>CAMGYJ010000007.1:45496601-45837921 GCA_946122785.1 Linum tenue | reverse complement strand
TTTTTTATAATTTCAAATATATATATTATGTAATTATTTGATATCCTAATGATTAAATTATAGTGTATTTTATAGGGGATTTTTTATTCGGTTTCTGGTATTCAATTTCTATAAAATTTACTCCACCTCATCATATTACCAGAAATAATACTGTTACACAAGGTAAACAGGTACTCGGACTTGGTTCATAAGGCTGATTTTTTGATTCGTTGCATCATCCATGTTTTTTTCCTGCTAAAATTCACTATCTTTACCATGTGTTTCAAAAAAAAAAAAAAACTACACAATAAGCTAGACACACCATTACATTCTCAAATTTCATATCTCACCTTTCTCCGGTCAATTGGCTGGGGCCACGCTAGTTTGAAGTATAATAATGGATTAATGGTAGCCGCAGCAGTGATTGGAATTGAACGGGTCGTTTGGAAGTTGCGATAGTTTTGTTGAGATTGTCATTATGCATGTATTGTTTACAATGCATCGTTTTTTTGTTTTTTTAGCAGAAACAATACATGGATTGTTTCTGTGATGTGACAGAAACTATCACTCATTTTGAGTGATTGTTATATCTCAACTTTTAGTTGTGATTGTTGAGATAGTTGAGTTGAGATTGTTTTGTCTCAGCTTTTAGCTTATGCGACATACACAATCACACATACCAAACGTTGTATTCTACAATGCATCAAATTCGACAATACATGTATAATATTATACATGCTCAACAATACATCTATTTAACAATTGCAACTTCCAAACCACCCGAAGTACCAAGCAAAGCAAAGCAAAGTTTGAAAAAGGGGAAAACTGGACCCGTGCTCCCTTGCCTTGCTTTTCCGCTGCTTTAACTACCAAAGTTCCTCCCTGCTGCTGCTGTGCTTTGTCTGTGATCCTCCCTTCCTTCCCTTCCCCACTCCCGCACTTGAGTTGATTTGATTCAAGCAAAGCTGCCTTCGAAAGAACTATGACGCAGTGAGATTCCCGTTTTGCTCGTCTCCTCCACCCGATAAAGCCAGCGGAAAACCAAAAGCAAAAACATATCCCATCTGATTTCTCTCTCTCTCTCTCTCTCTCTCTCTCTCTGCCAGCAGCAACCAGCAAGACGGAGAGAGCTGGGCGCTACGTTCAAAAAAATCTCAAACATCAGGATACGATCTCTTCTCCCCCAAATTTCTCAACTTGTCCCTTCTCTCCATCCACAAAAGCGTTGAACTTCTTCTTCTCCTGACCAAGACAATCAAGCCCCTGTGTTCTTCTCCTTCGCCATCCCTTTTGCTTTGCTGGGTATTGCTTTTGTTTTGACTGGCTTTCGCTTTCCCCTCTCCCTCCTCCTCCTACCCACTTTTCCTTTCGCCCGCAAATTCAATTGGGCAAGCGTGAAAAATCCCACTTTTCCTCTCTTTCGGTTCAACTCACTAAACATCATCACTAGGTTTCCCGCCTACAAAATTTGCGCCCCTCCCTTTCTCTTCTTCCCCCCCATTCTTCCTGCTGCTTCTTCTGTCATGGATTTCTTGAGGTTTCGATTGTGCTTTTTCCTTCCCCATTTGTTTTGACTATCATGGTCGTCGAGCCTTCAGCTCTGGACACCGGCAAATATGGTTGGAGGAGAAACTGGCGGCGGCACTGGGTTCGGTAGGGTCCCAGTCATTGATAGCAAAGGGTGTTCCAGGCTTTTCCTTGGAATGGGATTCTCTTCCTTTTCTTCTTCCTCCAATTCCATGCCTTCATTCAGAGGTTTGCAATCCTTCGATTCAATGCTTCCTGTTGCCTCCTCTGCTGGCTCTGGAATGGCTGCTCCCCAAAATGCTCCGTTCGCCGGTCTCACCATTTGTGTCACTGGTCTCTCCAAAGGTATGGCCTTTCATATAAAATGAGAAGAAATTTTGCTAGTACATGAGTCTTTGCTCCCTGCTTATTCACCACCATCTTGCTGGATCGATCTCCCATGGAAATCTGGAATTGAACTTGAGCTGTCGAACTGTTGGTTTTCTTTCTGTGATCAAAATCTCTATTCTGTTTTTTGTGCAAATGATTTTAGTCTTCCATCTTTTTTCTAGGAGCTTCTTTGGGGGCCTTGGTATTCTGATACTCCTATTTTGCAGAAGCAAGGAAACAAGTTATGGAGGCCACAGAGAGATTAGGTGGTCAATACAGTCCAAATTTGCACCCCCAGTGTACCCATTTGATTGTCCAAATATCCTTCAGTTTATTTCTTGCCATTGCACTTAATATGTTGTATTAGGTTTGAGTCCAAGAATAAAACTAATACATCTAATACAGATGTTGGCTGGGTAAATTGATGGTTCTTGACGAGAAGTAAATTAACCGAAGCTTGCCTGTGATTGACTGTCCTTCTTGAATGTTGAGTGTGGTAGTATGTGAGAACAACAGCCTCCACGTGTTTTGTATACTATGCTGAACATCCTACCAAATGTCTCTCTGGTGAACCTTAATCCCAAGCACAGTTATGGTGGACGCAAGTTTGAGCATGCTTTGAAACATGGATCGCGAAACGGCCTCTTCGTTGTTGCATTAGGATGGTTTGTGGACAGTGTCAGGCGCAATGGTAACAATAAGCTGCCTCTTCTTGTCTTCCGTCTTTATTCTTATGCTGATGTTTTTATAAATTATTTTCTGTTGAAGGCCGTCCCTTTTGAGGAACTGTAATCTGGGTTTGGCTGGCAGTTTCTGTGAAATCTATTTGTTGGGAACTTTTGCCTCTTGGAATTCTGGTTGTATTGATACTTGTATGCCCCTTCCTTTCTCATGAGTTAATGGATCCCACTGTGATTATAGTTTTTTGGATGCTTGGCATCCATATGCGAGCATCTGGATTCTTCTACGAAAGAGAAGACAGTAAAGGCATTTGGAGATCCTCTTGTAGACATTTTGGTTTTTTGAAATCTTAGAAATTCGAAGGATGTAGCTTATTTTTGGTCCTCAAGCGAGAGTGCAGTGTTGTAGCAATGAGGCTGAGGTGGGGTTTGATGTCTCTTTAATATCTCATTCCTGTTTTCTTTGCCTCTCTGCAGTTAGGTTGAGTGAGTCACTCTACGCTGTGAAGAATTTGGGAGACAATGGAGTGCGATTAGATGATTTAAACCGGCTCGTTGGTTTCACTGATGCTGAAAATTCATGTTTTCCTGATGGTGTTAGCAACAGCAAACAATTTGACATGACTGAGAGACCAGCACATAAGCATGCTCCTCGGAAAGCTTCTAGCTGCAGTAATGATCTGATTTTCTCTGGTAATGCCATGTTTGTCGATCCAGATGTTTCAAATGATCTCAAGATTAAGGTAATCTCAGATGCAATAACCAACAATAAGTTCGTATCAGTTTTTTTATACTGTATGTTTGTTCATTCATCCTAAAGCGAATGTAATGTCCCTGTTTCACCTGGCCTTACACCGGCATGATCAATCCCTTAAAATTTGTAAAGCTGTTTATATGTTGGTAGGTCCGAGAGGCTGCGAGCCAAGAGGGTGCCACATTCTTAGATCGATGGTTTGTTGGTTGCGGTGCGAGCCATATTGTGTGTGAAGAAGCTTCTGTGCAGAGATACCTCGGCCACACTAACAATCTTGTTACAGTGAGTGCTTTTGAAATTTGGTTCCCATTACAATGTTGTTAAGTGCCTGAAAGTGCTGTTTTACTTACTTTGTCTTTCTCTCCCCATGCTTCTATATTCAATGGCGCATCTTAGCCGCTGTGGGTTTTGAAAACTGTAAAGGAGAAACAAGTGCAGAGGCTTGTTCACATCTCTGCTGATTTGGCCAGGCAGGTTGCTACAACGCTTGAAAATTTTCCACATGGCATTGCTGGCAAGGTACATTTTTTATAATAGCCACAAATCTGTGATTCTCTTTACCTTTCCTTTCTCTAACAGAGGTTAACATCATTCTGTATACGGATTCTTCTTTAGGAAGGTTACAAGGAAAATATTCCTCAACGTGATAGCGAGGCTTCTCTAGGTAAAGTCAGAGATGCAGAGAGGCAAAGGGTAGTGGAAGTTGCTAAGCAATGGGTTAGAAATCGGCGTGGTCGTCGCATGCAGGTTCATTGTCTCATTCATGCTATTTTCCTTCCTGAGTTCTTTCCTCCTGCCCTAACTAATTCTTGTCTGTTTTACAATGCGATACAGCTCTAGCTTCGTTTGCTTTCTTTGTGCATGTATCTAACTTTAATGGCGAGTTGAAGTGGCCTCAAAATTCATAAAATGGAATTCCATTTCTATTTTTTATGTTTGGGATGGAAAAAGATGGGAAAATGGGATTATTTCTTTCACATTTCTTTTTCCATGGGTTCATGAGAAAAAGCATCATCTCAATAGCTGTGAGAATTTTTCCAAGCACAAGAACTGGAAATGAAAATCTAGAAAATGAGGATTGCAAATGTATTGTTTCTTATGGAGCTGTATTCAAACAGCCTTTGAGCTTCCTTAAGCTAGTTTCTTGTTGACATTCACTTGGCAATTTAAGCTGAATGTGGCAGTTCAGTCCTATAATTGTTATCTTGCACAAAATAGTCTCATGATCTTACTACAAGTTTAGCTTAAATCTTGTTATTATGGGTTATGCAGACATGCCAAACACCACTTCGTCCAATAACTCCAAGCAGTCTACTGGATTCAATTTGCTGGTCGGTATCTGAGCCAGCTTCAACTGCTTCTATTTACACAGACTGTGTTAGCAGCGTGGATGTCAGCGAAGAAAATCAGACCTCTGTGTTCTATGATGCAAAAGGTGATGGCAAGGAGGACTCGGATCAGCTGGTGGCTTCATTTGCAAACCTAACCAGGCCCCTCACAGAAAGGTGCTGATGGATATATTGCTGTCCTGTCCTGACAATTGAAAATGCTCATAGTCTGCTGTGTTCCTGACCCTTTTCTTTCCTTGCGTTCCAGTGAGAAAACTGAACTTGTCTTCCGCAACCATTTCCTCACTATCCTATTTCCAGTCGACCGGTTTTCTGAGATGGGACCTACTTCGAAAACCTTTTTCTGTGACGGTGGTTTTACTTGTTTACAGGTTTTGGATCACATCTATGCATTTTACCAGGTACGGTACTTGAAATACACAGTATGACCGGGCTTGAAACCCTTAAATATCAGAACAATATTTGATAATGATAGTGGGTGGGTGTGGCATTTTTGTTGCAGGAGAATATGTCAGTTGCAGAAATAGAGGTTGCAATTCACACAGACTCGAGACATGGTGATCGGCTTCGATCTGCCTACTGCAGTAAAGAAGCAGCAGAGCTTGGATATGCGAAGTTTAAACGTATCGACTTCTTAGGGAGTCGCCGGAGTTTTGAGATGTTGAAACGGGTTACTGGGGACAACAGTAGTAATAATGTATATGAGCTTTTGATTAGGGCGTAACAAGCTACCAGGCTCCTATCCTTTATTACTATTTCCCCCCTTTCTGGCAACAAAACTGCCTAGCTTATCTCTCTGGTAGCACCTTTCTCTGCAACAGGGCTTCTCCATTTTTCTTCAGCTAGCATTATACAAAACCGAGGCCAGCTTGTCTTCTGAAAAATAAACAATCACTGTGTGATGCAAGTTCTCAATTGCAGTTATTTGAGAGTGTAAATGGGTAGAAATGTCGAGAAAGTATAGGCAGTGATGCATTGTATTCTGGAACCATGTTTGCCATTTACATAGTCCGATAGGACTCACTCGTTCATTTGCAGCCCTTAGATTCAAGAGGTTGAACCATGTTGGTTGCAACTTGCAAGTTCTTCAGCTATTCATTAACAATTTTGCTAATTTGCAGCCCTTAGATTCAAGAGGCTGAACCATGACTGCTCAGTGCTTTACTGCTTTAGGTAGGCATGTAGCATGTCAGTTTTGTATTGGCTGAACTAATGGTCGTTTGTTTGGTGAATTTAATTTGGACAAATATAGATTTTTGACAAGGTACATAATTCCAAATGTGTTGTTTGTTAAAAGTTTTTAAATGAGTCGTTTGTATAATGTTACCATTTTACTCTTATATGAAATATGTTTCACTATCGAAAAAAATATGTTCCATTTTCTTGTTTGCTATCCAAAACTAAGTCAACTACGGAAAAAAAAAATCAATTTTGCAACCAACATGTAACATGTTATTTGGGTATTATTTATATATAGTAATACTAATTTTATTTTTAACAATAATTTTATGTTAACTTTCTTCAAAAATTGTAACGGTTCAAAAGTATATCATTTTACCAGACATAACATATATTTCAAAATCCGTCTACAAAATAGTAAACACTATTTTACTAGAAATAATTGAACAATATTGATGAAAAGTATTGTTTGAAAATAATAGTAAAGGGCTTGGTTATGAAGACAAAATAGAGAAGTGTTAGTATTGGTTATATGAAAAAAGGAGAGAGGTAAGATTGGAAAATAATAAGAAAAAGCGAATTAATTTGGGGCAGTCATTTGCAAATGACTCGTTTTATTTTATCAGGTGTTGAATGCTTTATCAGTCTATTATCACAACTTGTAAGACTAATCTCATTCGATTTTGTTTCCGAGGAATGACAAGACAATAGTTAGAAAGAATCACTACCCACAATCCCTCCACATTCCACTAACAAGTCACCATACAAAATCAAATAATTGAGACACCAACAACACTTTACGTGCCACTCGATGAGCAGGCCAGTTGGGCCCTAAAATCTGATATAATCATAGTAGCACAGCTCCAAGCAATTCGAACCAAATAAAAGAACCAAGATAAAGATGGGATCAACCAGACAGAACTCACTCGTGAAAATGGGCAATCGATATAGGAATCGATCGGGCTATCTCAACTCGGAATCAAGGGCAGTTGATATGGGTAGCTCGCCACAACTAGGGTGAATACCTAGATGATAAGAGTCGCTCTAACACTCTAGAATTCTCAATAGAGTAATTAGGGCAAAAGTCCTCAAGGGAACTCGGTCAAAGCCTTCAATTTAATCAATAGGTTTTTCTACCCTTAAACCAACGAGTTCAGCCTCTTTAAATAGGCAAATACAATCCAAATCCGACTCCAACACGGAAAAACAATCATAAACCGACTTTAAAACAAGGAAACCCGAAAACAGCCCAACAAACCCGTTAAGCCCAAACTGTTAAGCCTGGACCCATTAAGCAAACCCGTTAAGGCTCTTTCTTGCAATCTGCCTTCTCTCCAACACTTCCTCCTTCTTCCTCCACTCTAATAATCATATATGGCTTTTCTCAAAACAGCTCCACGTCCTTGGCTCCAAGGTAGCTCTCCAAATACGTTTCAAGCTTCTCCTTCAACGTTCTTGCCTTTGCACGTGTGACTGGCCCATTGATGTCTTCATCAAAATCTATCCAATGAGAAAAGACTGAAGAATAAGGCGACAATCTCGCAGAGGAGGGGGGGGCTCCAATGGAATCCTCCGCCACACCAAAGTTGAGCTGACAGATGACCACTTCTGCATAGACTTCGAGGATGACACGAGATAAACTTCTAGAATCTGCAAGAGACACTGCATCCCTAGCTACAAGAACTTCTGCGAGATACGGGTAAGAGATCTCTTGATGTTGGACACCCAAGGCAAGAAGCACATGCCCGTCCGAGCCACGAACAAGAAGACCAAATGAGAAGCTAGAAACTTGGATAACGACATCAAAATTGATTTTCAGATGGTCTTGAGGAGGGCATTACCAATATAGAGCTAGCAGATGTTGGAGCACGAGGCAGAGAAGATGAGGCATGCGGCAAGCAAGAGAGCACTTCACGGGATTGAAAGGATAATTGGCGGCAAGCAAACGAACATGAGGCTTGGTATTTTAAAATACCATTTTATTTCTTGAGTTTCATATTCTCCACAAGAGACATACTACCTGGAGAATACGAGTTTGGGACGGCTTAGTTAGCATAACATGACGCTACCAAAAACTAAAATTCACTATCGAGGCCGAAACAAGTTTATCACTTAATCTCACAAAAGACCATAACTGAATGGAAATGGGGCAATGAAAGAAGAAGTGTTCTATACTTTCTCGGAATCTCCAGCAAACAGGGCATCGACTTAGACAAATAACCCCATGGGATCAGAGCACTACTGTTGTTGGAAGGACCACTTTAAGATTAAGAATCTCAGCTTTGGAGGAGCCTAGATGACCCTAGTATTTTTTCAAAAAGGAGGATCGATAATATAAGGCAAATATTTTCTACTCGAAGCGAGAATGCACTCTAAAGCCTAGTGATACCTTGTCTTGATCGGATATTTATAATTTTTGGTGAAATGCCAGACTCAAGCATTTGCATCTTCATGAGCCTTCACCAAATGATTTGAAAACCGGTCAAGATTCGAGACTCCACTTCTCCAATGAAAACCTTAACTCCAAAGAGGTTTTGAGCTGGACTAAAGACTTGAGGGCAAAAATCTGACGATAAGACATGGAAAAAAATGCTAGTTGGGAGGCACCCAAATTTCGGTTTGCATTTTCTTTATCATTCTTCAATAGAGAACTTGCATGGTTGAATTTTGTTTTTAGGAGTGCTTGTAAGTTTAGTGCTAGTGATTGACCTTGCCTTAGATCATACGATTTTTAATGGATAATGGTAAAGTGATGAATGATAAAATGGTTAAATGTTGGTGAACTGAAAAAGTTAGTGGTTTAGGGATTTAGCGGTTACCGTTACAAAACTGTTGGTGAACTGTTATAGAACCGTTCATAATATATAACATACACGACTTGTACATTACGCTAATTTAAGAATGAAATTATCATTGAGCAAAAGTAATTTCTAATTTATATCAGTCGGGTAGTAGACAACGTAACGTCGACAACAAGGTTGGAATGATAAGATGAAGCATATATAAAAATTAATAATTATGGTCTTAGTTTAGGTTAAAGTATTTTTTTTTAAAATAGTGAACCAGTGGACCAGTTAAACTGTGGTGGTCCATATGATTTTATGTTGAACCGTGAAAAACCGTTTGGTCCATCAATAACCGTCCAAGCAATGAGCTAGACCGCTATCAAAACTGGTTTGGCGGTTCCACTACCCCGACCGTTGATCCAACTCGGTTCATATAACAATGATTGTAGGTATTTTGATGCTTAGAGAGCTCCCCCGCCAACTGCTCTATGAAATGCCCGAACCACATGAACGGTGCTTTTATTGATTTGATGAATGCAAATTGGACTTGAATACTTATGTTAGACCCCTAGAAGCATGTTTGAGGTGTTGTTTCAAATTTTGATTGATTAGAATAGGGTGTATGGCTCTTCTGCTCACCTAAGCTTACAGCTTTGTTATGGTTTTTTGAGCAATTGATCAATACCCTTACCTTAGTCGTTGAGGTTGTCTCTTTCCATGGCATCGAAATACCTAGATTGACATGTTTTTATTAAAACCAATCATTCAAGATCGATAACTACCTTAGTCAACATTGCTTTTCACCTATGCACCCTTGTGTTACATAGTAAACATCAAGTGTGGGGGTGTATAGGATGATTCTTAGAGATGATAAAAACTCCTCTATAAAAGCAAACAATCCTTCAGGTTTTTCCTCTTTTGATCAGTACCAAACATGAAAACCTCCTATCAACAAGTAATTCGTCTGCTTCATACTAATATGATTTAATTTGGCTATATTGGGTATCCTTTCTCGCAGGATTTACCGCAAAAAGTATAAGCAAGAGGTGTTCATTGGCTTCATGGATAATTTTTGAAAAGTATTTGGAATGAATGGGTATGACTTGTTCTTGTGTGTAGAAATCCTTCCAAGGGTTAGCCCTATTGAATTGGTACCGGCCTCGAATCGCCAAATATCAATGAAGAACCGGAACACTAGGACCTTTACAAAAACACGTCGACCCTCAACCACCACTATATCGTGAGAAAGCAAAACAACATCAACCACAAGTCACACCTAGAAGGTCGAGATATCGAATCCAAAGGGCAAATTCTTGGCATTGCAATGCCATTTTCTATAATTTCTCTTTTCTTTTCAACAAACAACCTTTGTGGGTGTGTGTTCCTTGTATCCTTTTTAGTACTTTTCTTAGCTATGATCTCTCAAGAAAAAAAAACCACCGACTGAATCCGATTCTCCCACAATCACCTCAATTGTCATTTAAGTAACTCCTTTCCCTTATCCTTTAACCCTTTTCACATTGTGCTCAATGTGGACCGTTAAGTGTGTGTGTGTGTGTTGTGGTGTGAGAGAGAGAGGAGGGGGGGGGGGGGGTGCAAGAATGCTTGTGTGGAATGCATGTTATTGATTGTGCTCTCTTGGGTTTTATATATATGAATGATTGAGCAAGCGAGCGAGAGATAGTAGGCATATCGACTAATCGAGTGATTGTGGATGATGTTTTACCAGAACTCAACCACTTGGAGACTTGAATGTATGCCAATTTTTTTTTTTGAATTTTAGGGGTCCAAGTTGACCCTATACTTGCATTATGATTACTTGCTTCAAATCGTTGATATTCATTCCCTACAATCTTGACCAATTTTGAGGATAGTGTAGTGCGTGGGAAGTCTCGATTTGAAGTAGTTGATTTGGCCTTTTGATGTTACGTACGTGGATGTTCATCTGTGAATGTGTGGTAGGTTTGTTTGAATGTGAAACTTGAGTCTTAGCTGTAGGCCGGTTGGATAATGCTCGATTCTGTGCTTTCTCACAACCCAAGTTTTAAACAAAAATAAAGTGGGTTGTAGTTTGTTCTTGAAAGGTCTGCGTGTGAGGCACCGATAAGACATTCTCCATGGATTCGTAGTAGTAGTAGTAACACAAAAAGTGGCTACTCTCAATCGTATGACAATTAAGGGTGATTCGCATGAGGACCCACTCAGTTTCGGCTTGCTAATGTTTGAAGGTTGATCATCCTCATGTCGTGGGCCCTCCACATGAGGTCGTGGTATAGGTAGGTGGAAAGAGCGCTAAAAGCGACTCCCCTACATGCCTAGACTAAGGCAAAAACAAGTTTCAAGATGCTACAACCCCAAAGAAAGAAACCAAAAAACAGAATAGAGATTGTGGAGAAAGTGTAGAATAGAAACATATAGAGTATTTGTCCTTCTTACCTACAATTGAGAGTCTTGATTTACGCCTTATGCCTACTCCCTTTTCACACGATGACGTTCTTTCGAGAATGTTCCGAGTAGGTTGAATGTGCCCATGGATGGTCGAGAAACCCCTAGTCACTTGTCTCCCACATTCGACAATTCATGTCAGGTGTGTGAGAGAGGGGGGGGGGGGGGGGGGTTTAGATGCGTCAAGTTTTCATGGTTTGATCACATGTTTGCTTGGGGACAAATAAATGCTTAAGTGTGGGGGTATTTGATAACACCCAAATTGGTCTTATCTAACCTTTATTCTCGAGGCTTATTTGTACTAAATCACCATGTCTATGCCACATTGCAAGCTACTTTATGCTAATATTTGTTCTTATTTGTTAATCATTTGTTTTAGCATGAGTTATTTTGCTATCAAGGCTTTTATGGAGAAATCAGCTCATTTTGTTGTGTTTTATGCCCATGTTGTCGTATTTTATGTTTGCTTGGTGATTTGTGATGATATTGTAGGTTTTGTACTCGTTTAAAATCTATCGAGGATCGATTTGGAGTTCATCAGGAAATGTTTGCATCGCATAGGAGCAAGTAGGGAAGGAGTTGCACAAGTCACGAGCGCGATCTACATGGGTGTGACGTGAACTTCAGGAGGCAACCGAAAAAATGAACTGAACATCTTGCGGTCTGAGTAGACCTGGAAAATTACAACCCGGACCCGTTGACCCGACCCGAAACCGCCCGAAAACTAGGAATTTTTTGTAACCCAAAATCCGAATGACCGAACTCGATAACCCGTGATTTATTGGGTCGGGTTGGGTGGGTTAGCGGGTCGACCCGTTAGACCTGTTCCATTTAATACATTACTCCCGAAATATGATAAAATCACTTATAAATTGGTGAGATGTTAAAAAAAATCACAAGGATTTGAATGACATGTTTGGAGTTTAAGAATAATCAAATATTATGTGTTTCTTGTAGTAGTAATACTCTTGTGATTGTTTTTTGACGATTTGCGCAATTTATATTTCATTTCATTAGAGTGAGAGGATTTGAGAATATTTTAATTGACATATGTTAGGTAATCTATTGTCATGCATATGTGAAAAATTGTGTTCTTTAAGAAAATATGAAGCATGTTTGATATTGTTCCTGAGAACGCTCATAACCCGAAATGACTTGTAACTCGACCCGAAACCGAATGGGTTGGGTCAATATTTGACCCGAAATAAGCCAACCAAACATGACCCGATCCGTAACCGATGTTCTCAACCCAAAATTACCCGACCCGATTGCCAGGTCTAGGTCTGAGTCACGACCAATGAAGGTATTGACTGTGAAAAAAATCATGACTGCAACTTCTAGATCATAGTGGTGATCTCCAGTTCAAGATCGCGGTCTCGATACTCGAAGTCGAAGTCATAATGCAAACTTTTGGATGATTCAGTGACATTTTGTCATGTCACACCATGTCATACCCTGATCACGGTCGTGACCATCTGGACACGCCCTCAACGTCATGACCTGCACCAGAAACCCTATAAATACCCCGTTGCTGTAATTAACAAGGGAGAGCCACTTTAGAGAGAGAAATTAGGGTATTTGGATAGTTAGAGAGAGAAACACCTTGAGAGAGCTTGGGAAGGATTAATCCATCAAATTATCAAGGATAAGGGTGAAGTTAGAGGAGGAGAATATGGCTTCAAACATTTCCCCTCCTCTTTGTTTGTATTTCTTCCCTTTTTCTGTGACTTAAACCCCTAAGGTTGTTTAGAGGAGATGAATCCTAGTATGTAATTAGGGTTTGTTGATTGAATGAGAACCTAGATGTTTTTGTTCATTTAAGGTGTTCATTGCTTCTTTCTATGGCTTGATTTCTTGATATGGCATGTTGCATTATTATCCCTAGGGTTAGCCATGTGGATGTGTGTGGAGAGCTTTCTACCTAGGTTAGTTGATCTAGGATCCTAATTGGCGGATGGTTTGATAATCCCCTCCGCAATTAGCCCATCAAGTTGATGCTAGGAAGGTAAGTGGGTGATCGTCGACTTACTGGTCTTGTGTGTCGATGGGTAGAACCCATTTAGAGGAGGTAGATTCTATCCCTTAGTTTGGAAGATTGGATGTTGTGACATTGGGTTGGTGGACTTGGTTAGGAGGTTGATCGAGAGATATGGCCATTGCACCGATTTTCATATTAGTTAGCTTCGCACCACGAATTAGGTAAGCATTGATTATACCCAACATACTACTAGGAGGATTCGACGCTAGACAACCATCTCATCTCTAGCGTCCTTCTAACTAAACTCTAATGCAATTACATGCATACCCTTTTACTCGTTCAAAAAAATTCCCATGGCTAATTGGCATCTACCCTGCTCACCAGGCAAATCTTGGAGGTCGTCATCATCTCCAACAAGCTCACCGGCAATTCCCAATCCCCTTCCCTTCAATTCCAGTTCACACAATGAATTAATTATTCATCTAATTAATTAAAATCAATACCAAAGGTGGCTTTCAAGGAGATGAAGCTGCGAATAAGCCCTCCTAGGATGCTACCCCCGTCATTAACGGTCGTCGCGCTATTGCAACCTCGCCTCGAAGGATCAATGAAGGATCTGACGGAACTGGGCGGCGACAAAGAAGGTGGTGCGGTCAAGGTAGACAATGGAGCGTATCCAGAGGGACAGAGGGAACAACGATTTGGATTCTCCTTCCTACTTGACTCGACGGAAGGGCAGCAACGCCAACGGTCGCCTTCCTCCTTGGCTCGACGAAGGCGACGGGGAAGAATCCTATGGCGAACGACGGCGACTGGGAAGAATCCTAGGGTGAATGGCGGCAACGAGGAATGGAGATTTTGGGGACGGGGTACGGCAGCGATGGGGAATGGAGATTTCGGGGACGGGGTAACGGCGACAACGGGTAGGGCTGGAAGTTTGGTACTGGTATTTGGGATATACCGAATACCGTACCGAATTTATCACTATTTGGTATTACCGAATACCGACTTATTTTTTAGGGATTGGGATTCATTTTGGAGTGCTATTCGGTATTCGAGATTACGGGATTGGGATCGATATATACCGAAATACCGAGAAATACCAAACTTTAAAAATTAAATGAAATATAGCACACAACCTTTAGTCATTCCTCACTCTTTCACAAGTTAGAAGCCTCCATCCAACTCAATTTTGACTTTCCAGTTTAAGTATCTCTCGTTTCTCACCTAATCTCTTGTTATTTTCATAACACCAAAAAGCAACACACTAGTATTAGTCGTCTCTCAGCCTCCAACTCGTTAAATTAAAGATCACCAATGACAAAATTTTGAGATGTCACCTCTCCTTCATTCTCCTTGTCCATATCCTAGCTCTAGGCAAACTCAAGACTCTTTGCTTAGTCTCTTTGCCCTAAATTAAACAATCGAATCTAATTTATATATTTAATTATTAATTACAAAGGTAATTAATTTCATATTCGATAATACCGATTGAGATACCGAAGTACCGATTGGGATACCAAAATATTTAGGGATTGGGATACCGAAATTATTTAGGTATTGAGATTGGGATTGACTTTAGGATGTAAGTCGGTATTCAGGATTTCGGTATTTGGTATTGGGATACCGATACCGTACCGATTTCCACCCCTAGCAACGGGGAATGAAGATTTCTTAGGGCGGCGGCTGCCATATTAGGGATTAAGGCGAGCGGGGTAAAATCGTCTATTTGGTTAATTTAGGGCGAAAAAATTAAAAAATTAGGACATTAAATAGAAATTCAATATTTTTGTTAGTTAGGATATTTCTTAACCGAATATTTTATTTGATTGCATAGTTTTTAGAGATATTAATAGAAACCTAAGAGACCCCTGAAATAGGATCTCGGTCAGCACTATATTACCTCGCCAATTTGAGTTATACTTGGCTCGAATGGGAGTCGTTAGTGTTGTAATCGATTGTAAAGTTTGACATCATGTACAAGTAAAAAACTCGGGACTGGAGTGCTAGCACTATACTTAAATAATCATTTGGAGAATTATATTAACTAATATAATAATATTTTATTTTTCGCCTACTGCATCTCATCTCCCACCCTTCACCCTCGCCTTCACTTCTCCCAATTGAAAAAAAATACAACAGGTTACTTATAAAAAAATTATTTCACCATTTACAAATTAATTTTATTACTTTTCATCCTTTATAATGTTTTTGGTATGCTTCGTGAGATTTCTGGTGTGGTTTCTCATTTTTTTGTATGTTCTATAAGAATTTTGATGTGGTTGCACATTTCTGGTCAGTTTCAGGGAACTTGTGATATGCTTTATAATGTTTATATTCTACTCGATGAAACTTGTGATATGCTTTATGAGATTTCTCGTAATGCTTAACACTATGTTTCCGAAAGAAGGGAGGAAAAGGAGGGGAGGTGAAGGAAAATTAGGAGAGGAGGGGAGATGTGGAGGTGAAGGAAATTGAGAGGAAAATGTTGTTTTATGGAGGAAAGTTGGAAGGAAAGTATGTACTGGGAAGTGAGATAAATATGTAATTTTATTGGTTTTGTAATAGTAAAATAGTTTGATTGTATGTTCATATCCTCCTTAATAATTGATCAAACATTCTAAATAAAATAAAATTTATTCAACTTATTTAATACAATGTTTAAAAAACACAACCCCTAGCCGATCGGACCATAAATATCAAATATTGGACCCAATACAGTAGGCAATTTTAGCGGTAGAAATGATTGAACTATAGTTAAATCACTATTTTAATACAAGATACACTACTTTCTCGGTATAAGTATAACCTCCGGTACGGTTTCCCATTAGAAGCGTAACACACTCTTATTTAACTTTTTAAAACTATTATTAAAAAAATATTGCCCAATTAAAATGTGACCGATATAGATAAAATAAACACTTCCCAGTTTTTTTTGGCTTTCACAATGCCGTGCAACCATATAAATACAGATTAAAAGTATAACCTCTTGCATATATTCACAATAGCGCATTTATCTCTTCTTAGCAAAAACAAAAATTAAAAATAACATACTCATTTAAATTAGATCTCGTTGGGAAGGAAAACGAAAAAAGAATAAAAGAAACCTATTCCGCATTAAACAGTCACATTGGACAATATAAAAAAAGAACATAGAAACCCAAAATAAAAAAAATAAAAGAAACGAAAAAAACAACGAAAAAATTGTTTCTCTCCGATTTGTATAAGATGTTTATCCAACAAAATAAAAAATGTAAAAAATTATAAACTTTAATTTCCTAATCATTCTTCCCACCCAAAAAATGAAAACGAAAAGCAAATAAAAACAAAAGAAACTTCTTCCTTCTCTCTTTCCCTCCAATTTGGAGGGTAGGGTGGTACAGTACTCATTCCTTTCCTTTTCCCTCCCCTTCCTTTCTTTCCCTCCTTCCCGCACAAAAGAAAGTGCATTGGAAACACAACTTTCCTTCTATCTTTTTTTTCCCCTTGCTTTTACTTTGTTAAAAAACAGAGTGTAAGGGATTTTGCGGTTTGCTTTAAAAAGTTTTGGTTCTTCTTCAAGGAACTTATGGTCTGTTTAATTTTCCTTTTTGGAATATTTTATGAATTTTCTAGTAGGGTAATATTATGATCTACTTTATAAACTTTCTAGTCTATTTTATATTATTTATTTATGTTATGCGAGATGTGATATAGATTATTTATTTTATTTATCATCAACTCCTTAAAATTTAAAAAATCAGAAAAATAAATTTTATTATTGGATGGAGTCATGAAGGCTGGAGCTAATGTTTGATTAATAACACCCTATCCTCCGCAAAAACTCGCTTTCAGAAAGTGGAAATTATAAGGTAAAGTTTAGATTCAAGTAATGCGGCAGACTGTCAGACTGGTGCATGAGGCTTTGCGCTTTGGCTTATTCTGAAACAGTCATCACGAAGCTTCCTAAAATTTTGTGGATAGAACTGAATTACTTTCGTTATGAATCGGTGAACTCTATATAACATTTTAGTTTGACTTTGTACATGAAAACAAAGCCGGGTTTCGGTACAAAACTCGGATTTGTAAAACCCAATCGTATATAATCATATTACGATGATACGACCAAGTCTTGCAGGATTTTGCAAGAAAGATTTTTGTACTCTATATGCATCCTAAGAATAATGCCTATGTTTGGCCCAGTTTTTAGAAGTGCTTTTCGGCTTTAAAAGTTGAAGCAGGACCAAATACCTCTAAAAGTTCGGCTTTTGAAAAGCCGAAAAGCGCTTTTGTATAACATAAAAGCAGAAGCTCCGATTTGGAGCTTCTGCAAAAAGCTGTTTTGAAATACAAGATTATCCTTACCGTATTTTAATTTTATTTCAGGAAATATAATTTTCCTTCATTTATATCATTTTAAAAATAAAATAAATTATAAAATCATATTATTTAATATAAAATAAATCTAACAATATCCATTTTGACGACTTTTTATTGTTTAGAATTTTTATTCATATTTTATATTATAAGTCATTTCTAGTCATTTTACACAACCGCTCATATTAAAAAGCACTTCTAATAGTTTTTGAAAAGTACTTATCTAAAAGCTCCAGCCAGAAGCGGCTTCTGCAAAAGCTACAGCAGGGCCAAACTAAGCTAATATTGCGAACTGTGATTCCACAAATATAATAACGTTATTATTACGATTATTGTGCTGCTTGACCAATCCAACTTACGTGTCATTAATCAATGTATATATACCAATTGTTAATAAACGAATTTTCTGTTTTTCCTTCGTAGATTTTTTTTATAGTAATATGAGTGCCTTTTATTAATGGGCTAAAGAGTCCAAATCCAGAGCATCAATGAGAAACATGGGTGGTCTGCCAACCCAGTCTTCTTGGACATCCCAAGTACAGTCCATATGTGCTAAATCGTGGGCTGCTCTATTACAGGCCGCTTGGCAAACTGCCACCTGACCCGACCGATTCGATTCGCTTCTTCCTTCAGCTCCATCACCATCGCTCCTGCTTCCAACTCCGTCATTTCCTCTCCCTGCAATTTGAGAATGGCGGTTTAACAGTCCGATTCAATGATCACCTGGCTTCGTCCCATCTTCTCCGCTAACCTCTGACCCAGATTTATTGCCCGGAGCTCCCCTAGTTCAGCTTGCCATTGGAGCTCCGAGAAAAGCTCCACCCTCATCCTGCGCCACCGCTCCGCACCCACTTCCTCGTCCGGCGAAAATTGCAGCGTCGACGTTCGCCTTTATCCACCCCGTCGGCGGTCTGGTCCAGGTAATTGCCTCCTCTGTCCTTTCTCTAGTGTCTTTCTCTTGATAGGATTTGAATTCTTCCCAGTGGTTTAGGGCTTTCCCCACTATTTCCCATTCCTCCATCTTGCTGGTATCGAACATTTGGTTGTTTCGTTCGTGCCATAAATACCATAGAATCATCCCCAATTGCTCTAATTGCTTATCACTTCCTGTCTCCATGACTTCGCACCACCATGATCCACACGAGAGATTTTCCTCCATTTCAAAGAAACCCCTGAACTCAGTAGGTCTCCAAGCCCTACTCGCCCATTGGCATTGCCTGAAGATATGTTCCTGGGTCTCCTCCAGTCCACAGAAAGGGCACTCAGTGACAGCATATTCCTTCTTTGTCGCTATGTTCTTACCAGTAGGTAAAATGTTGTGAATCATCCTCCATAGGAAGATTTTGACTTTTGGGGGTATCTGCAGCTTCCACAAACGTTTCCAATCCATAGGATCATAGGCTTCAATTTCCTCCAGCACCTCTTCCTCTTCGTTTCCTTCTAGATTCTCCATGTAGTTCTCTTGTCTATGCTGACTATGTCTGTACCAGAACCTATAGGC
Source organism: Linum tenue (assembly GCA_946122785.1). Lineage (NCBI taxonomy): Eukaryota > Viridiplantae > Streptophyta > Magnoliopsida > Malpighiales > Linaceae > Linum > Linum tenue. Next base: position 45,819,018 of record CAMGYJ010000007.1, on the reverse strand, counting down.
TGTTTTAACTGAGTATTTGCCATTCTTCTCATGACACCACACCTGCACGTCCTTAGATGGTTGACGAGGAATAGGAATACTCTCAATTCGAGCTCTATCCACTGGATTGAACCTGTTTTGAAGAATGTTTCTTTTCCAAGTCCTCATGTCAATGTCCATAAGGTCTGACACCATAGTAACATCATTCTGGGGGGCTGATGTCACTTTGAAATGGTCCTCCTGAGCCTCTGGAATCCATTTGTCCCTCCATATTTCAATCTTTTCTCCATTTCCCACCCTCCACCTCAAGCCTTCTCTAACCATCTCTTGGGCAGTAAGTAAACTTCGCCATGTATAGCTAGGATTATTTCCCAGTTGAGCTTGCATCACCTCTCCATTGGGATAGTATTTTGCCTTGAGGACCCTTGCTGCTAATGAATCTGGCTTGGTCATTAAGTTCCAAAGCTGCTTCCCTAACATAGCTTGATTAAAATTTTTTAGGTCTTTAAACCCCATGCCACCCTCTTCCTTTGGCTTACATAATTTCTTCCAGCTTCTCCAGGGTATTCTCCATTCTTCTTTGCGCTGACCCCACCAGAACCTCGATATTACCCTTCTGATCTCATCTAGGATCCCATCTGGCACCCTGAACACAGACATAGAGTAAGTAACCTGTGATTGGGCCACTGCTTTAATTAGAACTTCCTTTGCAGCAATTGACAGAGTCTGGTTCTTCCATTGCTTAACCTTCTTCCTGACCTTGTCAACTAGACCTGCAAAGACTGATTTCTTTTCCTTTCCAATAACAGTAGGCAGCCCTAGGTATTTTTCATGATGTTTCACTTGTTTCATACCCATAGTCCCAGCCAGAGCTTGGCATTGCTCCTGTTTAAGATTTGGGCTGAAACTCAACTCAGATTTTTCAAGATTTACCTTCTGACCAGACTCCTCTTCATAAATCCTGAGAATATCCCTTAGTTGTTTACACTCAGGGATAGTTGCTCTTGTGAAAAATATGCTGTCATCCGCAAAGAGCAAGTGAGAGATCACTGGAGCTCTATGGGAGACCTTAAGACCATGGATTTTTCCTTCCCTTACAGCTTTCTGAGTTAGTGCAGAGAGCCCTTCCACACATAGGAGAAATAGATAGGGGGTGAGTGGATCCCCTTGTCGAAGTCCTCTCCCTGGTTTGAAAATTTCAGACTGGTGTCCATTAATCAGCAGAGAATAGGATACTGTTGTTACACAGTTCATAATAGTGCTTATCCATTTCTCAGCAAAGCCCAATTTCCTCATCATTGCCTCCAAAAAACTCCACTCAATCCTGTCATAAGCCTTTGAAATATCCAGTTTTGCCGCCAATAGGCCTTTTTCATTTTTCTTCTTCTGCTTCATAGCATGGAAACACTCGAAGGCCACCAACACATTATCTGTAATGTACCTTCCAGGTACAAAGGCACTCTGCTGCTCACTCACCACCTGATTGAGGATCACTTTTAACATATTTGCCAACACCTTAGCACTGTGCATAGGCTAATAGGTCGAAAATCAAGGGGAGTACTTGGATTTTTTGTCTTTGGTATAAGGGCAACTAAAGTATGATTTAGTTTCTGGGGGAATTCCCCCATCTTTAGGTAGCCTCTTAATTCTTTTGAGACCTCTGACCCCACCACATCCCAGTGTTTTTGGAAAAACCTTGCTGACATACCATCATAACCTGGAGCCTTGTCCGGACCCATCTGCTTCAGAGCTTGCCATATTTTCTGGTCCGTGAATGGGGCTAGAAGAGAATCATTCATTTCTGTAGTTACCTTCCTTTCTACCGATTCAATAATTCTGCTAGCACCAGTGTAATTTCCAGAGGTGAACAGAGTACGCATATAGCCGACCAAGCAATCAGTCACCCCTTCCTGTCCAGTAAAAACCCTCCCTGTGACATCCTTCAACGTTCGGATAGTATTCCTTTTTCTCCTTTCTGACGCCTTCCTGTGAAAGTAGCCAGTGTTTAAATCCCCAAACTTCAGCCACTCTGCTCGTGAGCATTGTCTCCATTTCAACTCCTCCTGGCGAAGGATATCATTCAGTTCATGCTCCAGAGTCTTCTTTTGAGCTAACACCGCTTTTGTTCTTTTCTTGTGGTTTAAAGCCTTAATAGCTCTCTCAATCTTAATTTTGCGGTACTTAAGTGATCCAAAGTCTGTTTTGCTCCATGACTTGAGCCTTGTTTCACAATTTTTGATTTGATCCAATATAGAAACGCCTCCATACTCCTGCCATCCTTCCCTGATAACAGTTGTACACTCTTCATGTCTTTCCCAGTATCTTTCATAGCGGAAAGACCATCCCCATGTTATTTCTTCCTCTTCCAGAACTAACTTTACATGTAGGGGAATGTGATCCGAGCCACATCTATCCAGGTGGTAGACCCTCATATTAGGATAGCAGTCTAGCCAACCCCTGTTTCCTACTACCCTATCCAGCCTCTCTTCCACATAGTCATCCTCCTCTCTGTTGTTTTCCCATGTGAATGTTCTGCCATAGTATCCACAATCTTCTAGGCCACAGTTATCCAGGCATTCTCGAAACATATCCATTTCCTTCACTTCAGGATCCCTGTTTCCACTCTTTTCATAGTAATCAGTAATGAGATTAAAATCTCCCATTACTACCCAAGGTATATCCACCTGTTTATGTAATCTTTCCAGAAGCTCACACGTTTGGTGCTTGTTATGTGTTTCTGGTCAGCCATATATTCCTGTGAACCTCCACTCCTTCCTACAGTTCCTCATTTTGATTTTAGCATCAATAAAGTTCAAGGTGAGATCCTTAATGTCAACTTGGACCTCCTCCCTCCACATTAGAAGTAGACCTCCTGCTCTGTTTGATCCTGCTCCCACCCCTCGGCCATCAAAGAAGCCTAGTTCTTTTATTTTTGTTTTCCACTCACTTTCATACTGTTTTGTCTCCACGAGGAAGACCAAATCGGGATTTGTTCTGCGCAGAAGCGCCTTCAGCTTCTCAACTGCAGGGGTATTCCCGAGACCTCTGTAGTTGTAGCTGAGGATACTCATTGGGCTGGGCGGCTCTGCTCCTTAGCAGAGTCCGCCAATCCGCCATCCTTTGCAATGTTTAGTGGTTGAGTCAATAGTTCTCTCTGATTCTCCTCCATATCAAGCGTTCTAGCTTTTTTAGTTTGCCCTTCTTGCCTGATCACCGAGCCTTCCACGCCCTCAACATCTAGCACATCTCTTTTTTGGGGCGTTACTTGAGTCTTGACAGGGGATCTTGGTTTTTGTTGATCCTGCCTCTTCCAAACCCTTCCTCCACTTCTTTTCCTTTGATCACTTTCAGTTGATCCTTGGATGAACTGTTGTAAAGCTCCACTCAGTCCCAACTTCCCCAGAGTAGGGTTATAGTGTGTCTGAGGTGCCTTGTTTTTAACGGTCTCAGCTATTTACTTTAGGAGTCTCTGTTTCATTTTTCTTGTTCTGCTCCTGGGAGACCTCATCTTGCATTTTGTCTATTTCTTCTGCAGGTGCCGGCTCATAATCGGAGTTTGAGCCAATACTCTCCAGGTCGAATTTCTTCTTCAGTACAGCCCATAGTTCTGCTTCTTCTTTCTTTGTTGAGTGTGACACCCAACTCCTCGGTCCTTGAGGCCCTGCCCTTAGATCCATGCCAAATGGGTCAGGGTCTAAACCAGAAGGTTTAGGACAACGCAACTTGGGATGACCAATTCTCCCACATGAGTAGCAAAAAATGGGGAGTTTCTCGTATTTTACCAGGTATTCTGTCAGTTTGCCTCCAATGTTCAGCTTGATCTTCTTTTTAAGTGGATTGTTGATAGATAAGCTTACCTTCAGTCTCATGTATGTGTCCCACATTGTCCCTGGGTTGTCATCAAACCACACCAAGGAGCCAAAACGATTAGCTATCTTCTCTGCCATCTTTTGTGTTCGCAGCTCTGCTGGGAACTCCTTTATTCGGATCCATATGTCCATCATATGTAGCACCTCCGGAGATGGTTTCTTGATCAGTAAACTGGGCATAAACACCATAGCATTGTTTTCATAGTGCCAAGGGCCCCCAAAACTTACTTTGTCACGATCATCCTTTTCCAAAAATTGAAAAGCATAGAGCATATCACCCAGATCTGTGATTTGAAAGCTCTTCTTGAGATTCCACGCTTTTGCTAGGGCAATTTTCATGGATTTAACATTGGGTTGTTTATCTGTTAACAGGCGCCCTACCAGCCCTAGCTGGCGCACTGGTTCCATACGCACCACATCCACATCACAGTCCTCCACTTCCAAAGGGGTATCATCCTCATCCCCTAGGGTTATTTGATCCAGCTGGATCTCCAAGCTTTCATCCGTGCTACGAAGTTCTTTTGGTTCCTCCTCCGCTATTGCTGCCATAGCTGTGTTAGTTACCTCCGCCATGGCGTACCAATGCAACTTCTTGTTTCCTTGTTTCCCACTCTTTCCTCGACTCACTGTAGACAAGCTAAATAAGGTTGTGATTCCACCGTTGTATGCTGCTCTCAGAAGGAATAGGAGTCCCTCTCTGCCTCGGTAAAACGTATACAAATCGAACTTGGTCGCCGAAAGTCCTACGGAAAACCTAGGGTTTCCGCCGCCTCAAGAAAACCCTCGATAGAACGAGAGAAAAACCTTAATCCCCTCGGTTTTCACATTCTTTTTCCTTCGTAGATTTTCAGTGTCGAATGAATCAAGCAATTTTTTTTTTTTTTGTTGTTGTGTCATCTTTTGCCACTGTGAGACTGTGAGAGTCCTATCACAATAACGGTATTTTAGTAATTCCTATCATATAAAAAATTAAGAAATGTAAATTTAAACAATAAATTTTTGGTAAAATCCTATATATATGATAAATTTGTTGGTAGTATAGATTTAAAGAGTCTATTTTTTACTTATGGGATTTGATTATAAATTTTGCTTTAGTAGATTCGTGAATAGATTTTAACTCTTATCCAAATCTCACTTTCAAGTTTCAATCATGGACTTTACAAGTTCATGGGTACAAGTCCATAACACATTGAATTTAAAATGCAAATTCCTCACAAATCCATGAACGTTAAGGATATACACACTTTATCAGTCCCCCAATTATGGAAAAAATCCAAAAGTACCACTGTTTAAATTTTTTTTTTCCAAAAACACCACCCAAACCCAAAAAATTCCAAAAATACCACCCTTTTCAAAAAACCGCCACCCCACCCAGCGGTTTGGTCGAAAACCGCTTGTCGGGGGCGCGGTTTTGGACCAAACCGCGGGCCTAGGGGGCGGTTATAAAATTTTTTTTTGGACCTAAACCGCTGGGTGGGGTGGCGGTTTGGTCCAAAACCGCCACCCCAACCAGCGGTTTGGTCCAAATTTGTTTTTTTTTGCGACCAACTCCCAACTTCGGTCGAAACTTCAAACGAACGTAACTTTGCACTCGGGTATCCGATCGTATCGATTTTTTTTTTCATTTTTTATAACTTTTCAAGATCTACAACTTTTACTAGGATGAAATTTTCAAAACAGTAACTATTTGTGGATATACGGGACCTTGAGAATAACTTTACCTTTACTTTTCAGAAATCCATGTACATTTTGAAATTATGATTATATTAAAAGTTGTAGATCTTGAAAAGTTATGCGGAATCAAAAAAAATTCATAACATTCGGAGTTTGGAGCACAAAGTTATGGCCGCCCAAAGTTTGACGAAAGGCGAGACCCGGCGGTTTGCGGCTTGCAAGATCTCAAAAAGTTTGCGGCCTCCATTTTTTGAATCCGAATAACTTTTTGAGATCTTGCAAGTCTCAAACAGTCGGGTTCCGTCTTCGTCTCGAAAAAACGTCATTTGCCACCCCGAACGACCTTTGTTTATTTCGTCAAACTTTGGGCGGCCATAACTTTGTGCTCCAAAATCCGAATTGTTATCACCAGGTCTCAACTCATTTCTATTTAGAGAATTGTAATTGTGAATTAAGAAACAGTGAGATGATTTTAGTATGAAGATTAAACACTGTGCTAGCTTAATCCGACAAGAAGAAAACGAAATGACTTGAAACTATCAAGCAAGGCAAACTAACAGCTATGCCCAGATCACGAAGAGTCCCTGGCAACAGCCCCGACTCTACGAATCCAGACACAAACACAGGAACCCTAACCAGCTATCCCAAGAACTAACTCGTTCTTCCGATAGAGGAAACCGTTACCCTTCGTCTCCATGAGCAGCGCTTTTTATAGAAATTCTCGGCATGGACTTGCGATCCTATCTCTCTCTTCATGAATGATGAGACCGTTGGACGGAGTCTTCGGGAATAATGGTTTTTGATGCAGAATGACAGGGAAGTTGTTCTTCCTCGAGGCTTCGATAGCTTTTGGGGATTTTGGGATGAATGGCGAAGACGCTTCTCGTCAGATTGGTCTTCTTTTGGGCTGAGGACTTCTTTTGGGTTCCAGCTTTGACGAGGTACTAGTGGGCCGAGGCCCAACAATCTCCCCCTGCGTCCGAGCTTTCATTCCATTCCTGTTCTCATCAAAACATGATATCAAAGCATCGAGTATTTTGATCCAAAAATGCAGAGAATCAATGAGTGAGAGACTTGTATCAGTAGGATGTGAATCACACTAACTAGACGTGTCTTATTGACCCTTATTTATGAAGAGTAGCTAGAAAGAAAAGATCAGCAAGCAAACTTAGACCATTATGGTCGATTATCCATAGATTAAACCAATGACTCCATCACTCAACAACACACGGACTCGATCATTCAATCATACTTAGACCATTATGGTCATTATTCACCAAGAGACATATTCAGCATACTTTGAAAAAAAAACACAAACTAGATCACTCAACACACTTAGACCATTATGGTCTTATTCACCAAGAGACATATTTAGCAAGTCATGGGACAGGTCCAATGTTTGGCTCCCCCTGAGTTCCAGCCACATCTTCCAGCATATTGTCCTCCTGAGCTTCAGTGGCATCTTCCATTGATCCATCAGCACCTTCCATTATTTCTTTCTCTAGTTCAGCAGCAAACAGTCTGATGTCCTTTTCTGATACTGTTTCTGGTTCGAGTTCAGCATCTTCCTCTTCAAAGTTGATTATAAGGTTCTTCCTAATGGTTGAGTCAGATTTTTCTAGGTTCAGGATCTTGGACCTGTTTTTAATTGGCTTTGCATTTGGTGGGTCCAGGGATCCTCCCCCTTTCGAATGCTGGGGCTCGATACGAAGATGGAGGAGAACGGTGGTGGCAGGAACATATACAGAAGCGTCAATAGAGGAATAGCCATCTAGAGATAGTCCGAGATTGGACAGAAGGAGAGTGATCAATCCCCCATAAGGAAGCCTACCATCAAGATGAGCATCAGCATTGCGAACTATGGACCCAAACAGAAGCTGAGTGTAGTCAATTTTTCTCCCAGTCAGTGCATTAGAGAGCACCCAGAGATCGATTTTTGTGACAATGTTGAGACCATGGGTTCGGGGTAGAAATAGGCGAGTTATGACATAATGCAGGGTGCGAAGAGTGGGGTTGAGATCAGCAGTGGTGATGACTTCATTGCTGGAAACTCGACGCTGAGTTACACGAGAGTATTCTACTTCATAGTCGAAGTCATAGAAGAGGAACTCATCCTCATGTGCCAGAGGAAGAGGTCCTTCTGTAGGAAGATTGAGTAGAGTCCCAATGGCCTCAGCCGTGAGTGATATGAAGTATCCATTTACAAGAGTAGTGAGCTTTCTGGTGATAATGCCTTGACAGTCAAGATTGGCATAGAAGTTTTTGACTGGCAGGGGGCAGGCAGGAAGAGAAGGATAGTGGAGTAGAAATTCCCAGCCAAGATTTCGAATGAATGGAGCTATGTCTATTCCTAGAGCTTTGAACTCATAGAGATCAAGGGATATAGGTTCAGAGAGGCGTCTGGAAGCAAAGTATTCTTTGAACCTATGATGATTAAATTCAATAGGTTCAGGATAGGTTTTCCCCACATAGGTGACAATGGCACCAGGGATGCGGGAGGAAGTGAATAGCTCGGTCATGTTTGTTTGGGTTGCAATCAGGGGGTTTAGAGGAGTGGTTAGAATGATGATGAGGGGGCGGATACTTATACTACCAGAGGGAAGTCCAAGAGATACAGCAATAAAGAGCAAGGTCCGCAGAGAACAAGCAGTCAAACAATTATTGATTGAATCTAAGTATTGGAATTCAGAACATTCAGTATGTGAAGACTCAATCAAGCAACATAGGAAATATAAAAGAGATAAGTGCGCAAATTAAAGAGTATGACAGAGAGAACAGAACCTGATTAATGCTCATTTTGAATCGAGTGAAGGGATCTGAGACCAAGGTCATCACATAATCTAATAAACCTTTCAGAGGAGAGAGCTTTTGTGAAAATGTCAGCTAATTGAAAATCAGTAGATACAAAGTTTAAATCAATTAGCCCATCCTGAATTAAGTCCCTAATGAAATGATGTTTGACCTCTATATGTTTAGTTCTGCTATGATGTACTGGATTCTTAGACATGCAGATTGCACTTGTATTGTCACATAGGATAGGTATATTATTAAGGTTAATTCCATAATCAACAAGTTGAGACCTAAGCCACAAGATTTGAGTACAGCAACTGCCTGCAGCAACATATTCTGCTTCAGCAGTTGAAAGGGCTACTGACCCTTGTTTTTTGCTTGACCAAGACACTAAGGACCCCCCAAAGAATTGACAAGTTCCACTAGTACTTTTTCTGTCAGTCATGCTACCAGCAAAGTCTGAATCAGAGTATCCAATTAATGATAGCTCTTCTGTTTTACCATACCATAATCCAAGATCCTGAGTACTAGTAAGGTATCTAAATATTCTTTTAACTGCAGTAAGGTGACTTTCTTTAGGCTTATTTTGGAATCTAGCACACAGGCACACGCTGAAATGAATATCAGGCCTACTAGCAGTTAGATATAGTAGAGAGCCAATCATTCCCCTATATTTTTTCTCACAAACAGGTTTACCATCTAAATCATAATCCAGATGTAAGTTGGACGCTATGGGGGTTTTACTGGTCTTAAGATTTATCAAGTCGAATTTTGTCAACATAGAATGCAAATATTTGGTTTGATGGATAAAAATCCCAGCATTTGATTGATGGATTTGTAAGCCAAGGAAGTAGGTTAATTCCCCCATGAGACTCATCTCAAATTGATCTTTCATAATGGAGCAAAACTCATCACACATGTTAGGATCAGTGCTACCAAACACAATGTCATCTACATAGACTTGAACTATTAGGGTGTTATTATTTTTCTTTTTAATAAAGAGAGTTTTGTCTACACCCCCTTGACAGAACTCTTGGGATATTAGGAAACAGGTCAACTTCTCATACCAAGCTCTAGGAGCTTGTTTGAGCCCATAGAGAGCTTTAGATAGTTTAAAAACGTGGTCAGGGTATTCAAAATCAGTGAACCCAGGAGGTTGTTCAACATAAACATCCTCTTTAATTTCCCCATTTAAAAAAGCTGTTTTTACATCCATCTGATAGAGCTTAAAATTCATTAAGCAGGCATAAGCACACAAAAGCCTGATTGATTCTATCCTAGCAACAAGGGCAAAAGTCTCATCATAATCAATTCCCTCCTCTTGATTATATCCTTGAGCAACAAGTCTAGCTTTGTTTTTAATTATGAATCCTAGTTCATCAGATTTATTCCTGAAAATCCATTTAGTTCCAATGACAGTTACATTAATGGGTCTGGGTACAAGTTCCCAAACTTTTAGTCTAACAAAGTGTGACAGTTCTTCTTGCATTGCAACAATCCATTCTTCATCAAGCAGAGCTTCTTTAAGGTTTTTGGGTTCAAGTAATGAAACAAAAGCGTATTGGCCAGGGATGTACTTACCTCTTGTCTGGACAGGATCAGACAAATTACCTATGACTTGAGAGGGAGGATGTCTCCTTCTGATGTGAGCAGGAGCTTCAGGCTGTTTTGAAGAGTTCCCTTCGGTTTGATGATCTTGAGGAGCTTGAGTGGCTTCTTCAGAGTTGTTGGAATTGGAACTGTTACCTGTCTCAAGTCCAGGACAACTAGGAAGAAAATCATAGTTGCTAAGATCAAAGCTGAGAGGTTGGGGTGAGTCCAAAGTGATGAATTTTATGTGAACAGACTCTTCAACTTTTCTAGATCTTTTATTGTATACTCTATATGCTTGACCCTTACTAGAATACCCAAGGAAAGTAGCAATGTCAAATTTGGCATCGAATTTTCCTATCTGGTCTTTTGTGTTAAGAACATAGCATTTGGAACCAAAAGGGTGAAAGTAGGAAATCTTGGGAGCCTTACCTTTGAGAATCTCATAAGGGGTTTTATTAATTAATTTTCTGATGGTAGTTCTATTTATTATATAGCATGCAGTATTCACAGCCTCTGCCCAGAGGAATTTAGGACAATCAAACTCAATTAGCATAGTTCTAGCAGTTTCTATCAGTGATCTATTCTTTCTTTCCACGACCCCATTTTGTTGAGGGGTTCTGGGAGCAGAAAGAGTATGAAGAATACCATGATGATCACAGAACAAGCAGAAGTTTTCATTGACAAATTCACCACCATTATCACTTCTGATTCCTTTAATAGTGCTTTTAAATTGATTTTGCATAAGGAGAACAAAGTTTTTAAACTTGGAGAAGGCTTCATCTTTTGAAGAGAGAAAGAACACCCAGGTAAATCTAGAGAAGTCATCTACAATTACAAGTACATAGGATTTACCTCCTAGACTAAGGATATTAGTAGGTCCAAACAAGTCCATATGCAAAAGGTCAAACACAGCAGAGGTTGTTATATCTTGTTTACTTTTAAAAGACTTTTTGCAGTGTTTTCCAAGTATGCATGCTTCACAAGAGAAATTATCAGAAGCTTTAATCTTGGGTAGCCCTTTGACTAGATTGAGTTTAGACAGTTTGCATAATCTAGAGAAACTCATGTGGCCCAGTTTCCTGTGCCACATTACAACTGACTCAGTCATAGCATTCAAACAAATTTCTTCAGACATATCAAGTGATGATAAGTCAACAGTGTACACATTGTTTATTTTCTTTCCCTTGAATATCACAGTACTGTCTGATATTCTTTCTATTAAGCAGCAGGAAGGGTCAAAGATGACTCGATAAGTTGATCCACATATTTGGCTTATAGACAGCAAATTATGTTTTAATCCTTCGACATAGAGTACATCTTCAATGACTAGAGATGTGTTGCTACTAATTGTACCTTTACCTACTACAGAAGCACAGTTATTGTTACCATAGTAAACCTTACCTCCCTTTTTAGGATTCAGAAAAGAAAAAAGAGCTTTATTACCCGTCATGTGGTGAGAGCATCCAGAATCTAGGTACCAGATGTTTGCACCAATCTTATTCTGAAAGGAAAGTTATTTTAATTAGAGTTTTTAACAACCCAAACAAGTTTGGGTTTTTGTCTTCTGGAATAGCAGTGTTCAGAGTTATGTCCTTGTTTTCTACAGTACGAGCAGGTGGAATAGTAGTTTCTGAAGTCATGTAGTCTTTTGGGTTTATAAGGATTATAATTATGACTACTCCAACCAGTATTGTAGGATACAGAGGGCATCCATGAATACTTTGGTATGGTTCTTGAGAGGTTTCCTAGTTGTCTTTTTAAGATCTTATTTTCATTAGTTAGGTTAGCAACCTGACTGTCTTGAGTGAATTGAGCATACTGCTGTGTTTCTATGAGGTCTTTGAGTCTTTTTATTTCAGTATTTCTATCATTCAATTGATCTACAACAAGACAGTATTTGCTTTTCAATCTATTACATTCATCTTGGAGGTTAGAAAGAGCATTTAGAAAAAAATCTTCATTTTGATTTTCATGGTTAAATTCAGAAGAAGTTTCTGACCAAACCTGATCAGTAGGGTTCTCATCTTCCATGTTTGAGTTGATTCCCATGAGAGCCAGGTTTTCAGTTTCCTCCTCTGAGCTGTAATCACTCCAAGAGGTTACCATGGCTTTTTCCCTTTTTCTGTTCAGAGGGCAATTTGCTCTTATGTGACCTGTTTTGCCACATTTAAAACAGATAGTAGAGTCAGTAGAACTTTTTAATTCTTTGGGACTGTTTTCATGTCTGTTTGATCCAAATGAGTTTTTTTCATTTGAATTTACAGAGCTATGTCCATGGGATCTAGAGTTGTGAGGATTAATGTTTCCAGAGGGCCTAAAGGAATAGCCATTTGATTGACTATTTCTTCTAGCATTCTGATCATGTTTGTACTTCATCATTCTTTGGAGTTTCTTGCTGGTGAGGGCAAGTTCATTTTCGAACTCCTCATCCAGTTTTTCTCCTTCATTGTTACATATAGAATTGAAGGCTATATTTTTATTTTTCTTGTCATGAAGAGTAGTCATCTGTTTTAGAACTTCTTCATGACTTAGTAAGGATCCAATCAAGTTTTCCAGAGACAGAGTGTTGAGATCCTTAGCCTCTTCTATAGCTGTTCTCTTAGCCATCCATTCTAGAGGAAGAGACCTTAGTACCTTTCTAACTAGTTCTTTACTAGAAAAGGTTTTTCCTAGACCCTTTAGTCGATTAACTAAAGTAGTGAATCTTTTGTCCATCTCAGAGATTGACTCTCCTGACAGCATATCAAAGGTTTCATATTCTTTAAGTAGAAGGTCAATTCTGGTTTCTTTTACTTCTGAAGTTCCTTCATGGGTAGTTTCTAAGATTTCCCAGATTTCTTTAGCTGTTTCACACTTGTTAACTCTTTCTCCTTCATCATCTGAAATGGCAGAAAGTAATATGTGCATTGCCCTAGAATCTAGTTGAGCACTTTTCATTTGTTCTTTTGACCAATCCTCCTCATCGTCCTCTTTCATGTCAATTGGTCCATTTCGGACAATTGCCCATAATTCACAGTCGATTCCTCGGAGGTAAAGTCTCATTCTTTTTTTCCATACAGAATAATTAGAACCAGAGAACCAAGGAGGGTTTGAGCTGGTGGGAAATGAGTTAGAAGACATGGTGAGGCACAGGATCTCCTTATCGGCAACTTAACGTTCCACGACAAGGGAGCTCTGATACCAATTGTTATCACCAGGTCTCAACTCATTTCTATTTAGAGAATTGTAATTGTGAATTAAGAAACAGTGAGATGATTTTAGTATGAAGATTAAACACTGTGCTAGCTTAATCCGACAAGAAGAAAACGAAATGACTTGAAACTATCAAGCAAGGCAAACTAACAGCTATGCCCAGATCACGAAGAGTCCCTGGCAACAGCCCCGACTCTACGAATCCAGACACAAACACAGGAACCCTAACCAGCTATCCCAAGAACTAACCCGTTCTTCCGATAGAGGAAACCGTTACCCTTCGTCTCCATGAGCAGCGCTTTTTATAGAAATTCTCGGCATGGACTTGCGATCCTATCTCTCTCTTCATGAATGATGAGACCGTTGGACGGAGTCTTCGGGAATAATGGTTTTTGATGCAGAATGACAGGGAAGTTGTTCTTCCTCGAGGCTTCGATAGCTTTTGGGATGAATGGCGAAGACGCTTCTCGTCAAATTGGTCTTCTTTTGGGCTGAGGACTTCTTTTGGGTTCCAGCTTTGACGAGGTACTAGTGGGCCGAGGCCCAACACGAATGTCATGAAATTTTTTTTTATTCCGCATAACTTTTCAAGATCTACAACTTTTAATATAATCATAATTTCAAAATGTACATGGATTTCTGAAAAGTAAAGGTAAAGTTATTCTCAAGGTCCCGTATATCCACAAATAGTTTCTGTTTTGAAAATTTCATCCTAGTAAAAGTTGTAGATCTTGAAAAGTTATGCGAAATGAAAAAAAAAATCGCTACGATCGGATACCCGAGTGCAAAGTTACGCTCGTTTGAAGTTTCGACCGAAGTTAGGAGTTGGTCGAAAAAAAAAAAAATTGGACCAAACCGCTGGTTGGGGTGGCGGTTTTGGGCCAAACTGCCACCCCACCCAGCGGTTTGGTCCAAATATATTTTTTTTTATAATCGCCCCCTAGGCCCGCGGTTTGGTCCAAAACCGCGCCCCCGACAAGCGGTTTTCGACCAAACCGCTGGGTGGGGTGGCGGTTTTTGAAAAATGGTGGTATTTTTGGAATTTTTTAGGGTTGAGTGGTATTTTTGGAAATTCTTTTTTAAACAGTGGTACTTTTGAATTTTTTCCCCCAATTATCTCCTCTTATCTTTAACCCAATAAACTCTTAGGACGGATCTAATAAGAGAAGAGGATAGAAATATAGTGCTAGTTTCCTCCTAATGTAGTTATTGCAAATTCAGTTTATAGTTAGATATTTCAGAAAAGTGCTTTTCAGAAGAAAAATCCAGTAGATTGTTTAAATTATTAGAATTTAGAAGTACATTTTTACTATATAGATTACGTAAAATGATAATATAATTTATAACGTAAGATATGAATAAAAAATAAGTTAAAATTTTTGCTTTTGAAAAATGGTGTATATGAAAGAATAATATTTTTTAAAGAAAAAACTTTGGAGCTTATGTTATTGTGTTCTCTAAAATACGTTTTATTTTTTTTTTGGGTAAATACAATATATTATCCATAACTATTAAAAAGTGGGAAATTATAGCCACAACTATCAAAATACAAATTATTAGCCATAACTAATGTTGCGAGTCAAGAAATGGCTAACTGTTCGTTACCGTCATTAATTTTTTAACGGAAACTGCCACATCAGCCTCCATATTGGCGTCCACATCAGCAAATTATTAAATATATAATTTTTTTATTTTTTAATTATAAAAGAATTTAAAAAAATAAAATTGGAAACCCTCTCTCCTCTTTTCATTCCCTTCCTCCGCCCTCCAGTCCCCTGTCTCCCTATTTTCATTCTCTTCTTCTTCTCAGTCACAAACGAGAAAGATGATGGGAGCTGGAATCGGCCACCACCACCTCCTCCTTCCCGACCAAGGCCACCACCGTAGTCGACCCCACCATCCGACCATTTTTTCCACCATCCCGTCCATCTTCTCGAAACACCTCCCCATCACTCCTCCCCACCTGGCCCCACCCCCACCCGTCGCTGCCGCGACACCAATCTCCTCAGCCAACAGCTCGTGCAGCCGCTCCTTGCACGCCTCCGCCACGCCCGCCTCGTCGTGCCCATCGTACACCCATAAGAAATTGTACTCCCCCACCGTGAACCCCGACTCCACCGCCACCGCCACCGCATCCTCCATCTCCTTCCTCCCCTTGATCGTGGATGGAGAGCTAGAAACTCTCTTGCATCGGACCTGGGAAGTGGGGTTATAGTCTGAAAATCCCTCTCGCCTCACACATTTAGATAAGGCAGATATGGAATTAGGGCGGAGGTTATGTCAGCTGTAATTTTTGTGGGGTTTCCAATCGACGACGACGAGAGGGAAGGAAGAAAAGGGAAAATCGTGACCCTCCATCTCTAATCTCCAATTGTGACCGAGTTCGCGGGAGATCTCCAGATTTCAGATCTGTTGGGTTTTTAAGTTGTGAGGAAGTCGAAGAGCACCGTAGTTTCTTCTCTCTTTTGAGAGTGGAGGAGACAGTAGCTTGAACTACTCCTATTTGGGTAGGGGTTGGAGCCAAGCATCGGCGGCAGAGGCTGTGATAGAGACGGAGAGGGAAGCGAAGGTGGTGAGATGGAGGGCCGGCGGTGACAGAGGCAGAGAGAGGCGACGGCGGGGTGAGATGGAGGGTCGAAGAAGATTTTTTTTCTTTCATTTTTTAATTATTTATTTTTTAAATTTAAATTTAAAATATGATATACTGACTGCCACGTAGGAGCCAGCTCAGCATCCTAAAAGATTAGTCAGCATTACTAACAGAATTCCTAACAGAGACTTAACGTTTAGATAATAATTTGTATTTCAATAGTTGTGGCTATAATTTCCCGCTATTTAATAGTTATGGATAATATATTGTATTTACCTTTTTTTTCTTAAATCGGATTATAAAAATGTTTAGCGAGGAGTCATGGGCGGAGTCAGGGGATTTTGCCTCTGTCACAGAATGTATGTAACGTCTCCTGAGAAATTATAATTACTATCTATGTTTATGTAAAGAGACTCATCAGGTGCCATAAGAATATCTTACCACTAGGGGTGGGCAATGGGCGGGTTGGGTGGTTTTTCGTCTCAAATTGACCCACCCGCTTACTAGCTAGTTGGAATAATTATGACCTGCAATCCACCCACATTCTTCTGCGGGCTGGGTTGGGTGGGTGGCGGATGGATGCTGTTAGGTCGTGGATTAACCCGCAAAATTAATTCTCCAACAAGCCATTAAGAAAGTTGACTAACATTTATAATAAGCTCATAGCAAATTAGGAAGACCGTATCAATTTAGACACTTCACATTTTGTCTCAAATGAATCCATGTAGTATTTGTATAAAAAAATTTACTACTCTATCATCCAATTGTGTAGAGAAACTTAGCATTATTTGACTTTGATACAATTAATAATTTATAATTTTCATCCCAATATTTAATGAATATTAACAATAATTCACATTCCAATATTCAATATCTAATGGATATTACACAAAACAATATCCAATAATAATAGTCAAAACTATTTTTTTCTCCACCTTTAGAAGTATATGGTGAGACTGTAGTGTGGTTCGGAAATATGATGAATATTCGATACTATAAGAAACAATATTTTTTTCATGTGAAAGTAGGATGCGGGTCATTCGGGTGACCCGCAATCCACCCACCACCCACCCACATAAGTGCGGGTGGAAGATTTATCAATCCGCAATCCACCCACATCAATCACCCACTACTTGCGGGTCGGGTTATTTTCGGGTGGATCGATATCAATCCGCGGATTAACCACCCACGTGCCCACACCTACTTACCACCATACAAAAACTCAATTGCGTAGGAAATATTTACTTATATATTCTGGAAAAAAAGACACCTAATTTTAAATTCCGACTCTGGCTCTGCCTGACATAAACTTTTAAAACACAAAACGAACTTACCAAACCTAGATAAAACGTGGTTATATATAAACTAGGTTGTACCCCGGCCCGTTGGCCGGTTATAATTTGATAACAGTTTTCCAAGTTTAAAAAGGTTCCAAGTTTAAATTTCAGTATATGTTCTTTCTCTTGGACAAAAATACAAATTAGCCTAAATATATATAAAAAATTCAGCATTTGTATTTTAATCAATCTTTAGATTCAAACCAATCTTTACCTTTTCGAATACGTCCGCTTCAATTAATTTGCAATGTAGTAGTAGGGATATTGAATAGTCTTTTCTTACGCCACCATAGGAGCTTATCTCATTTTTTATCATTAATTTTCATTTTAAATTTCAACATAATGAGAATTTCTTTTAATGTCTTAAGAATGTACCTTGAATGAAATTCAATCACTTCAAAAATATCATGATTAGATAGCACCAAGGTAGCTCGAATTTAAGTGGCCAATCACAAATAGATGATCATTAACAGCTTAAATATTAAACTAATAAAGTAAGAAATATTTACATACTTTGATTTTCGACAGAGAGGAACGAAATGGTCAAGATGAACATTGAATTAATAGGCTTAGTAAGAACTGTTTCTACTTCATATGTTACTTGGATTTTCACGGACAGAGAGAAATGAAATGGTCAAGATGTACATTGAATTAATAGCCTTAGTAAGAATTTTATCGAATTGAGTACGGTTTCTACTTCATAAGTTATCTTCAAACTACATCTTTTGTACTCGAATTGAAACTTAGAACTTAACAAAATCATGCAATCTTGAAATTAAATTATACTTTAAAGCTGGTATTCTCAGTAACGTTTCTACTTCATAGAATTATATTTACAGAACATCTCTTGTACTCGAATTAGAACTTCAAACTTTCATATAACCATGCATTTTTAAAATAAAAATTAAATTTGTAAGCCGGTATTCCCACATGGTTGGACATAGATAGATATTTGAACTTCATAAATTGTTTAAAAAAAAATTATAACTCTCGTTTACGTATTATTGTAGAGTTGTCTTTTTTATTTTCTATTCGGTTGATCCTTCACGTATTAAACACATATAATACGTTTAATACACTTAAATTTTAAGTAATTAAACTGATAATTTATTAATTTTGTATTTAGTTTTACTTATAAATTCCTAAATTTGAGTGGGCTAAAAATAAAATTAAAAGCCCAAGCTATGTCCACCCAGGCCCCAGCAGCTCACGCACCAAAAAAATGAGAAGCAAAAAGACTCTTCAGGCCTCCCTTGCTTTGCGGGGAGACGAGGAAAAATTAGATTTAGGGGTCGTTTGGAAGTTGTGATTGTTAGAGTTGTGTTTGTTGAATACATGTGTTGTGCACAATACAATGTTTGGAAGTGCCAAAGTGTTAAACAATGCATGCATTGTTTTAGGTAGGTCCCACCAACAATCACAAAAAATGATGCATTATACAATCTCAACTAAAAGTTGAGATTGTTGTGATTGTTGGTTTTAGATTTGTGTCAACTTTTTCTTTCCATTTATATCCCCAATAGTTTTTGTCTTATTCTAAAAGTTGAGGGTAAATGTGACATTTCTCCATAAAAGTAACTTTATGTAAATCAATGCATAAAGTAAAATCTCAACAACCAAACAATGTATTGTTAAAATGCATCCATTGTATCAATACATGCATTTATATTATAGTGATTCATTACAATGCAACGATTTAACATTCGCAACTTCCAAACGACCCCTTAGTATGTGCTGAGCGAGAATGTACATATATGTATTGGTGTGCGACCCGTTGGTCGGAATGTCATTTAAATATATCGTATTCATGATGTGTATATGAAATTGTCAAATTATTTGAAATGTTAAATTTCGTATGACATTAAGGTGTCATAGAAATTATTTTTCTATTTTTGAAAGTCATATACCTTTTCATCAATGATAAACACTGTAATCTTAATGATTATAACTAAAGTAGTGAAACCTGTGTAATCTTAACTCTTAAGTTGTTTACAATTTATTATAAAATTATGTTAAATGCGATCCAAACACGATTGGACTGATCAGAAATGACAAATCAAATTTACTCCTTTTTATGGCTTATGTTATCTATCTGCAACTCCCAATAATTAATAACCACAATCTCATCCCCCATCCGTTACGCTTTCTCTTCCTCCCACCCAACAATAATTAAACGCAAAAACTCTTGTCTATCACGAAAGAATTTTGAATACCGACATTTGAATTTCAACCAAACTCTCTGAAAGTCCTCAATTAATGATGGACTTGACTCGATCATCGAATTTGGAACCCAAAATTTTTGTTTTGAATATCCGAATTTTGAAGTATTAAAGATTGTCAACCAGTTTAGCTCGTTGGCCCGCTCCAATAGTGGCCCGGGCCCTGGGGGACCTTAAGCAGATATTAAGCCTGAAGAATTTAGTCACGGTTACTTGTGTTCTTGGTTCAGGATTAGTCTCCTTCTCTAAGATATAATAAATAAAAAACTGGATTGGTGACACCCAAAAAAAGGATGATTCTAAACTAAACTAAGCCCATTCTGGATAATAAAAAACCTATTCACCTTCACCAAGTGAACAGCTACTCCGGAAAGCTAAACATTGTTGTGTCCATGAGAAAGAAAAGCTAAACAGCTCTGCAGTGTGAGAAAGAAGTTGGCCTACTTAGACTTGTCCATAATTAGACCAATCGTAGTAGATGTCGATCCGAAGTAGTAACGGTGTATTATTTTGTTCCCTCGATATTTTGGAACTTCCACCTGGAGAGGTAAAAATAATGTCAGGTTCCGGACCTTCCGGTCACTTGGAATATGCAGATGGCGGAAGAAAAAGTTAATCTACTTGTCTGCTAGAGAAAACAGAGCAATGATTCCATTTGGTTTCGAGCTACTGAATCGCCAACGAAAGCTAGAGTTTTTCCTCTCATCCGTTCGAGGGAATTTTGGCATCGAAGCGAGGGAGTTCACATTGTGATGGTTTCAAATGATAACTCTCGTACTCACTATCTGGTCTTCCATTTCCTTGCAATTCTCCATCCGTGTAATGACTGGACATCTATTGTTCGTGTACATGGGCCCACGTGGATCATAGAACCAAGTTCCTTTAAATAGATCACATCCTGCAGGTCAACATATTATGAAGAGATTGTGAGCAAAATGAAAATGAAGGCACCAGACCAACATGATCTTTACGCCAAAGGGAAAGTCATCATGTTTTGTTCTTTTGATTTCATTTATTAAAATCAGAGTACCCGTGCTCCAGAGCCTCAAACCGACAACTACAGTATAGATAACAGTAAATCAATGAACCAAATATAAATACAGGCTGAATAAAAGAAATTAATAAAGAAATTAAATACAGCCTCAAACCGACAACTACAGTATAGATAACAATAAATCAATGAACCAAATATAGATAACAGTAAATCAATGGTTTTCCTATAATTTAAGTTGTCTTCGATTTCTCTTCTAAGTTTCTCTTGTTTGTCATAGTCTCCCTTTAACGTACTTATATCATTTGAATGTTTCTTTTTCACTGTCTCGCAGTCTTCAAGTTGAGACTCAGATATAGATAGCTTTTCTTGCGCCTCTTTCAGTCTCTCGCCCTTCTTTAAATCATAGTACCTGGCAGTTCAAGATTGAAGGTAAACACAAATTATCCTGAGAATATCATTGCTGAATATCATCAATTAAAAAAACTTACTCCTTAATTTTAGACATGGTTTTCAGCACGGTGTCAACTTCCATCTGATACTCATCCAATTCTTTTCTCTGTTCTTCATACTCCTGCTCAAGTTTGATTTTCAGTTCTTCTCCCTTCTCCCTGGATAAAGGGCCAAGAGCTGCTGCTAAATGCTGGAGAAGGAACAAAGAAGATAAGCTTCTGATTATGATAATGCGAAAAGACCTCATTTGCTTCCTACATGTCACCGATAGTGAGCCACCCAGGAAGATCTATAAGAAAACTTTCAGAACGTTCATAAAAAGGGGGAAAACTACCAACATATTCTTAGAAACACATACAACACCTTGTTTGAAAATTTCAACAAAAAGAAGTTTTTGATCCGGGAAACATCATGCTGCTCCTAGTTTTCTAGCTGTGAAAACAACACCCTTCCTATTAGCTCAAAGGTAAAGTGAAAAATGTAGCAGTTTCTGTATCTTATAGTAAAATTGGATCATATAGCAAGAATCATGACCAGCTTAAACTGGTTTGAAAGCAAATCCTGGATACATCACCAAATGCAACTACCATGGTCACTTTTTCTACATCAACCAATAGCTAAATTACAATTTTACTCCATCCCAATCTTTTGTACCCATGTCCCACAGGTATCATGACCAGCTCAAACCCCAGCCCCTTTTTGGCTCTTGGAAGTAGGGATGGCAATTTTACCCCATACCCATGGGTATTTTACTATCCAATCCAATTGGGTTGGGTATGAAATCCAAATATATGGATATGGGTAAAGTTTGATGGGTTTGTACCCTTACCCATTTACTTTGGGTTGGGTTGGGTTTATAACAAATGGATTTGGGTTTGTACTCATACCCAAATACAAATTACAGTTTGGTACCTAAACTTAATAGATATGCATATTTAGTACCTAAATTTAATTTTTTTTGCATATAAGTCCTCAAAATATCGATTGAAAATTACGTTTTGGTACCTAATTTTTTTTGGTCTTACATTTTGGTACCTAAAATTTTCAAGTTTTACAAATAAGTCCAATTTTTGCATGTGTAATTAAAACACCCTCAAATAAATGGATATCCATATCCAACCCATACCCATTTAGATAATATCCATATCTAACCCAAACCCATATACAAACCCCAAACCCATACACACATCACCCAAACCCTACCCATAATAAATGGGTCTACTTGGGTTTGGACAAAATTACCCATGGATGGGTAAATTGTCATCCCTACTTGGAAGCACTCTCACGTAAGACTCTTTCATGAATGTAGTAATGACTTAACATGAGAGCGATGAGAGAGAGAGTAAGAGAGAGAGCGCGAGTGAGCGGGGGTGGGGAGTGTTCGAGCGTTTCTTTTCCTTTTTGCAGGTTCCCGGCAGTGCGGCTTCTTCACAACGGCGATCATTTTTGCAGGTTCTTTTCCTTTTTGCAGGTTCCCGGCGAGGCGACGTTTCATCTTCCTAGAGCTCGAACACGCTGACTGGTTGGGAACCATCTCGTGGCGGTCTTTACGGTCGTCCTTTCTTGGCAACAAAACCTTCCGGGGCAGATCTCTCTCCGTCTCCTTTATGCGTAACCGGTTCGGGAATGCCCTGAAACTCGAGGAAGTTACCAGGGACGGCAGGAAGTTTTTTGTCATCTTCCCCTGTGACGCTGAGGGATGGTCTGAACTTAGCCATGCCGCTCGATCTTTTAGACTTCCAGTGAAGGTTGCGAACACCCCTCGTCTGAGGGCCTCTCCGGTGACAGCGGATCGTTCTTTTGCGGCGGTCCTTAAGCAAGGTGTTCTCTCCGAAACTGGGACGTTCTCCTCTTTTGAGATTGACGGTCATGTGGTGATTGAGGCTTCTGAGGATACTGGGTCAGACAGGAAATTGTTTCTTGATCATTGTCTGAGTCTCGATTTCTTCGGAATTCAGAAAGTTGGTTTGCCGGCTGAGCTTAATCAGGAATTCATAAGGTGGGCTACGAGTGCTTGGAATTTGGGACAAGGCTTCCGGTTCTCTCGGCGGGTTGGAGATCATTGGATGCTTTCGTTCCCGTCACGGCAAGAGGCGATTCGCGTGCAGTCTTCGCGGCATATGAATTTTAAGGGTTTTAACATTGTCCTTCGATTCTGGCAGGATGAGGTCGGAAAAGGCTTAGGAAGTCAGGGAGGCCTTACGTGGATCATGGCGTTTGGAATTCCTCTTCATCTCCGATGCCGCCCGGTGATCAAAAGGATTGGTGATATTTGCGGGGGCTTTGTCGATGTCGACGGTGGCATGTGGGATGATCCGTTTGTTCTTATCAAGATAGTTGCCGGCGGCGATTTTCCTTTGCAGCTCTCCTTGAGCCAGGGGTCTCGGTCTTTCCCGGTGACGATCCTTGTTCCGCCGAGCGCCCACTGGATCGGCGGCCAGGCGGCGATAGGGAATTTGAATGGTCTTTTGAGTGTTGCGCCCGAGCGGCGCACTGAACCTCGGGCGGTGGAGCAGCATCTTCCCGAGAGTGATGTTGAGCCACAGCCTGCTCCCTGTGACGTGTCGTCTTCGGTGCCCAAGCAGCGGGTCCGGAAAATCTGGGTCAGAAAATTCGGCCCACTTCTCCCCTCTTGGTGGCCCAACCATCTAAGCCCCCCGTCCTTACCCGTAAATCGATCCCAAGCCCACTCTGAGACTCACTTTCACCCATCAGTTCACATGAACCCTCTTGATCCTCCTTTGGTTAGGCCCATTCTTTCCCCTGGCCTGCTCCTTTCTTCCCTTGATTCTCAGAGCACCAACTTACCTTCGTGCTACCCCTCTTTGACCTTTTACCCCCAACTTTCCTCTTTTTCTCTTGTCCTCTCCCCTGGCCTTTCTCTTCGCTTCAAACTCGATCCAAACCCTTTGCCTTTCCTTTTCCATAGCTCTCTGGATTTGTTTAGTCCTTTTTCTCCCCTTACTTCCTTCACTTTTCGCCCTACCAATACTCCACCTTCTTCCTCTCGCCCATCACCTTCCCTTGTGCCCCTTCCCTCGCTATCTGATGACTTTAACATTGAGGATTGCGTTTCGCCGGATGAGGATTGGTTGGAGTCTTTTGCTGCACCTGATTCTAGGATTAGCCTGGATGAGAATCCCCTGGCTATTGTGGGTTTTCAGCCGCTTGATAACGAGTATTTTAAGGAGTGGCAGGCTGAGGCAGATTTCAGTAGGTTGATTGAGGCGGGTCGTTTAGTCAGACACTTGTTGAAGATTAATCTAGAAGACCCGGGCCTGGAAGTTGATTCACAATTTGAGGAATTAGTTGCTGAGGTGAAGCAACGGAAGAAAAGAGTTCATAGATCACGACTTGAAATGGAAAGACATCGCCTTGGATCGCTTGTGACCCCTCCCCTGCCGACCCGTAGGCGTCGTCAGTCCCGGTGGGCCGTTGAAGGTGCTGGTGAGGACTAATCCCTTCCTGCAGGTCTGTTTCCTGATTTCTCATCATGATCACGTCAATTCTTTCTTGGAATGTTCGGGGTTTGTGTGCGCCGGATAAGAGGACACGGGTCAAAGCCATTATCAAAAGGTGTCGCGCTTCAGTTGTGGGACTTATTGAGACTAAATGGGATAAATGTTCTCAGTTTTTGATCAATTCTGTCAGCGGAGGTAGAAATTTTGGTTGGGTTGCCAAGGATGCTTGTGACACTCGCGGGGGCATCGCGATCTACTGGGATACAGCGACTTTCAAGCTTCTGAATACTTGGGAAGGAAAGTACTTGCTCGCCATTAGACTACAGAATTGTATTAATTCAGAAATCTTTGCTGCGGTGTTTGTTTATGGCCCGCACGACCGGGATGGCAAATTGGATTTTCTCGAAGAACTGAGCCTTATCTGTCGTATGTACAGTGCCCCTGTTTGTATCTTAGGCGATTTCAATCTGGTTAGGACGGATGAAGATTACATTGGAGGTCCTAGATGCAGGGAGATGATGGGCAGGTTCAATGATTTCATCAGTTCGAATTTGCTGGTTGACCTTCCTCTTTCGGGTGCCCTCTACACCCGCCATGGTAACGGCTCTAGCGATTCTTTCTCTCGTATTGATCGAGCTCTAGTGAACCTTTCTTTCGAAGAATCCTTTGCTCCGGGGCCCTTGCTTTTGAAAGAGTGGAATCTGATCACAACCCGATCTGCTTTCGA
This sequence comes from Linum tenue, assembly GCA_946122785.1. NCBI lineage: Eukaryota > Viridiplantae > Streptophyta > Magnoliopsida > Malpighiales > Linaceae > Linum > Linum tenue. Next base: position 45,794,143 of record CAMGYJ010000007.1, on the reverse strand, counting down.
TGGGGGCTTGCTGAATTTATTCATCGCCCATGGAAGTTCGAGAATATGTGGCTTCTGGAAAATTCCTTTTTGCAGTGTCTTATTGGCTGGTGGAGTGTTCCTGTTTCGGGCTCGGGGTTGCTTTTTCGCTTCGGGAAAAGGCTTAGGCAAACCAAACAGCTTATTAAAATCTGGAATGTGGAGGTTTTTGGCAATATTCAGCAGCGGATTGAGAGGATTCTTAAGCAGATCAAGGATATTGATGATGAGGAAGAGAGAGGACCGATTGATGAAACTAAGAAAAATGATAGGAGCTTGCTAAGATGTGAGTTGGACAGGATTATCTTGATGGAAGAAATCTCTTGGAGGCAGAAGGCTAGAGATTTTTGGTTCCAGGTTGGTGACAAAAATTCTGCTTATTTCCATCGAGTGGCAAACTATAACCAGAGGAAGAAATTGATTCAAGTGCTGAAAGTTGATGGGCAAGTGCTGGTGGATAAGGTGGATATAAAAAATGCTTTTATTACCCATTTTCAACAGCGGTTCACGGAACCTCTTGTCAACCGGCCTTTCCCCGTGGAATTCAAGAAGGATTTGTTCTCTCTGGATGATAACTTTCAGCTCACTTTACCTTTCTCGGAATTGGAAGTTTGGGATGCTGTGAATTCTTGTGGTAGCAACAAAGCCCCTGGCCCCGATGGTTTCACAATAGAGTTCTTCAAGAAAGCTTGGAGCATCGTTAAGAATGATTTGGTCAAGGCGGTTGACGAGTTTTACATTACGGGGTTCGTTCCTGATTCTGTTGGGCACTCCTTCTTGTGCCTAATTCCCAAGAAAGAATCTGCGGAAGGTCTTAATGATTTTCGTCCGATTAGCCTCGTTGGTAGTCTTAACAAGATTATTTCTAAGCTTTTGTTCAGAAGGCTTCGTCCCTTTATGAGCAAGGCTATCTCCCCTCAGCAGTTTGCTGGGATTAAGGGAAGACAGATTCACGAGGCTGGTTTGATTGCAAACGAAGTGGTGGACAGCAGAAGGAGAAGTGGCAGACCGGGCCTAATTTTAAAACTCGATATTGAGAAGGCGTTTGATTCCGTGAGTTGGGGCTGTCTTCTTCGGATTCTTCAGAACATGGGCCTTCACCCTCGTTTTAGGAAGTGGATTCGGGGACTCGTGACCTCATCTAGACTTTCTGTGCTCGTCAATGGTGAAGCTGGGGGCTTCTTCGGGATGCAAAGAGGCTTAAAGCAGGGAGACTCTCTCTCTCCTTTCTACTTTAGTTTGGTAATGGATGTTCTGTCCTTTTTTCTGGACAAGACTCGAGAGGCTCACCTTTTTACTGGTTTTTGTATGGATGAGCAGAACAGCTTAGGTGAAGTGGGCCACTTGTTATACGCTGATGATGCGATTATTTTCTGCGATGCGTCGGAGGAGGAGGTTTTTCATTTGACTACTATTCTGCTTTGGTTTCAGAATATCACAGGGCTGAAGGTTAATTTTGCTAAAAGCAAGTTGTTCCCGGTTGGTGAGGTGGAGTATATGGATAGGTTTGCAGAAATCCTTGGTTGTGATTGGCAGTTCCTTCCAACGATTTATCTTGGCTTACCTCTCGGTGCTCCTCCGACCTTTTCGTCCATTTGGAATAATGTTTTGGGTAAAGTGAGTAGGAGATTGGAGGTGTGGATGGCTTCCTATCTTTCTTTGGCTGGTCGAATTACCTTGTGCAATGCGGTCCTGGAAAGTCAACCTGTTTATCTGTTTTGCCTGTTCAATGCTCCGCGATCTGTTGTTGATAGACTTGAGAAAATTCAGCGGGATTTCATTTGGTCGGGTCGTCAGGGTGAAAACAAACTCCACCTTGTTCCTTGGGACGTATGTAAGGCTCCTAAACGGTTTGGGGGTCTTGGGATTGCAGATCTGAGGATTCGTAATCAGTCCCTCCTGTGAAAATGGTGGTGGCGTTTTGCCCGTGAACGAGATGCGTGGTGGCGAGAGCTTATTTCGTTTAAATTCCCCAACGCTTCTTCGGATTGGATGTCGGGGGCCCGCTCAGGCCCTTGCGGTTCTAGTATATGGGCTCAAATTCTGAAGACTAAAAAATTGTTTTGGAGATTTGCTCATGTTGAAGCTGGTGCGGGATCGGGGGTTTCTCTTTGGCAAGACGTGTGGATCAAAGGCAGGCTGCTTGAGGAGGAGTTTCCGCGTGTTTTTGCTGCTGCGGAGCTGCCCAACTGCCGGGTTTCCGAGGCTGCTAGTACTTCTGAGGGGAGAGTTGTGTGGGATATTCCTCTTAAATTTTCCTTGAGGGGGGGTGCTGAGCAAGAGAGAGTGTCTCTTCTTAACTTACTTAATGGATTGCATGCTGATTCTTTCTTTTCAGGTCCTTCCAGGCTGGTTTGGGGTCCTTCCCCAACCGCGGGGTACTCTGCCCACTCTTTCTATTGCGAAGTTCTCAAGGAGCAGTTTCCTGGTTCTGCTTCTTTCCCCTTTCATGTCATTTGGATGGCGGTGGCTCCTCCGAAGGTCTGCGTTTTTCTGTGGATCGCATTCCGGAAAAAAATTCTTACACAGGATGCTCTGAAGAGGAGGGGTTGGCTCCTTCCGAGCCGTTGTGCGCTGTGCAGAGAGCAGGAGGAAACCATTAATCATATTTTCCTCTCCTGTAGGTTCTCCAAAGATGTTTGGAGGATCCTCTCGGCTTTTGTTGATCTGCAGACCTCTAGCTCGGACATCGCTGACTTGATCTCCAAGTGGCCTTGCAGAAATCGAGCAATGCTAAGGAGTGGTGCTCTGCCATTTTCCTCCATGCTTTCTGTTGGCGGATATGGCTCGAGCGCAATTCCAGAATCTTCAGGGAGGTCCATGAGATCGTTCAAGTTGTGGCTTATCGGATTGCTTCCTGCATCGCGGATTGGTTGAGGGCCGCGCACAAGGTCGATCCGATGCAGGCGAATGCATGGCTGAGTGTGGTTAAGTCCCGCTTGTTCCCCAGAATCGCTGTGCCCGTGACTCTTTCACTTGCTGCTTCCCCTGCGGATGATATTGGCGACTCTGCTTTTCCCGGATGATTTCCTGGCATTTGCTTGTGCCCTGTGCTCTTTTCCTTGTCTTTCCTGCTGGTTTGGGGGCGCTGCTTTGCGGAGAGCTTTTGGGATTTTCTTGTCTTTCCTGCTGGTTTTTGGGATTTTTTGGTTTTGGGCTCTTTGACTTCTTGTTTTGACTTCTTGTTCTGGTTTCTGTTGTAATTTTTCCTTGCTCCTTGTTTTCTATTAATATATTTCACCATTATAAAAAAAAAAAGAAGCACTCTCACGTTTCAGACAGGCAATTGATGACTTCACCCCAATTTAAGGTTCATAATTTCGAAACTGGTCTTACAGTCAAAGTTTATCAGTTTCCAAGTAATTTCACTCTAAATAAAGACCTGTTTTTTTGTTTCATCACAAATCCAGATATCACAATGGAAAGCAGGTAACAACTCATCCAGGTATGAAATACAACCTTCTCATCAAGCTCAGCTTGATTTTTTTCCTCAGCCAACTTTTCCAACTCTTCCTCTAGCCTTTTGAGATTACATAATAAGCTGTATGTTCTGCAGATCGTTTTCCATATACCTTTGCTCATCCCTTAACTTTTCCAGTTCACTCTGCAGGGAGTCCCTTGTTACCAATAGAAACATGTAATCAATCAAATGATTTGACACAGCAGAATACGTCAAATGCTAAACATTGTAAATATAGAAATAATTGGTAAATGACCAATAGCCTAATATAGTTTGCTCGCACGTAGAGGTGACAATTGGATCGGATTCGTGGATTCGTGGATTGGATTCGTGGCTCCATGGATCAAATGGATTGGATCCAATGGATTGGTGGATTCATGGATTGGATCCAATGGATTGGTGGATTGATCCATGAATCCAAATAGCATCCAAGGCTTGGACCAAAATGTAAATTTTGAAAAGTTTAGGTACTTAAATGTCATAATGAAAAATTTTAGGTACCAAAACGTAATTTTTCAATGATATTTTTCGTATAAAAAATAAATTTTAGGTACCAAAATGTAAAATATAAAAAATATAGGTACCAAATCGTAATTTGCCATTTGGATCCATGGATTGATCCATGAATCCACCAATCCAATTGGATTTGGATCAAATGGATTGGATTTAAATGGATTGGATTAGGTGGATAATTTGGTGGATGGATTGGATTGGATTCATGGATTTGGATCCTAATTGCCACCTCTACTCGCACGGGTAATATAAGCTGAGAATAGGTAATCAAGTGTTTGATGCATCTGGATTTCCCAGAAAGGATCCTGGAAGAAAAGAAATCTAACCACAGCAAGGATGTAGGACAGCATACAAAACATTTTAGTTCAGAAGTATCAGACTCAAAGAGTACTCTATTAGAGCTTGTAAGTAGAGAGATCAAACAACTCTTAAATCTCTCTTTCGTGGCATGAAAGTCTTATGTGGGTTATCAAATTCATCAGGAGGTTCCTAGCTTTGTGTACCTATTGGTGTGGTTTTCACTATTGAAGAACCTGTGAAGGGTCGTTCCACCGACATAAAAAGAATTAATCAAGGTTCTAAAAGGCGCTAGGCGTTAGGCAGGCGCTCGGCTCCTGACTTGCGCCTTGCCCGATTAGGCGTAGCCTAGGCGCGCCTAGGCGTTTAAAGCATAAATGGAAAAATTCTCAAATATTTCCTATTTTCTGGAATAATTCATATAATCCAAGTGCATATAAAATTAGCAATGCCTAGTTCTTAACAGTAAACACTTAACATAACAAATAACAAGCAAATAGTGACCAATCATCTGCTAATAGGTGCTTATAGAGGCGAGAAGCTTGTGCTACGTACCGAGGAGAAGGAAGGAGCAGCAATTGGCGAGTTTCGACTTTATTTCTCACTATAACAGCGGAGTGGTGTGAAGGCGAGAAGAGTGATCGATGACTTTCTCCTGCGGCGGCAGAGAGCAGCAAATGGGGCGAGAGCTAGGGCGGCAGGCGGTAGAAGATGGGGCGAGCGTTAGGGCGGCAGGCGGCAGCAGATGTTACTTCCCTTGTTTTTGATTTTCTAGGGCAAGAGCCAAGTTTCTGATTTTCTAGGACAAAACGAAGAGTATTGGGTTTAACCGCCTAAGCTTGCCCAGGTACGCCTTCTCTCCACTAGACGCAAACTAAGCGCTATTCCTACCTACTAAGCGCTATCAGCGCCTTTTTCAACGCCTATGGCCAAGTCAAGGCGATCCTCCACCGCCTAGCGCCTAATTGAGCCTAGGCGTGCGCCTAGGCGCGCCTTCTTGAACCCTGGAATTAATCAAAATCAAAAGCACTCATACACATGACACTGTGATTCTAGAATACATATGCAAGGTTATCTTAGGATTAGCAAATTGAAATCAGAATCCTATCAAGGTATTCTAAAAAACTGAGATAAATAGTTCTACCAATTGGACATTTCAAGAAATCCAATCTTCAGCTACTTTATAACTATGCCTACGGAAAATTCTATGGGTATTAGCAAGCTAGGGGCTTACTATGCAGTATTGACATGGATTGAGGAGCAAAACATAACTTCGTAAGAGGGCTTTGATTTCCCCCTTCTCCGGTTCTCCCAAGGGGCCTTCGATATCGTTCTCCGCCCCTTTCCTCCTCCCTGCCGACCTCACGATGCGGCGCCGCCGCCTTTCTATGATATCTCCTCGAAGTCAGCCTCCTTCATCCTTTCCAAGCTCTGATTGCGGACGACCCTGAAATCTGGGAAGAGAGGCTTCGATTTGACTCCGAAGTAGGTCGACTCGAAATCAACAGCCCGTCGTAGTGGTTGTCGAAGTTAGATTATTCCGATCCATCGTTTCTCGATTGCAATCGCGGACGACCACGTTATCTGGCTGGCCGCTCATCCGACGGAACAAAGAAACCACCAGGCCCGTTCAACGCAATATGAAACGCGGTATTTTTTCCCTGTCCCAAAATACCCCTCCGACAAACGCTCCGGAGGCAGCAATTTCAAAATGGGGCTTCAGTTTTAGACTACGGCGTATTATAATTAGAGTAGATAGATAGATTATGATTGCAAGGATACAACAAAAGAAGATGGCTCTCCATATCAGAGGTTGACAAACCGATGAAATCGTACCGACGGCTTGACTGTAAAAATATCTTGTCGGCAATGTAGTCAAAAGCGCGTTTCTATGTAGAATCGTTTTGACTAGAAACCTAAAATTGTAAGCTTTTAAGTTTTAAAGCGCAGTTTAACTACATTAGTTATAAAACTGAGATTATGCGTAGAAGTATTTTGGTGACCTAGAAACGTAAAAGCGTAAATTTTTTTAAGTTTTAAAGCGCGATTTTGACTACATTGCTTGTCGGTAGGCGATTTTTAGCAGTTATAACCTGCCGACCACGGTTAAATCATGATTTCAGTACAAAATACCTTATCGTTTAGATTTTCCAATACAACCTTCGATATGATTTTACAAACATGATAGTTTCTCTAGCAAGAGACAGAAGCTCTGTAGGACAACCATCCAACAAAACCATCCATTTTATTTATAATATGATGACAATAAAATTCATCTGTATTCTCAATTCGAACTCTGAAGCTGAAAAATCACCTAATAATGATAACAACAACAACAACAACAACAAATTAAGAAACAATACATTTCCATACAGCTTCAAGCAGCTGGGATGGGGAGAAACAGAACACATTATCACCAAAACATAACTACTCTTCCTCCCTCCCTCCTTCCATTCCATTCCATGGGCAGGCCTTTATTTCAAGAGGAAACGAACCAAAAATGCAGCTGCATGCTTGAATCAATTGGAAATAATGATAATAATAATAATAAATAAGATATGGAGAGGGTTCAAAGATTTGATTTAGACCAAAAACAGAAAATCAATTCTTTGTCAAGCCCACCACTCTCCCTCCATTCCTTCTATCTCGCCAATGTCCATGCTGCAACAACAACAACAACAACAACAACAACAAACAGATTCTCAGTTTCTTGCAGTAACGGATTCCATCCACTGTCTGTCAACCTCTTCTGTCACCAAACTTGTCTTTCATCATCCTTACTATTAATTGTAAAGGAAAAAAAAAGTGCAGGTCAATGAAATAGCTGGATTCTTAGTTTGTGTATAGCAAATCAACATCATGGGCTGGTTTGAATTACACCGACCCACACACAAGGCCCACTATAATAAGCCCATCACGGGCTCTTCTATTGAATTGGACCACAAGCTTCTTTCTATACTAGTTTGTTTGTTGTATCACGATAGTAATGGCACAAATATTTTCTGCTGCCCCCAGCCTACCCCTAGCTAAACCCATAACGCTCTGCAATTCCGCCATGCCATTAACCAACCCCAATGATGAACGGAAAACATCAAAAGAGCAGGCAAATTAATTCACAGACTTGCATCAAGTAAATGATGGGTTATTAATTGGCATATATACATACCAGGGCAAGGTGGGATCAGGAGAGTAGTCTTGAGGGCAATCATAACAATGCTGCTGCTGAAGCAAAGTGGCATCATTTGCAGGGTTGAACCAGGGCGGGAACTCCATGATCTCATGATCATCCGCAACAACCGCCTTCAGCTGATCATCCGGCCCCAGATCCACCGTCTTCATGAACTTGAACCACCACGCTGACGTCACCAGGTTCATGGTGTCGTTCCACTCCACCTGGTGCTGCTCTCCGATGGATCTCATCTCCGCCATCTCCTCGTCGTCCAGCACGTGGTGGAACCCATCATCACTGCAAGGAGGCGGCTGCGGCACAGCCACCCCGCTCTGCTGTTGCTGCAGAAACTGCAAATTGGGCACCTCCCCTGCCGCAGCAGCATTATTATTGAAAGAGAAACAAGGGGAAGAAGTGGAGGGGCTGTCGTTGTGGTAGAGAAGAGTAGAGGTGTCTATGTTGTTGAAATCCTGGATGTTGAGGTTTAAGCCCAGGGGTTGGTTCGGCAGTGGGAAATTGAGGGTTTCCCCTCCAACTGGTGGGAGAATTGGGGAGTTGGTCCAGGGGAAAGAGCAAGAAGGCGGTGGAGGCAGGGGATGGGACAGATTATTGGAGGAAGAGGAGAAATTGTCCACATAGTGATAATTATTGTTGCAGAAATTGGGGCTGCCGCCGCTGCTTGATGGGTATGTCCTCGGGTTCCTTCTAGATTTCACCTTCGGTTCTTGCTCATAACATGGAAGTTGGTCCTTCCCTCCTTCTACTGGTTGTTGCTGCAGTTGTTGTTGTTGTTCGTTGGCTTGCTTCATAGCGGCTCTGTGGTACTTGAGGGCGGTGACAATCTCCCGTCTGGCCTCGGCCATGTTGAGCAGCCTCTCTTGGTATGGTCTGCTGGTGTGGAGTCTCCTTCTCACTTGCTTCTTGTGCGGCGGCGGCGGCGGCGGCTGCTGGGCTTGCTGGTTTTCACCACCGCCACTTAACCCTTTTCTGTCCAATTTGGCAGCGACAGGAGGAGACGGATGTTTGGGATCCATGGGGTCTTTTGTTCTCGAAGATGTCAATTGCTTGACGAGACTACGAATATAAGCACCAGAGAGATGAGGCTCGTCTTTGTTCACCACCTTACTATCCGTTTCAATTGCTTCTTTGTGCTGCCTAATTGATGATCCACCTCTCATTTCAGTCTGCTCTCTCTCTCTCTCAAAGGGAAGAAGAAAAGGTGGCGGTGGTGTTGGTAGGGTGAACCATGCCCTTTTGTTTTTAGAGTTGGGTTTTGGGGCGTCCCCTAGGATTCAGAACAGAGCAAGTACACGGTGCAGAGGAAATGCAGAGAGGCCGGGGGAATTGGTGATGTGGAAGGGTGTCATGGGTGTTATAAATACTAGGTGGGGAAGGAGTCTAGGGTTTTTTTAATAATGTTTTTTTGGAATTTTCTCTGTTTCGGCAAACTAACCTTTTTCTTCTTCTTTCTGTTTTCACCATTCCCATTAGCTGCATGAACGATCAGTTACAACTGCCTACTGTTTTACTTGAGTGCCCCTGTCCTAACTAGGACTTTCGTCCTCCACCTTTCCTCCATTCCATATAAACAGAATCCCTTGCAGGGGGTAAGAAAGGACAATGAACAGAACTATATGCCAAAAGGCACTAATGTATCGAACGCACCGGCGGATCAAGAATAGGTTAGAGTACTGGGCCGTATTTAAAAGGCGGAAATATATACTCAAAATCGGAAATTTACAAGTACTATACGAGCTTTAGATCCGAGGAAGGCTGGGCCGTGGCCTGGGGGCGGCCCCCCTAGATCCGCCGCTGATCAAACGTCTTACCAAGTAGTCAAATTTTGACAGTTTCATAGCTATTTTGTTTATGAGTTCTGATCTTAAATTAACTTCATCTCGGTATAAAAATTGGATAAAATAAAATGGTAAGCTAAATCGGTCGATGGTACAAATAATTACACCAGACACGATAATTGGACCGAGTTTGAATCGAGATGTCGACATCCATTCAGATTGAGGCATGAGCAACAAGATTGAACCAAGAGCAGCAAGGCCTTGCCTCGCAAGGTTTGGAAGCTTCATGTTTACTAAATTACCCGTCTGTAAAAGCTTGGAATACTTGGGCAAGAACATGCATAATGAGTATTTTGATTAGGAGTTGAAAGGACGAGTTAGCAGAGAAGAGCAAGAATGCAGATGCATCAATGGGCTTAATAACTCTGAGTTGGACCGGACCGGCGCCGGTCTGCCTGCCTGCTGTAGAAAGAAACAATTTTGGCAGGCGCCAAAGGAGACTGCCAGTTAAGCACATCAGCATTTAGCAGCCTATTAATGGACAGAAACAAAAAAATACGATGAATTTACGTGCAAATTCCAAGCCCTGGATAAGCACGTACAACAGGGTCAATCTCCCATCTAGGACAATCCTCAGTGTAACTAATCCTCATCTGGAATGAACAATTGTGACTATTAACAGAATAACAGGAGAAGCCACTATGAGGTCATAGCAATCGAGAATTCGGGCTCTTGTCGTAATAGCAAGCGACTTCTTTGAGAAAGTTTGTACAAGACACAAATCGTTCAAAAATAATTTTATCTCGAGTAGTTTCCAATTTCAAGATCTCGGATCGAATTGGTACAATTCTTTTTGCATCATACAAAAGAAGTTCATTTACGTTATTTCACTTGAGTGAAGAAATATCACAATATATAAATGGTTAAACAAGATAATAGAAATCAAATTATCTCACACAAATTGAAATGTTACATGAAATATCGCAGCATGAAATAATATAACACTTTGAGTCAAAATATCATATAACCAAAACGCAGCATTCATTGCTCAAATATGAAATGAAATGACTCGATCCAAATAGTTCAATTACGTTATTTTTAGATGTACAGTTATCAAAATATAGCAATATGCAAATAACACAGAGGTGGAAGGGTAGTTTGGGTAATAGAAGCGATCTAGTGGGCGGGGTCTGGTGTCATGCCTGCAACTGCAAGTGCAAGTACTAGGGGCCGGGAGGGACCAGCCTCAGCCTGAAGGAAAAACGTCAGCAAAAGCCTAATGGAAGAGAGAGAGAGAGAAACTGACAGAAGAATCTCCAATCCATTACTGTTGTTGCTGTGTGTAGAGAAAAAAAAAACCCTTCTCTTTCCTTCCATTTGCTTTTTCTTTATTAAGAAAATTCCAATTTTCTTTTTTCCCGGTCATTCAAAACAGTTTTGCCCAACATCATCTGTATTTTGTAGTATGAAACAGAGAACTTGCACCTTTTATTTATTTATTTGTTTTTAATAAATTATTTATGAAGGAGGGCAGAGGCAGAGCAAGTTGAAGACAGAAATGCCCCATACTCATCTCATCTCCTTTTCAACATAAATTGTTTTTTCCTTTTTTCTTTTTCTTTCCTTTTATTGATATTTATTTTTCACTTTAATTGGGGGTGGCTGACACAGCCAGAGGCATGGCTTCCGTGTGGTTCTAGCAGAGCTTTCAGGCCGCAATAACAGTCGAAATGAGAGCCGATGGAGAAATATTAACCACGGTGACGGTGTGCTCCAAGATTATTAAACCCCTGTTGGACATCTGGTTAGATCCGATTTGATCGAAATCGGGCTTTAAAATGTCCTACAGAAAACTGTTCGGTCTGGCCCTTAAAGAGGGGAGAAGAAGAGAGGGGGAGGAGAGGAAGCGAGGAAGATGAACGAAGGAAGGGAGATGGTGGGTTGGTCATAGAGGTTAGGAAGATTTATTTTGTGGAAAATAAGTTGTTAATAGATACATGTAAGATAAATTTTATTTTAGTTATTAAATCTTTAATTACTACCTTATTTGTATATATATTTAGAAAACGTCTAAAACGGCTCAAACCGGCCAGACCCCAATAAGAACATAAAATCTCAAACCCCTTGCTTGAACGCCTCAATGGCTTAAACCGGTTTGACAATTTTGGTGTGCTCTCTCCAAACCTTTAGTAGGACAGCTAGCCTTAAAAGTTAAAAGTTAAAACCTACCGTGTGTGAACGTGAGCAGTGCTGCTAATGTCTTTTTGTTTTACAAGATTAGTTCATGGACCAAAAACAGTGGACACGTTTAAAGGCAATTAAACGACAATAGACTTAAAAGACAAAACACAAGCCCAAACAAAAGTCCAGAGACTCAATAGAGCCCAGACCATGGGCCAAAAACAGAGCTTGAGTCTTCTAACTCTAGTCGTCCAATGCCCCCCTCTAGTCTGAAACCTCCGCCACCGTCGCTGGAAAAATGGACTGCCGCCGCCACCAGCCAAATCCACATGAACCAAACACCCCTAGTGGAGGGATGAGGAAGGGAGAACCTCTAGACAAGCCTCCTCGAGCCAATCGTCGTCTACATCTCGGCGACCATTCACAAGAGAACACATTAGAGCAACCGGATGACAGACGGTGAAAACAATGGACAACCTCTCCAGCCGAGTCTAAGCTGAGGTTCGCATCTTTGAATCACGAGCACATGCAAAGTGAAACAAGGAGGTAGATAGTAGAAGGATAAGGAGAAGATAAGCAAGATCTAAAAGATCTAGCCTCCTTTGCATCTTAGAGCACACACATTTCCATATAATGAAAAAATCAAATTAGAGGGAAAAAGATCATCCCACAAAGGGGAGGAAGGAAACCCACAAATGGGAGGAACATCCACAGACGAAAAGAAACGAAACCAAAGACTGGGAACAATGTAGTCAAAATCCCGATTTTACGATATTACCTATGAGTTCTGATCTTGATTTTACTATTAAATCTTTGAACCTTAAAATCCCATAAAAGCTCGATTTAAAAATTTAAAATCCTTACAATATACAATTTTTACGATTTTGTATGATTTCAAAATTCATGTCAACTGGAGCAAAATGAAACAGGTCGGGTCAGGTTTAGACCATGAACCGGGTCAAGTTCACTTCCACCGGCCAAACACATGAACAACATAACCTAACCTGACATACAACCCTAGATTAATTTTTCGTTCTCTTTCTCTTCCGCAAGCTACACCCTATTTATTCCATCAACGATTTCCTTCATCACCCTCTCAATTACCTCATTGTTTGTTCCTCCATCGCCCTCACAATTATCCCAATCCCCATCCCCTTGCGAGTTTTAGTTCATATCCCAAAACTTTAGTGCCACCATTCCCGACCTTCTTTCGATCAAGAAGAGAATGCATCAATTAATAAGTTGCCGTTGTAGGATTATGGCTATCAAGGACATACGGTTGATATTGAACGTAGTTCAAGTGATCACGAGAATAGTGATTTAATTGCTCTAGCAAATAGACGAGGATTTTATGAGGTTGAAAGTGAGGGTGACGATGACGATGTTTAGGATTTAGATGCTAATATTAATCGTAACGATCTTATGTGATTTTCTACTCTTAACTATCAAGTAGATTAAGCGATTTCTATTAGATTTCAGGTTGCTTATTTTTTTCATTATCGTATGCAAAAGAACAAATATATGGTTTTATTTGTGTTATTTAGTAGATAAACTTATCTTGAGAATCAATTAAGTGATATGTGATTGGTTGTTATTTAGGATATGCATTATTCTTACTGTCCGATGTTTTAAGTAATAATTTTAATATGAACCTTAAAATCTAACGATTTTAATTTATGATTTCGATATTACGTAAATTTTTTATTTTACGTAAAATCTTGATTTTGACTGTATTTGCTGGAAAATGCGAAAGAGAAGAGAAGAAAGACTACACTACGAAAGGAAACAAGAGGAGAGGATACCAGAGGGAAGGACCTAGGGGTGAACAAACAAACTAGCAAGCCGACCCACCCGTTCAACCCGACCCGACCCACCCATATTTATCGCTAAAACAAAAGTTTTGGGTTGGGTGAGAGTTTTCTTTTGTACAACCCGCCTCTTTTGGGTTGGGTTTGAATTTTGGATGACAAAACCCGTAGAACCCGACCCAACCGTGTTCAAACTATTGGTATGATTCATATCCAAAAAATATTATGTCGTATATACCCATACTTATGAGAAAATTAAGATATTCTGCAATGTTTTTCTCTCATGGTCTCCCTAATCTAATGCATAATCTGGCTTAAAGTTTAGACATAAATTTAATCTAGCTATAATTCACGTAATCCCTTTTTTTTGTACAATTTTAATAAAATAACATATTATAGATGTGTTCGTTTATAACCTTTTTAGCCTCTTTCAACAAATGTCGTGCAAAAAACTAGACATATGTTGGAGTAAATCACATTTGATTAAAATTCAAACAACATTTGTGAATTTTGATACCTTTCACCTCGGTTTATTCGTTTGAAATTTTAATTAGTTATAAAATATTTTTATCTTGTAGAATAATTACTGGGTTGGGTTGTTACTTAAAAATATCGCCAACCCAACCCAATTAGAAACAAACCGTAGGGTTTAAATTTTTTTGGGTGAGTTTGGGTTTAATATTTCTCAAACAGTAGTGCATGGATCAGGTAATTAAAATGGCTAAACCCGGACTACCCGACCTATGTACACCCCTAGAAGGATCGACTACAAAAACTGGAAAAGTGGGGCAAAGGGCTATTAAGAATGGTCTGGTCTAGACCGTGATTTACCGGACCAAATCATGGACCTAACCAACTTCCCAATATGTATTACAGCCCACTCGATTACACACCCAATTTCCCAATCGGGACCCAACTCTCAACCATAATTTTGAGAATCTCGTCCCCCATCATTCATAACCACATTTCACCAGAGAGTAGAGACAATCGTATCTCCATATGGCATACTATTAATGTTAATGACGTTAATTGTGCAAGTTGAGATCCTTTGTATCTTTGTTATTTATTGAGATTTAGGGGGTAAAAAATATTCATGAATGTTAGAATTTATATTTTAATGCAAAAACAATTTTTTTCGGTTATTGGTTCAAATATTGTTGACTACCCAAATTGTTTCTTTTTTCATTCAATGTGATCAGATCGTACTATACTAGACCGCGCAGACGTAATCACATCTGAACTGTATAGTATGTGATATGATCTATAATCTATCTAGCATCTCGATCTGAATCATAAATCATATATGATTCGACCCAGACCATATAGCGTGGTTTCCCGGCTTAGATTCAATATCAAATAAAATAAAAACATTAGAAATAAATCCTGGGGGAGAATTGATAACTACTGTGCGTCATAAAAACAGAACAGAGCAGCTAATGTCGTCGAAGATATAGATAGACAGTGCGCTAACTGCGGCTAAGCATCATCTCTGTAAGAGTGAAGCTCGTAAAACCTATCTATACCTATCTACATTACTAATTTGGGGACCAACAATCAGTCATAAAACAATATTGTATTACATTTTGTTGGTAGAGTAGATAAGTATGCAACTGCCTGACTAATTGTATATTTTTTCTTACATGGAAAATTTGATTTCAAACTTGGAAGGGTACAAAGTGGAAAACTCAAAGAAAAGTCAAATACAATCAATAATAAAAAGTTTGTAAAAAAAAAATCAATAATAAGAAAAAGGTCATTCACGAGATTCATAACGTGTTTAAATCATAAACACAATGGGTAAAACAAGGGATGAGATAGCATGCCTACCCATAAAAGGGTTGGCAAAATGACAACCCCTATTAATTATAGGTTTTTAAGGTAATTAATTTGTGTTGCATTTAATAATCTGTATGAATTAAAAACACATATTAATTACTTTCTTTTTTTC
The DNA here is from genome assembly GCA_946122785.1 of Linum tenue. Classification (NCBI taxonomy): domain Eukaryota; kingdom Viridiplantae; phylum Streptophyta; class Magnoliopsida; order Malpighiales; family Linaceae; genus Linum; species Linum tenue. Next base: position 45,778,953 of record CAMGYJ010000007.1, on the reverse strand, counting down.
AGTGCACTGGTAGTTGTATCAGTGCACTGGTAGTTGTGTACAGGTGCAATGGTAGATGTATCAGTGCAATGGTAGTTCCAAAAAAGGAACGTAATTAATATGAGTTCAGTATACCAGTGCACTGATACAACTACCAGTGCACTGAAAAAGGAAAGTAATTAATATGTGTTTTTAATTCATACAGATTATTAAATGCAACACAAATTAATTACCTTAAAAACCTATAATTAATAGGGGTTGTCATTTTGCCAACCCATACAAGGGTTAGCATGCTAACCGATCCCGCAAAACAACAAACTAAGCCCATAGACAATAAAGGTAAACACGAATTATTAATCAAATCTTTCACGCATTCTTTTTTATTAGGCTGTGTGGTTGATCTCCCCCAACCCATAACCACCAGCCATGCAAACACAAATAATAATAATAATTATTATTGTTTACAAAAACAAAAACGACACAAAACAAGGGGTGACCCTTGTTAAGGTACAATCCAAGTACCACATCGGTAGTACAAGGGAAGGAACCCTTGTATATAAGTGTCCACCTAGCCCAATTAGTACGAGGCCTTTTAGGGAAGAATACCCAAGAGTAAAACCGTGAGACCTTGGCCCAAAGCGGACAATATCGTACTAATTGAGCTGCTCCCCGGTTTGACAACCCTCATACCCTACCTGCATTGTCCACTACGGGTTTGTCGCCATTGCTGGGAACTTCGGCACAAACTCCCGAAGAAAGGAGGATACACTGTAGGAGAACACCAACCCGGATGAAAATTGGACAGAGATCATCACAAGGGAGCCTTCAATTCATCTCCCTCCTTACCTCGCTGGAGCATTCGCCTTCCGTAGATCTCATAAGCCAAGCAACACAAGAACTTTAGAGTGATTGTGACCTTGTATGAAACCAAATGAATTGAGGCTCACTTATATTCAAAGACAAATTATGGTAGATACCGGCAACATATATAATAAATAATATATGCACCCGTTATCCTTCGAAATTTTTCGGTTCAATCAGAGGACTTGAAGCGCATTTGGCAGTGGCTAGGGTTGAGCAAGATTCACCATCTCTTATGGAAGGTGGGACACAGACGTCTGCTAACCAACCTCGAGAGGAAACCGCATCATAACCCTGAGATTCGACATGATATCAGGAAATTTTCCAGAAATATCACCAAAAACTAAAAAAATTCAAGAATACTACCCATTTTCGAGAAATTTCAAAAATACCACCTTTTCCCAAAAATCACGGCCCTTTATGACAGTTTATACGAAAACCGCAGGGGGTGCCGGAGCTTTCGTTATTGCCGGCTGAAAACCACATGAGATCACCGCGGTCAGATTGACCATGCGCCACCTCAGCGATCTAGGGCAACCCATGCCCATCCATTACCCGCAATATTCGGGTTCGAGTTTTACCCGTACCCACTAAAAGTCTTTCGGATTCGGACGGATATCCACGGTTACATATATTTTTGCCATCCCTATTCAAGAGCAGTAGAGGTGGGCGACGGTGACAGTGGGAAAGGCAGAACCAGGCATCGCCGGGTGGCCGGTCGGATTCCTTCTTCGTCCTCGAGTGGCGCAGCATCAGAAGTGGCGGTGGCGGCGGGTCATGATTTAGGACGATTGTAATTTGTATACGTTTTAGGGCTTAGGAGTAAATGTATACTTCAGTTCATTTTTAGGGCGATGATTTTTTAATTTTAAAGTGCTTATTAGTAACTCGCTTTTGCGAATGGATGGTATTTTTGAAAAAATAAATTGTGCTATTTGTGAAAAAATTCCATCGAGTCATGTATATCTTAGAAATCCCCATTCCACGTCGTGCTAATATGATTAAGTAGTGATGGTTTGACCCATTTTTCATTATATAAAAAGTTTACCCTCGGAAATACAATACTTCGTAACTAAACAATCCCTAGGAGGAAAAAGGTGCATCCATCTAAATATATTATTATTATTCAAATAAACGGACACTACTGCTACTGCTGCTGCTGTCCCGTTAGGCCAATAATTTAGAGGGAGTAGGAAAGAAGAATCCTATCTTCTTATGTAAATGGATAGATATCTAAAAACATTCACACACAGAGAGAAAAGATAAAATCGTTCTTTCTGATCCAAACAAATTGGAGGATTAGGACAACCTACACAAATACAACAATACCAACTGACACCAATGCAGGCAGCTCTTCAAACTTTACATGACCTAAGCTTCTTGCTCTCACTCGCTTAATCTTTTCCTTCGCTTCCCATTCCATTGGTTGATGAAACAATAAAAGCTGAAGATGATGATGTTTACCTAATTTTTAGCTATCAAAAGCAGCACCCTGTACAGCACTGCAACTGCAAATGATGATGACAATATACTGCATGCATAGCATAACTGCTGCTGGCAGAGAGCCCAGAAGAAATCCACTTTCACTGCCTTTCTGATCGGCCACAGTAGTTTTGCACCACATTACCCCGCATGCACTAGCACTAGCAGTTGAAGAGGCAGGCAGCAGCCATAAGCCATGCCATTGCCATGCCTGGACCTGGACACAGATGTAGGACAAGTGCCATCTGCAGCATTCAGAACAGTACTAAGTTTTCATTTGGTGGAGTAACCTGCGGTTTTGCTTCCTTTTCGTGGTTGGTTTGGGTACGGTGTGTGATGACGCCTAGTACTGAAAATGATAGCCCCAGCTGCCATACAGCCCAGAATGGGTGCCAACTTTCATCATTATCGTTAGGGTGTCAGTATGTGCAGCTGCGGATTCAGGACTGGGTAGAGTACTGTGCCACATTTTGAAAATAGGCAGAGTGGGTTGGGTTACAGCTGGACGAACACCAAAAATAAAAAATTTACAAGTGCTATATATGCTAGCTTTGAACCAGAGGAGGGCTGGACCGCGACCCCCTGGGATCCGCCGTTGAGTATGTGCACTTGTAATTGGCCGTAGATACCCATCGTATGCCCCGCTTGACCATGAGAGCTGGATTGGGCCAGTTCGTCTACTGAGTCGGGTTATTATGGGCAGGGTCGGGTCAATTTAAGTAGGGTTATTTTTTGTCCTATAACTCATAACAAACACCAGGTAATTTGAAATTTCTCATATCAAAAGATTGGACTTATTTGTAAAGTTTGGAAATTTAGGTACTATAATGCAATTAAAAAAAATATAAAAGTACTAAAACATAATTTTGCCACAAAAATTATGGATCTATTGGTAAAAATAAAATTTAGGTATTAAAATATGAGAAAAAAAAATTTGGGTTCCATAATATAGTTTTTCAAATATCAATTTGTTGATATGAGCCAACCCGCTTACTCAGCCCAGTCCGACCCATCCCAATCCAAATGAGTCAGACAAGATCAAGAAAAAATAAGACTACATTAGACCAGGTTTGTAGCTTGACCCAATAAGATTAAATATTTTAGAGTAGGTCTAAGATCATGGCTAAGTTTGACCCAATTTCACCCTACATGTAATTAGCCGTTTCAGTGAAACAAATATATAGGTTCCTCTATTTTGTTACTTTGTAATTAGCCGTTTTATTGAAACTAATATATAGGTTCCTCTAATTTCCCTACAAATTACAGTCCTATTGTTTTATACTCCCGGAAAATTTGATTTGTTTAAGTTAACGAGATAGAGGATAAACCACCATGGACCATGGTCATTAATGACTCTTGGTCATTTGGTAGAAATAGTTACCTACAGGCTACAACTGGATGGTCAGCTCAAGCTATGATACTTCCTCTCTCATCTCCTCAAACTCCGATAACCAGTCATGAATGGCTTCTTGAGGGTGTGGTGGAAGGCATAAATGCAAATTGACTATCAGAATAAATGAGAAAAAATTATAATGCATTTTGAGCCAATGTGTTTCTTTTCGACGATAGTAAAGATGTGTTTTTGTCATTTTACTTAGAGGTAGTTCATAGTTGTGTTGCGCATCATGTTATTTTGCTCTATGGCTTTGTATGATTTTGTTACATTGTTGTCGTCTTTTCTGGACTTATTCTATACCTTTTACCCTTTAAGCGTAGAAGTCAAATGTTTCTCATGTCGTATTGTTATCAACGAGTTGTTACATTTTTTTCCCGAAATCTATTCCTTTTACCCAAGGGATGATTTGATTTTAGTGATACTTAAATCAATGCATTGTGGTCAATGCATGTATTGTAATATACATGCGATTAAAGAAAATGATGTAATGTACTTTACGTTGTTTGGTTTTGGTGATAGTTCTTTTACTATTCAACATGTTATATTGCTTTTTGTGAGAAAGATCATTTTTTTCCTTGCTTTTATGAGAACATATATATATATATATATATATATATATATATATATATGTCTACTGGTGTGCGTCAGGCGTATACTATACGTCAGGTACTACTAGTGAGATATCTCTATCTAGACCATGAATTAAATCGAGTTTGGGGTATGATACTATACCCTAACCTCTAATGGATAAACCCCAGGCACCGATTTTCTAAACCCTAACCCGAAGTTTGATTTAATGAAAAACAAAAATTGACCGTTGAGATCGGCCGGAGCTCATCTAACCACATCTAACGGCTAGATTACCTGACGTATACTATACGCCTGACGTACACTATACGCCTGACGTACACCAGTCATCACCATATATATATATATATATATAACTAAGGGTATACTTAGAACAAAAAAGGAATCCAACAATCTACTCAAACTATCTCAACAATCTCATGTTTTAGTAGAGATAGTATTATATCTCAACAATCTCATAGTTTCCATCACATCAAGCAAACAATGTATATATTGTTTATGCAGAAAATTCAAAAAAATAATGCATTGTGGACAATACATGCATTATAACTATCTCAAATAAACAATCACCAAAACCAAAAGATCCTAACTCAAATATCATCGTTTTTACCCTCCGTTGTCTTGTAACGTTAGCCTGTAAAAACTTTACTATTTTGTGCACATGGATGTGTTCCTATTTGGAATATGTAGGAAACAAAAAACTTCATAAACCACTGGTGGTTGCGACCAATCGAATTGAGTTCGACCAAAGCCAACGGTAGTGATGGACAAATCACAATTGCCTACCACCTTCTCCCAATCTCCCTTATCCCCAAATCCGCCGGCCTCCCTTTCCTCCCAATTACTCCAACACAATTCACACACGAGAGAGGGAGCAGATCCGGTCAATAACCTTCTAGTCAATAATCATGCATAACCCAATTATCATTTGCCATATCAACGCCTCATTTCTCTCCTGAAAAGCTTTTAATTTCCCCCTAATTCTCTCCTGAAATCCGAGTTAAAACGAAGAAGATATGAATCAATTAAGAAAACAAGGGAAAATAAAAATGGTTTTTAATTCTCAATCCTTAGATCTGGATTTTCTGAATGAATGGTCCACATATAGTTACTGATGGGTGCATAACCCCATGGTTCTGCACCGTATCTTGAGCCCACAGAGAGACTCTCTCTCACGCTCAGGGATAGGATACGGTGACTACCCTCAAAAGGGTTTGATTTTTGACACCCCCTTTCTTATTGGTCCATTTTTCCTCAATCATTTGGTAAGTATTAATGAAAGTTGTAGAATTTAACACTCACATTAAATACACATTGGGAATTAAATACCTCACATTAACTACTTGTTTTTTTCAAATTTAAACCTAAACTAAACCCAATTCTCTCTCAAAAAAACAAATAATCCTTCTTCTCTCCTCCCTCTCATCATGCTTCCGCCGTTATGATTTTTCGATTTCTGATTTTTCAGATATGACTTTTCGATTTTTCAGTTATAATTTTTGTATCACTGCACTGATATTTGTACCACCACACTTAAACTCATATATGATATTTTGTACTAGTGCACTGGTAGAGATAGCACTACACTGGTAGCGATATCAGTGCACTGGTACAAATATCAGATCTGAGTTTAAATGCCGTGGTACAAATATCAGTGAAGTGGTACAATGTATCACTGCACTGATACATTTTTTTTAATGTAACGGTACATTTTTGCGGGTGGCCGGATGAAGTCTATCGGCGAGATTTCACCGAAAAAGTGTGGCGGTCGGAGGCTGCTGGAAAAAGGATGATGAGAGTAGGGGTGTGCAACGGTTCGGTTCGGTCCGGACCGGACCAAACTCATGAGAACCGCGGTCCATTAGTGAAAGACATGTTAGGATCAAGGACCGGACCATTCTTGCATTTGGTTCATTTGGTCCGGTTCGGTCCGGTCCAAATATGAGCTCGGTCCACCATTTCTTCAGTAATTATAAAATTCATGAGGACCAAGGACCGGACCGCATTTTACTCGGTCTGGTCCGGTCTTAACAACGGTTTGATCCGGTACGGACCGGACCATTGCACACCCCTAGATGAGAGATAAGGAGAGAGAATTGTATTTAATGTAGGTTTAAATAAAAAAGACAAATAATTAATATGGTGCATTTAATTCCCTATGTGTATTTAATATGAGTGTTAAAATATATAGATTGTATTTAATACTAAAGGGGTGTCATTTTTCCAAACCTTTATGGGTTAGCATGATAACCAATCCATTCTTTTAAGTTTTATCTTTCAGTAAACGAAGTGTTTCTCTCCGCAATAAAATCTCAGAAGCGGGGATTGCTTCATCTTTTAATAAATCACAAATGAACAATTATTTTACAAATGAATCACTCAGACAGTCGACACTTCATGTTACACACTAATAGACAAGTTAAACATCTTCCACAAACCAATCGTTGTTGCAGACAAACTAGCTCGTCCGATAGGCGGCATGTTTTATTTTATTTTTTGACTAATTTTTTTATATTATACAGTTACCTAGTAAGTGGAAGCAGAACCAATAAATTTTTACAATTGTTTTTTGAGTTTTGTCTAATAGAAGAACTGTTACATTTAGTTTGAGTGTGACTAATAGCTATTATCAAGTAAAACAATAAGAGTTAATGATAATAACAATTGTTATTATTATATTAGTAAAAGTAGTAATCACCATTGTTACTAAGGATAAATTGGGTATAGAAAAATAAATTATATTAATTAATTAATTTTAATAAATTACATTTAGGTATTTACAAAAATCTATTAATTACACGAAATCACTACCAATCCATTAGACAACCACTACCATTTTGAAAAACATCAATACCATTGCAGAAATAAGTCTATACCATTACGCGAAAACTACCAATATAAACAATCTATACCATTACAAAAGTCAAATAAATACCAAAACAACCAATATCACTACTACTGTGAAATCAAAACAATACCATTGCATAAATAAATCAATACCATTAAACTAAAACTACCAATACAAACAATTTATACCATTACAAGAGTCAACCAATACCAAAATCAATAAATTACACTACTATTATGAAATCAAATCAATACCATTATAAAAAACAAACTATACCATTTCATAAAACAAAACAATAAACCAATAGCAAAACAAAAACTTACCAGATCATCACCATCTCACCCCCACCACGTGCGTCTTCGGAATTCCACCACAGGTAATTCCAACAAGTTTTTTATTGTGTCTGCGTGATTGCCATCTCCTCATAAGAAAATCCTCATGTTCTTGAGGCAAGTTTCTGATTGTGTCTCCGCAACGAGATCACTATTTTCGCCGCCGCAACTAATGCTCCTACGAGTTCGATTCTTCCTTTGGGCCGCGACGTACTCAACGACAACAGCAATGGCTCCGCCGGGAGCTCGCGGGAAGATCGGGGGTGGCCGAGGGAAGGGTGGCCGGGTAGGCATCGTTGTCGCCAAGGGTGGTTGTCGGGGGTGGCCTAGGGGAGGGACTGGTGTAGGCGGCCGACAGGATTAGTGCGACGGAATGGTGAAGGCGGCTGCGGCGGGTTTGGATGGAGGGAGGGTAGAATTAGAGTTTGGGTAGATTATATAGAATAATCGGGTGTGATCACTTTTTCATTTCCAAAATTATCCTAAAAGAATCTTGACCGTAAAATTAAAAAAAAAAATGAAATCTAATGGTATATAAAGAGGTTGCCACCATGATTACTAAAAAACAAGTAATCACCTTAACCCATTCACTACCTCGCCCTCTCTCTCCGGCACCTATCTGGCCATCTCCCCAAATATTGATCCCGCAAAGCAACGCGGCCTCATTGATTTGTCATTGGTAACCAAATAATGGAGGAGGGTAGAGATGGATATAAAGAGTGGTGGCCTTATCATTGTCCGTAACGGCAAGGAATCAGATTTGAACCTAGGCACGTTTTAGAGGGGTTTCAAGGTAATTCCACAGATTTCTTCGAGTAAGGAATCAAGGAGTAATCTTTTTTAAGTGAGTCGGGCTGCAAACTAGCCGAGTCGAGTTTTGCCTAATTTAAGCTTGACCCGTTAATAAACGAATCGAGCTCGAGTCGAGCTCGTTTATTAACAAGCCGACTAAGGATACCCTGCTGCAAGTTTCTGTGCATGCATATGTGTGTTGTTTGTGGTGATGCTGCCTGCAGGTGTGTTCTATTTGGAGTAAGGATTATAGTTTGCTTATGTAGTGGAGTTGGATTGATGAATGTCTTCATTTGGAGGTGGGATTATAGTTTGCTTCTATACTGGAGTTGGATTGATGAATGAAGACATGGGAAGAGAGCTTTTGGCTACTGTTGAGTCACTTTTGGGGGTTATGAGTTTAGACTGTCCACAGCAAGAAGGGAAAAAGAGGATAAAAGGGGAAAAAAGGAGAAGATAGCTCACAATAGGGGTGGGTATTATGGAAAAAAAGGATAAAAGGGAAAGAAGGGGAGGGTTTATCCTGCGCTAGAGGTTAAAAGAAGGAGGGGAAGTGGGTCCAGGTGGGTGGGAGGAGGAAGGGAAGGGGGGACCATGTGGGTGGATTTTTTTTTTTGTTTTTAAAAATTGTTTTATGGTTTTCTTATTGGATTTTTATGAGTTATTGGATTTTAGTGATAAAATTTTTTATGTCCAAATTGAAAAAAAATTATATCGAAATGTTCGTCTTAATTAATTAATACTACCTATATAAAAATAATGAATAAATTATCAAAATAAAGTTACCATATCAACTCTAGATTGATTTTGAAAAAAAAAAACTCCTCCTCAGTACCCTTTTTTCCCTACCACCTATTGTGGCCATTATCCTTCTCTCATCCTTTTTCCCCACTTTTCCCATCCTTTTTTCCTTTTTTCCCTTCCACCATTGTGGATAGTCTTAGAGAGGTAGTTATTCTCTTTCCTTGGCACCTCAAGATATGCTCATACGGAACTTGCTGGTGGTCTGCGTTTGTGCGGCCGACATCTGTCTCTCATTTCATTTTCTTTGTTTTTGTATCTTTAATATTAATAATATGATGCCACCACTATAAAAAAAATAATTCAATGTTCTACTTTGGTATTATATTATTTAGTTAATAAATTTTAACTACTACAAATCATGTTATTTAATAGAATCGAAGCAATCTACGTTACATAATTTCTTTTTAAAATAAAAATAAGATATATGTGCTCACATACTCAACGTGTTAAACTTCATATTCATATAGGATGAGATATATAATTTAATACTCATATGAATCATCAAAGTCCAACTCATAAGATATAGATTGATTCGCTCATAGGTTGGTAATCGAGTTGGCACTCTAACCATTATGTTGAGTGATAACACCTAAAATAGGCGGTTATTTAGCCCCTATTCTCAAGGCATTTGCATGCTAATTCACTGTGTTTAGGCCACATATCCAGTTATTTATGCCCATATTCATTCCTATTTGCAAAACATGCATTTTGGCATAGGTATTCATGATATGAAGGTTTTCATAGGGGAACTGACCCCAATTTGTGGTATTTTATGCTTTTCCAAGTATTTGTGATGATCGGGAATCGATTAGAGCTCATTCAAGCACGATTGGGAAGCATAGGAGCAAGAAGGGGGAAAAAGGCATTGGTCAGGGCCATAGGTCACTGCCTTTGACCAGGCTGTGACGATGATCGCGTCCTGTGATCGTGGCCGCGATTAGTGGCCATGATCTCCAGCAGGCGACCAAGAAGAAGACAGAAAGTTTCCTCACCCGGATCGCGTTCATGGTGCATTTTGGCCGTTATAAAGATCGCGCTCGGGACACAAAAGATCGCGGCCGTGATCTCGTGAAGGAGGCCGCGATCTCGGAACTTAAAGACAGGACAAAATGCGTCATTTCGAGCGATTCGGAGACGTTCCAGCTAGTCACGCCCTGGTCATGGCCGTGACCATCGGGTCAAGCCCTGGAGGCCTTGACCGCCGTCAACTTTCTATAAATACCTCTCTTCCTGCACTTTTCAAGGGAGAGCCACCTTGGGGTGAGAAAATTAGGGTTTTGCAGTGCTTTAGAGAGAGAAACACCTTGGGAGAGCTTCATTGAAGATCCATCCAACCCAAGGAGCAAGGAGAAGGTGCAAGCAAGAAGAAGAAGCTTGATTCCATCATTCCCCTCTTCTAGTTTGTATTTTCTTCTTCTCTCTTATGACTTAAATCTCTAGTGGTTGTTTAGGGTAGATGAACCCTAGTTATAGGTTGTGAATCTCTGGGTTATGAATGAATGAATGTTTATCTAGTTGATTTTAATGCCACTCTTTCTGAAATGATAACGCTTGGGTAAGTCGCCCTAATCTTCCCTCTTAGCCTACTTTATTCTACCATGCTGGGTATGGAGTTCTATGATTAGACAGGTATGCACCAACTGGCGAGTTTAGGTTAGATGTGTGAATGGGGGCGTATAGTGGTCGAGGCGACCGAACCCCTACTATAGGTAGCCTTTGTAGATGAAACCCGGGATGAAACCTCGATGTGGACGATGGATAGTGTCCATTGAAATGAGCCATAAGCTTAATGCCCCAGATACGATAACCTAGATTGAGGTGACTGGAACATGGGTTTAGGGGAGGCATACTCGGGGGCGTGTGGATAACCACGAAAGCCCACGGAAAAGAGCCCACTCACCACATTCGATTAACCCTACTTTACAACCTTAACTATGAGGATTCGACCCTAGGCAACCATCTCATCTCTAGCGTTCTCCCAACCACTTGGTTGGTTGTTTATTTTGCCTTATGAGTAGGTTGATTTAGCTAAAACCCCTCACAAAATTCCACCCCGATTAGATAGTAGGTCGGAGCGAAGTAATAATACACTTAGGGATCCCTTGGAATATGACGAGTCACTTTACTACAACCCTACCTAGGTTATACTTGGCTTAGTTATGATAGATTAGAGAGTGAGCTTGAATGTCATTTGAATCAATCCACCAATCCATTTGATCCATGGATCCACCTATTCAATCCACTAATCCATGGATACAATCCATTTGCCACCTCTACGTATAGCTCATGCCCATCATTCAAATAATGATCCATCTTGCACTCATATAACTTAAGTCAAAAGATATCATTTTTGTGCACAATTCTTTTTCAGGTTGTACATTATTTTTTTGACATAACACTAGCACAACATAAACATGTACTTGAATGAGCTCCAAAAGTGAAAAAACCATATACTTGGTAAATAAACACCTAAGAAATAAACATGGTTTAAATCAATAAAAGGGAGAGACAATTGCATATCAAGAGCATGTAACTAAGGTGTTGTTGTAGTACTATATTACCAATGTATAAATCCATATTTGCGTATTACTTTTAACCTTTTAATATAAAAAAATGTTAGCTATAGAGACACTCCGCCTCCCATTTACATTACCATACAATAAAAATTCAATACCAAAGATCCAAATAAATAGCAGCGACGCCAGCTGCAATGTTCCTCCTTATTGTTTACTGCCCATCATCATTAGAACTACAAAGAATCAAGTTTTATCTTTGCATCATATAATTAAGTTCCCTATTAGACATTCTCACAAACAATTTATATGAATTAGTTGATGGCTAGCATAGAGTAATTGAAATATTTTTATTGTAAAAAGAAGATTAACTATTTAGAATTTATTGGAGACAAGAGATTTATAAACCCAATCTAGATTGGTATGATTAAGAAATTAGGAAGAATGCGGCTTAAGTGAAGTCAAAATGCATAGTTTCTATGGAAAGAGGGTGACCTAGGTTGTGCTAATCATTTATCAACCAACAATTAATTAGAAGAAAAATGCGGTGAATGATGTAATTTTAACGTATTTACAAATGACAGAGGCTTGAGCAAAGGCAACATACAAATGTATTCTAAAAAGGAGCTATATTTGTAGGAGACAAAAATGGAAAAGAAAAGGGAATTTTGCGAACAATGCTAATTTGAGCAAAGTCGACATATGAAAATGGTAACCGAACACACTTTTTTCCGATAGAAATGCATAACCACTCCCACATTAATTTTAACGAACTATATCTTATTCGTTCGAACTCGAATTTCATGTATTTTGCATAAAAAGATCAAATAAGTATACTCTACAAAATCACAGTTACTCTTATTTATTTTGAAAAAAGAGCATAGGTGTATTTTAGTAATTTTATGGTATATGAATTATCGTCTCTATAATGGCGGCACATATCTAAAATATGCAGGTGTATTTTAGTAATTTTATGTTGTACGAACATGTCAAATAAATACGTAATTGTAATAATGCATTTTACTTAGCAATTTGATATTTCATGTCATAATATTATTAAAAATTAATACATTACACACACAAACATTACTTTTTAGTATATAGCTATATGAGTGTATTAGTACACCTATTTGTTGTAGTACAGGAAAATTTTATATTATTGGTATAATATAAAACCAAAGGGGGTTGACCTTTTAATTTCTCATATTTTTTGCATAAAAATAAATATATATACTCTAAGAAATAACATTTACAGTAATATAATTTTGAAAAAAAGAATGTACACGAAGATGTCTTATATCATAGTGGTATGAAAATTAAAATTATATCATGGTGGTATACAGGATTGAAAAATTTTAACAAAACATATATGAATAGATATCCCTTTGTAGATCAAAGTTAATTCATTTTTCTGTACATAATTATTGAAAGTCTACTTAAATTGAAGAAGATACAATCCAATTGATAAAGGTAGGTTATTAAAATTTTATTTGAATTTTAATCATGAGATCTATCCAATCTTGAAACTTGGTTATTAAGCTGACGTACTTATGTATCTCACCAAAAAGTTTCTATCTTCATCACACAGTATAACGAAATGAATTTTATCCAAAAATAAAAGAATAATAGAGATTAGAATTGCATTAGAAAAAAAAAATAAGATACAGTTTTTTATAAGTTTACATGGAAGTTTGGAGGAAAATGACTTATGTAAAAAAATAAAATGAAATAATGAGTTGCATTAGAGAAAAAATAATTATATCGTCTTTAGTAAAGGAGAGATTTTGAATTCGTTTTGTTGATACATATATAATTTGGTTTTTCTGTAACTTTCTTTTATCAATGACGCTTTCACTCAGATAAAAAAATTGGTTAAAAAAATTAAAAACATTTCATGTCTATCAACAATATTTTTATACAAATGGAATTATTGTGTATCATGTAAGTATATTTTTGTAATTTTATGGTAGGAACTTGTTACATAAATATGTGATTGTGATAATGTATTTTACTCAACAAGTTAACATTTTCACTTCATAATATTATCGACAACTAATTTAGTAAGCATAAAAAGATTATTTTTTTTCGTATATAACTATATGAGTGTATTAATACACATATTTATAGTAGTATAGACAAAATGTTACCGTGTTGGTGCGAAAGAATAACTTTTTTAGAGTTGTCTTAATTTCATCAACATTCAAGAACATCATACCACTTAATCCAAGCATCAACTATTAACCATGCATTTGAGTCTCAAAACGTAAGGATGAAACTTTTGATAAACATTTAAATTTTGAATTCTTTCTATCTTCAACTTGACTTTTCTTTGAAGCACTGTGCCCTACTCAAACACAAACTCTTTTTATCTTTTTTTTCCTTCTCCTTTGCAAACACTTTTTTCCGAAACTTTTCTTGGGTTCGGGTTAAGCTATATCCAACCCGTACCCAACCACAAATCCCTTACCCACTATCCATTGGGCATTTCCCATACTAATCTTCAGTAAGCAATTAATCTTCCTTATGTTTGTGGAGACATGTATAATTTGTTTTTCCTAATTTTGTAGAATAAAGTTGGTATTACGAAGTGGAGAGTGAAGAAGTTTAGTTGACAAGGTGGAAGAAGATTTCAATAAATTATGTTGTTTATGGATGTTTATCTTTAATGTTGAACAATTTGTATGGATACTTGTGGTTTGCTTGTATGCTTTAGAATGATTTTTTTTAAAGATAATTTGTATGGGAAGAATGATGTTAGACTTTTATTTTGGTAGGAACTTGTTATTGTGCATTTTTTTTTATCACATAACACGTGGGTATCCATAAACCCGCGGATACCCAACGGGTTGGGTTGAGTTTGAGTTTTTCAAACCCAATGGGTTTTACCCAGAGGTTTTTCGATGGATATAACTATGGGTTTGGGTTCGGGTTTGGCAAAACCCAACCCAACCTGGCCCATTGCCATCCCTAACTAGCATCACCTCGTAGGACTTTCCTACTAAACCTCAAATAGTATCTCTTCCAAAATCCAATTTTAGTGCAATTAAAAGATGCCTCACACGTTTGTTTTACCCCACACTTTATTCTTCACATAGCAAGGCAAAATTTTGAATTAAACAATATCATGATGGGTATAAACTTTTTCATTTTTCTAAAGATATAGTTCACCCTTTGAAAACTTTTGAAAAACAGGAGACTCTTTTGCATAATCTAAAATCTTTGAATAGATCAAATAATATAGCATTGAAATGCATCAAATGATCATTATATCTTATTGGCTACCGCATCCTTCATAGTCATTACACTATCCTCCATAGACTGAATGACATTCCCTAGACTCATTGATTCAAAGTAAGATGAGTAGTGAAAAGTTTGTAGGGGATGACTAAAAGAGAAAATTTCCCACTGTACACATGTTTTTAAAAAAAATTCTCAAAATACACACGTTATGAAAATATTTCCCAATCTACGCATGTTTGGGCCTTCACCGCGTCAGACTAAGGCGGTGATTGGATCACCGCGTTAAAGAAGAGCGTTGATTGCATCACCGCGTTAGAGGGAAACGGTGATTGCATCACCGCTGTAGAGGAGGGCGATGATTGCATCAGCAGTGCATCACCGCTCTAGAGAAAGGCGGTGAAGGCCTGACCTTCGTCAAATCTTTAAAAAACGTAACTTTGTGCTCGGTTATCCGATCGTGGTGAATTTTTTTTTGAAAAATTCAAAAAAAAATTCACCACGATCGGATAACCGAGCACAAAGTTACGTTTTTTTAAAGATTCGACGAAGGTCAGGCCTTCACCGCGGCCGTTGAATGTGGTGAAGCTATCACCGTTTTTGTCTACAGCGGTGATGCAATCAACGTTTTTCTCTAACGCGGTGATGCAATCACCGCTCTTCTTTAACGCGGTGAAGCAATCACCGCCTTAGTCTGACGCGGTGAAGGCCCAAACATGCGTAGGTTGGGAATTTTTTTCATAACATGTGTATTTTGAGAATTTTTTTTAAAAACATGTGTACAGTGGGATTTTTTCCGACTAAAAAGTCATTAGATGGAAAAGAACTTTTGAATTTTTTAATTTTTTTCACATAGATCATAACCAGTGATTTTGGATAAAAATTTGAAACTGAATGACTAACAATATGTCATTTGTCAAGCATAATTAAGTAACATGTAATACCCAATTCCTCCCCGCACTTTAAAATGAACATTGTCCTCAATGGTCTAAAAGATAGTGAGCTATGGAAACATTTGAAAACAAGTTACTCAACTTGTCAATCAAATTTAGAAAAATAAGGACTTGGCTACTAGCACTCATCATATTTATGGAGATTCTAAAAGCACATAATCCAAGCAAAACAAAAGGGTAGATGGTACTCCCATTCGAAGAGCATGCCTCATTGGATGGCCAATCGAGTTATGACGTCCCTTCATCGTCCCATCCAGTCACATAGACCTGGCAATCGGGTCGGGTTGGGGTTTTAGGTTACGGGTCGGGTCATGTTGGTTTGGCCAATTTTGGGACAATATTGACCCAACCCATTCGGTTTCGGGTCGGGTTACAGGTCGTTTGGGGTTATGAGCGCTCTCAGAAACAATATGAAACATGCTTCATATATTTTTAAAGAACACAAATCTTCACATATTCAGGGAATAGTTTACTTAACACATGTCAATTAACATATTCTCAAACTTTCCATGCTAATGAAATGAAATACACATTGCACAAATCGTCAAAAAACAATCACAAGAGTTATACAACTAGAAGAAACACATGATATTTGATTATCCTTAAACTCCAAACAAGTCTTTCAAATCCTTGTGAATTTTTTAAGTATCTCACCAATTTATAAGTGATCTTATCATTTTGGGGGTTACATATGAAATGGAACGAGTCTAACGGGTCGACTCGCTAACCCACCCAACCCGACCCAAACAATTGTGGGTTAATCAGATTCGGGTCATTCGGATTTCAGGTTATAAAAACTTATATTTCTCGGGCAGGTTCGAGTCGTTTCTTAAATTGCCAGGTCTACCAGGTCCTCATAGTTGTGATCATAAGTTTTATGTAAGGAATTCTCATATAAAGATCTTGATAGGGTCTTGATCTCTATCTCAGGCTCCATCTCTTCATTCTCCTCAAAATCATCATCTTTTATGGGTTGCTTTGCTTCTTCATCTTTAATAGACCCTACTACTTGATGCATGATCACTTATACTTGTAGTGTGTTCTCTCCTTTGTCCTCATTGATAATGGCAATGAAAGTGGCCAGAAATGGTTTACCAAAGATTAAGGAGTATGGGGTCTCTATCTCCATCTTGATCATCACATAGTCTAGAATGCTCTCCAAAGGTTGCATGAAACTCTCTTATCCTCCTAAATCTTCTATCATGTTCTTCACCATTGGAGGGTATCAAGATGCTTCTTCATGGATGGCCATCTCCTTTGTCGAGGGTGTGGCATCGTCTTTGTCCTCCTTCATGGCTTGAGATGTTCCCATTGTATGGGCTTGAGTAGGCTCCATTGACTTATTCCACGTCTCTATATCTCCTTGGATGGCTCCTCCCTCCAGTTTACTTTCTTTGATGCTCCTTCCTTCTCCTTCACCATCTCACAAAAATGGATCTTCACAACTCCTCCTTCCTTAAAAGTCTTCGTAGAATAGTGCTTCCACGAGTTGTTGCACCGAATTTGGCTATGGATGCTATGGATCTTCGTGATGTGATGTGAGGAGGAAAAAAAGAGGGAGTTCCCTCTCTATTGTAGGCGAGCAGTGGGTGGGCGTTAGGGGGCACCACCACCTGTTTCCTTCTTAGATTCACAAGTCTTTTTTTGTGTAGCACAAGGAATTGAAGTGGCGGGTGGTAGCGGTGGTGGGCGTCAGGTGGAAACGCCACCCTACTTCTTCTTGGAGACGATCCATCTTGAATCCTTTATTGTATAGTAAAAGGAAATCTTGCGGCAGATGAGTAGATTTCCTAGCGGCGGTGGTGCATCAGGTCTAGGCGCCGTTCCTTTTTCCTTCTCCATTTCTGAGTTTGCTCTCCGTGTTCTTAAAGAATTCGCCAATTTTAGCACAATCTGATCTCCTTTCTTCATTTCTCCCTTTTATTTTTCTATGGATAACATAAACAAAAGAAGAACAAGCAACAAAACAGAGAGAGATAAGTGCTTCTCCACCTCGTTATGAATATGAAAATAAAGCATAAAAACAAGATCAATCATCAATTCACACCACATCTATCCATATATAGTTTTCTCATAGCATGATAGCAACCAATTCCAGTTTTAGGTCTACCCCACACTTTAAAATATGACATATTTTATAAGCTAACTATATGATTTTGAAGATATGCATTATTAAGATTGTCAAACCATGACATACTCATCTAATTTCATAGAACATTTATGGATGCTAAACATGGGCTACCTCCGATGAACCGCTCTTTCTTTTATGCATTCGAGCTAGACATAACTCTTTATCCTTCAAGGTCCCCAACTTAGAGCTTCCTTGAATTCCATCATCTTGATTGCATGCTCCAAGTGTGTACCATCCTTCTTCTTTTTTTTGGCTTGATAGTGGATCATGAAGTAGCAGCCACCTTAGTCTCCACAGGGACTAGATAGTGTGACAACACCCCTTATGTTGTTATTGTAACAACACTAGTCTCCAACCAATAGGAAGCTAGAATTGTGATGACATTTTATTAGCTTAGTTGACCTAGTGTAAAATGAAAAAAGGGGTATAATTGTCATTTATGAAAATATGCTTAAATAATAATAAAAAATAAAAATTAATTTTTTATTTTCTGCCCTAAAATTTGTTCGCCGGAATTCTGTCACACGTTCGCCGGAAACTGGTCGCCGGCCACTGGAATATGCTTTTCATCGCCGGAATATGCTATTTTTTGTCGGAATATGCTCACCGTGGTCGCAATATGCTTACCGGCGTCGGAATCTAGTCATCGGGGCGGGAATATGCCTATCGGCGCCGGAATCCGGTCACTGACGGTCATCGGAGTTCGGTCAAAGGTTTTCGTTGACCGGTCAACGATCGTCGGATGTTATGGTTAGCATTGTGAGATTTATGGTTTGGTTTCTCATATTTTTTTATGCCTTTTGTGGTTTGCTTTATCGTGTTTCTGGTTTGCATTGAGAAGCTTCTAGTTTGCTTTCAAAAACTTTGTGGTTTGCATTGAGGGGTTCTAGTTTGTTTTAATATATTTGTGGTCTGCATTAGGACTTTTATGATTTATTTATTTTTTTGTGGTTTGATTTACTGTGTTTGTGGTTTGCATTAGGAGGTTTTTGGTGTTCTTCGCAAATGTTGTGGTTTGCTTTGTGAGGTTTGTGGTTTGTTTTAGGAGATTTGTGGTATGCATTAGGAGGTTTCTGGTTTGGTTTATTGTGTGTCTGGTGTGCTTTCAGAATAGTTGTAGTATGCTTTGTGAGGTTTCTGGTTTGCTTTATTGTGTTTCTGGGTTGCATCAAGAAGTTTATGGTGTGCTTTTGAAAATTTTATGGTTTGATTTGTGGGGTTTCTGGTTTGTTTTAATGAATTTGTGGTCTGCACTAGGAGGTTTTTGGTTTGCTTTACGGTCTCACAGTAGAGTAGAGATCATGAATCGATCTCACACACATGAAGATGGCTAGCTAGCACTGCATGGCCGTACACACATACATCGATCTCACACACATGACACATACATGCATAAACTGATAAATGTAAACATAAATATATATATATATTGTTTGCGTCAATTATATGGAGTGGCTAGCTGGAGTGGAGATGGCGTGATGGCATGACATCAAATCAAATCACATGAGCAAGCTCCTGATAATGGCGGCCTCGGGACTGTCGGAGTCGATGGTGGAGAGCAGCTCCGACAGCCGGTCGCTCAAATCCTCCACTTCTCTTCTCTTCCTTTCCTTTCCTTTCCTTTACTTTCAGTTTCCGTTATTATGTCGTCTAGCTTAGCTTCCTTCTCCTTTTTGTTCGTTTTCGGATTAATTCCCTAAATACAGATAAAACTAAAACAAATTCCTAAACTACCACACTTTTAAAAAAAATTCCCAAAATACCTAAGTTTGGAGTGGTTCGAGTTTGAGGAACTCGAACTACTAACCGGTTCGAGTTTAGGAGCCTCGATCTAGTCATAGATCGATGATATAAGCCTCGAACCATGTGGAGCTGAAGTGGTTCGAGTTCAGTGAACTCGAACCACTCCTTTGAAATTTTCAACAACCTTAACTTTCTGCTCGGTTATCCGATCGTAGCAAACTTTTTTTTCATTTCGCATAACTTTTCGAGGACTACAACTTTTATAATATAAATATTTTCAGAATATATGTGAAAATGTGAAAAATAAAGTAAAATGTACTCCCAAACCACCTTATATTAAAAACTATTCCTATTTTGAAAATTTATTCCTAGTAAATGTTGTAGTACTCAAAAAATTATGCAAAACAAAAAAAAAACTTTGCGACGTTCGGATTGCGGAGCACAAAGTTATGATCCTCCAAAGTTTGATAAATTTGAAAATTTGCTCGTTTATGGGTAGCAAATGACGTTTTCTAGGAAGATAGCCATCCAAAAATTTCTCGTTTAGAAAAATATTGCTCTTTCGGCAGAAATTCCCTATATATAAAAAAAATTCCCATGCCTTCGCCCTGAGAAAATGTCATTTGTTACCCCTAAACGATCAATTTTTCGATTTTGCCAAACTTCATAGGATCATAACTTTGTGCTCCGCAATCTGAATGTTGCAAATTTTTTTTTTATTTTGCATAATTTTTTGATTACTACAACATTTACTAGGAATAAATTTTCAAAATAGGAACAGTTTTTAATATAAGGTGGTTTTGGAGTAAATTTAACTTTATTTTTCACATTTTCACATGTATTCTCAAAATATTTCTATTATAAAAGTTGTAGTCCTCGAAAAGTTATGCGAAATGAAAAAAAAGTTTGCTACGATCGGATAACCGAGCACAAAGTTAAGGTTGTTGGAAATTTCAAAGGAGTGGTTCGAGTTCAGCTCCACATGGTTCGAGACTTATATCATCGATCTACGACTAGATCGAGTCTCCTAAACTCGAACCGGTTAGTAGTTCGAGTTCCTCAAACTCGAACCACTCCAAACTTAGGTATTTTGGGAAATTTTTTTAAAAGTGTGGTAGTTTAGGAATTTGTTTTAATTTTATCTGTATTTAGGGAATTAATCCTTCGTTTTCTTGCGCCTTCCTTTTCGGGATCGGGAGGAAGTCGTCGACAAGGAGCTGGTAAGAGTGCCAGTAGGATTCGGCGGGAGGAAATCGTTGGTCCGGCAGAGGTAGTCGGACTAGACGAGGCGGAGGTACTGGCAGGCCTGGGTGCGGTCGACGGTGGGGATTGTGGCGTTCTGGACGAGGTTGCGGAGGACGGAGAAGTCGAGCGAGCATGGTTCGGTGGTGTCGTTCTGGGCGACGGCGGCGGGTGGGGTGAGTAGTGTCAGGAGAAGGATGGAGAGGTGGAGGAGGAGGAGGTGCGAGGTGGCGGCGGACATGGCGGAGATCCAAGTCTCGAAGATGGCGGGGGAGATCATCTGAGCTCGGGGGCGCGAGGGTGGATGTGGGGAGAGGCGACGCCGACAGGGAATTGGAGGACAGCGTAGGAGACGCTCTGGCCGTGGGTTTAGAGGGTAGGGTTATAAATTTTAATTGAAATTATTTTATTATTATTTATATATAATTTACCCTTTTACACAGAATGAATCATGTTGTTACAATAAACAACACTAAAAAGTGTTGTTATTCTATCCGAGCCCGTCTCCACATTGCACCTTATACCCCACACTTTGATTTGTAAGCATTTTGCATGTGGTAGAGGTAATGATACAAGGATAAACTCATGTATTCCCCTATTTGGGTTAGATATGACACTACGGTGTTATGCTCTCCAGAAATGCTACAAACCGATCTTCGTCAAGTAGTCTATTGAGATCTGGCTTGACTCCTTAATGTATCTCCACCAAGATTTCGAATTTTTTTTCATGGTCTCCAACTTTAGGAATGTCATCCTCCATCTTTTCGCAAAGAGTGCCCTTGTAACTTGTGAACTCTTCTTGCTCAACCCTAACTTCTTCTTGTTCAAAGTTCTGCGCATAACTTTGAAAAGATGGTGTAAGGGAATCTTGAAGGGGTCCATCCACTTCAAAGTTTGGTTCTTCTATGCATAGAGCATCATTGCTTGGGGTAGGTGAGATACTCCTTGTTCTTCTTCCACTATTATAAAGGATGATGGAGAGGTTTAGTCTTCCAGTCTAGTAGCAACAACTTCTGGATATACCTTTTTATAAAAGTACTTAAAAAATTATGAGTTTTGACTGATAAACTATTATAACTACTTTCAATACCAGGAATAACATAAAATCATTAAAAATAATTTATAATATAAAATATGAATAAAAACTAAAAAGTTAAAATGGCTCTAGTTGGACAAAAGATGGGTCTATCATGATATTTGATGACCAAAATATTCATAGTCGTGGATATCCGTCCGAGTTTGATCTAATTGGGTAGGGTAAAATTCAAACTCAAAAGATTTTAGATGGGTATGGGTGACACACGAATCCAAATGTTGGTAATAGGTGAACATGGTTTTCTAACTATCTAACCCAAACCCGCCTAATTATACATATGTCTATGTATTTTTCCCCTATAAATGGTGATTATGTTTCTCATTATATTTGAAAATTATTGTACATAAATAGTATTTTTTATAATGGTGATATATGTTTCATTTTTTTGTAATTAAGGTACTACATAAGGGATTCGAAACCGAGACCTCCAGATTCTAGACTAGTGGTATTACCACTAGGTCAAGCCCTTGTTCGTATTCATATATAGTATTATCATGACATTGTGTTCTTTTTAACTGATTTTCTTCGTTCTAGTGATTTATTGTTATGCCTTTTCAATTACGTAATGTCAGTACACGTCTAATTGCTAACATTTTGAAATTATAAAGAAAAATTATATTACTATAAATACTCGAAACCCAATCAGATATAGACATGTTTTTAATTTTCTATTCAATTCTTATGTAATATGTGTATGGTTAAAACTCGAACTATTTTAAATAATATAGTAAATATGCACTATCCAAATTATCATCCCTATATAAAAATATTTACCCCAATTATCATCCACCGCAACTATGCAAGCGATCTTGAAAAAGACAATACAATGAGACGATTTCCTCAATATCAGCTTGCAGCTGCAGCGACAACAAACACCAATGGCCTTGAAGTTATCGGCTCATCCTGTAACCCCAAAGCTGATCGTCCTCCCCTCCCCTATATAGCATCTGCACATACCTTATAAAATACTCACTTCCTCTCCCTCTTCATTATTTCTTTTTTCCCCATATTCATTCCTTCCTTCCTTCCTTCCTTCCTTCCTTCACATATATGGCCACCTTCCTTGCTTCTCCTACTTGTCCTGTCGCTGCCCTGCCGCCCTCCTCCTCCAGAACCAAATCGAGCAACTTCACTGCCTGCTTCTCCATTAATGTATGTTGTTCTTCTTCCCCAGTTTTTGTCTTACTAACGTGTAATTGTTAACATGTTTGTTTGAATGGCGTGCAGGGCATGCAGGGAGGTCCGACGTTCGTCGGGCTAAAACATGTCCCAAAGTTCCACTTCTCATCAAGTGTTTCCTCTACCAGCTCTAGATGCTTCAAGGCCACGATTACTTGCTCCGTAAGGCACCAAAGAAAAAAACCCACAGATCTTTTTCGTCTTCCCTGTGGAAACTCACATGATCGGTGTATCTGGGTTCTCGCAGGCCGAAGCTGAAACGCTGAAGGTCGTCCAAGACACAATTGCTAAGCAATTGTCCATTGAAGTTACCACGGTGGCTCCGGAGACCAAGTTTGCTGACTTGGGTGCCGACTCCCTCGATACAGTATGAATATTCTGCAGACATTCTACAAATTGCAGACATGTATAAATCTTATTTGATCAAATACTTTTTTCTCTCAACGTTTACATCAAACGTATGGTTGCATCAGGTGGAAATAATGATGGCTCTGGAAGAGCAGTTTTCGGTGTCCATTGGCGAAGGCGGAGCCGAGAACATTCAAACTGTTCAAGAAGCTGCAGATCTCATCGAGAAAGTTAAGAATGCTGCAGCTACTTAGTTTCACCCAACTTTGTTATAGATCCTTCAGGAGGGACAAAAAGCTGAGTTTTTTTTTTCTTCGATATTTATTTTCTTCATACAAAGAAGCTAATTTTGTCTCAAGCTGTAAGGCAGCAGTATCATAAGGTTTTGTGTTTCAGCATTCAAAGACCAAACTATGTACCCATGAGGCCATGACTGAAGTTAGCCTGTACTTGACCAAAAAGAGAACAATACGTATGGAATTCAATAAAGATGGACATTGTACGTTGTATTTTCACTGTCCAGCTTGCTAATTTGAATTCTGAAGACTTTCTAGACTATCTTCCATCTAAATGTCAGGTAACAAGTTATATATGGCCACCACTAATACTATAATCCATTATCCACTCACATCAGGAAATATAAACATCAAATGAAGAGCAGGGCAGTGAGTTTTGTGAATAGAATCCTTCCAACATGTAACCGGGAAGGCATAGTTCGAATCCCATGGTTGCAGCAGCATATGTAAACTTGTTCTTTCTGCTTGCTGCAAAAGATAAAGAACAATTAGTAACGATTCAGCAATCTCCAATTGGTCGCAGCATTTGACAGCATTGGTTTGTCAGACCACAAGGTCTATCTTATTACAACGAATGAGAGATTTGTATGTCTATAAACATTCAATTGTAATGAGATGGAAAAACATGGGACGGCCAAGAAATCAAAGAACATGAGGTGTGACCCATGGAGCAGTAAAATTCCCAACGAATAGATGTACTTCAATCACACTGCGGAGCAGTTGTCAGTCACCGAGAAATCCGACCTTAAGTAGAGAGCTTTAGCAGGCCATTTCTGACGAGCAACTTCATCTAGTCTTCAAACCTTGCAAGCCAGTTACTGATGGTTATAGCCAGGCCTCGGGTATCACCCAGTGAAAGACTTTTAAGTCCTTGAGCAATGGCGTCTGCAGGAGTATACACATCACCGACTTCCCATCTTGGTTCCTATTCAATTGCGACAAACAAAATTAGTTACCCTTGACCAAAGAAATGAAGGTGAGAAGACATTGGTGGAAAAACCTATGAAACTGTGATTGGCTACCTTCTGAAATATGAGCATTAGTGCTGAGATGCAAAATATGTATGGACATTTCACTACTTTCTTCTTCGAACATAGGAGGCACAATATTCATAAATATGGATTGATAGAAGACAGTCTCTGAAACTAACCTGGATGCATGGAGTGAGATGGGTGCCACTTAACTGAATCTTTTCTATTGTCCCACCCATGGACTCAATCCGAGGCTTCAGCGCTTCCTCAAGGAGATCCGACTCATCAATTGTGTCTGAATCGAACTTCACCTGTACATCAGTTGGATATAGCCCCAAAAAAAATAAGAATAACAACCTTACATTTTGTCTAAGTTCAGGGTTTACACATTAGAGAAAGGAACAAATTTTGGGATATTCAATAGCAGTTTAAGATTTTCGAAATACAGAAGTCGTACATACCAGTAATGTGTGCGGGACATTGTACAAGTTCTTGAAACAATCACGATTTTCGGCAGGTGTTGGCTTGAATTCGGATATCCCTTCAGTAACCTAACAACATTCATCTCTGTACATTAACACCAAATTGGACTCTGAACTGCTAAGTAAAGCATTGGCAAATCAGGTTATAGAGAAAATAGTCTACCATGTGACCGTTGGTTTAATGGCTTATATTAGTCAATTAAGCCTTTAATTCATTAAGGAAATGGGCTTACTAGAAAAGTGGGAACAATATTTTCAGGACAAGTTCGTAAACTATGCCGCCAACTTTAACCCTGGTACGGTCAATTTGGTTTGGAATGTGAAGGCCACAAAATCAAAATACCTCGCATTTGCATCTAGCGTGTCAGCAGGGCAGCTTCAGAGAAAGCATTTAATAACTTAAGCAAAAGCATTGTAACGAAAGGAAGAAATAAGAACTTGAGCTGAAGCTGCCTAGAGAAATTATGATCGGGTTTGAACTAGTTAACATAGAAAATACGATGAAGTTGCTAGTAAATGAAGCTCCAATGAACTACTCTATAGTAGCATCTCAAGTCTAGTATCTTAAGTACAAGACAGTAATTAGACGAACTTTGTGAATGGGTATAGGAAAAATAATAAATTGGAGATGTACGAACCAATAAAAAAGTTCCAGCTTCATCATTATTATTTTTCTTATACCAACATGAACAAGACAGATTATTAGCAAACCTGATTCATCACCGAAGGCAACTGATCAACGAACTTTGTGAATGCACCGAGGGCTTCCTGACTATTTTCTGGCACTATAGCTTCAGCCATATCAAGTAGAGACTTCCAAGCATCTCCTATGAAATGAAGAATCAATGTCAAGCAGAACAAAAAACCATATTTAGCTAGTATGTATTACATCCTTAGCAGAATACAAACATGTATATAATTCCATCCACCTTAGTGGTGCTGAAGCTGGGTGAAACAATAGGATGTCACGGTAGGAGCAACGGAATCATTGAAAAATGGATATTTTACCAAGAACCAATTAGGGAGAACGTAAAAGCATTACAGAATCCTCTACAATATTAAATAAATGGGATAATGGCTAAAGAAAGGGGCAAAAATAAAAGAGAAGACTAAGATGTGCGATACTAAGATTGCAGTATTTCTTCCCGTAACTAACTTCAAAATGGCATGGTCTTGTCTGCAATTTACCTGAGGCAGTCCTAGCCATAGAATATACAGGCGATGCTTCCATAACTGGCATCATCTGGTTGACAAGAGGCCCAAACTGCTTTTTAAGAAGCTAAATGTTAGTGGCACAAAAGCATCATGATCTGGCTGAAAGAAGGGGGAACGCTTACAGTCCTGGAAGACTGACTAGACTTGGTCATTGGGCTATCATAAAAAAAAACTATGAACTAGATTGTCTTGTGAAATAAAAGAAAATGCATAATTAGGTGTATCTGTATCATCTTAAACAATTGCCCAACCTATCCAACAGTCTAAAGCTCCAGTGCGGAAACATCTCCTAATTCTTGCAGAAGAGTATGAAATGAGGATGCCACCAAATGAACATGCCAGAAATTTCTTAAAACTAATCGATAAATTGCTGGGAATGGTACATTCACCTGCTCAAAGTATGGTACAGCCTCTGTAGCAGGCCTGTTGTTGAATGAGACAATGACATTAGCCTTCCACAAAAGATAATAGCAGTCATCACTCTCAACGAATTGTTCAAGGCTCGAACTTTAAGCAAGAACAAATCAAACAGAAAACAATGCCAAACAAACCTTAGGAATCCTCTCTGCGAAATAACTTCCTACAAGCCCTTGGAGAAGTGCCCCATTACTGAAATGAACATCCACATAGAGAGCTAATATCAGCATTCATTTGATGTGATGTCATGGTGAAATGCAAGTTGCGATACTATTGAAGTTGATCGCAATCGACACCAATGCTCGTGCTCCGTGACATGAAGAGCTTAAGTTATCTCTTGAGAGCAGATATTAATATCCGTTAATGAAGTTTCAGATATGTGATCAAGCAGAAACCAAGTTAACCGAGGAGGGTTTTACTGGACGCACCCACCTATGCCCAACAGAGAAAAGTGGAAGGCCGGCGAGGTTTGCAGGAGTGAGGTCGGAATCAGGCAGTCCATTTTGCAGTAACGAGTCCAGGCAAGAATTGAACCTTTCATAGACTTGGTTAGCAGCTGAAGAGTGATCGAAGGTGACATTGTAGGGCACGGAGATAACAAGAAACCCTTCCTTGGCCAATTGCTCCATCAGATAGCTGCCAGTCAGTTCGGGACAGCACAAGAGAGAAAAATAAGAAAATTGATAGTTCATCCTCAATTCACAGAAGAAACGAACACTGAGCTAGCAAGCAGAAAGACAGGGGAGATTGATTGATTGATTGATACCCGTAAGTGACCTCCGGAACTGCTCCGACGAACGCACCGCCCAAGAATTTGATAATTGCGCGCGGCGGTTTGCCTTCAGTCTGTGGAGGAATCACCAAGCAAGAATCCATTCTCCTGAATAGCTTCTTCCCACTGCTGGGGCTGGTGGTTCTGGCGCTGAATCGAGAACTGCTGCTACTGCTGGAGCTGGTGGCACTGTTTGCGTAGCCATTGGTGATGCATAGGGTAGAGAGAGGATTAAGAAGTTGAGCCCGCCGTCCCCCATTGCTTCCAGCGAGCATCCATGAACGGCGCAGCGGCAGCTTCGAGCATGGATAAGAAGAAGAAGAAGGACAAATGCAGCAGACAGAAGTCGACATTTCCATAAATTCGGGAGGCGGCGACGTTTGATGCTTCCTCCCAACGTCTCGATGCTGCTTCTTCTCAACAATCCAGTCGAAAGCGCTGAGTGGTGGTTAAGCTTCCACTCTGTTGTGCAGAAATAATTATTATTCATGTGGCATTATGATCGCCATAATTATTCTTCTGATGTATAATTACTGGGGAAGAGAAGAGTGGAGAATGAGTGGAGATGAAAAAGGCCAAGTGCCAAGTTTTAACGTACGATGATGCTTCCGCCACGATTTTCCCACCTCGCACCTTGGCCTGGAAAGTGACCGTCCGTTGAGGCTTGAGATGGGCATGGGTGGGACGGGTTAGCATGCTAACCCTTTAAGGTGTTGGTTTTTTGACACCCCTTTTAATTGGTCAATTTTTCATTAATTATTGACAAGTATTAATGAAAGTAAATATAATAAATGTTGTTATTAAATACAAAGTAAGCATTAAATACACCACATTAATTACCACTTTATTGGTATTTGTACCACTGCACTGATACTCAGATATGACATTGCTACCAGTGCACTGATATCGCTACCAGTGCAGTGGTATATCTACCAGTACAGTGGTACAACGTATCAGTGCAGTGGTATATCTACCAGTACAGTGGTACAACGTATCAGTGCAGTGGTATATCTACCAGTACAGTGGTACACCGTATCAGTGCAGTGGTATATTTTTTGGAGGTGGTCGGAGAGAGTCTGCCGATGGGATTTTCACCGGAGAAGTGTGGCGGTCGGAGGAAGTCTGGTGGTCGGAGACTGCTGAAAAAGGAAAAATAAAATATAGTGAGAGAATTCCTAATGTGTATTTAATGTGTGTATTTAATTCCTAATGTGTATTTAATAGTGAGAGAATTCCTAATTAATATGGTACATTTAATTCCTAATGTGTATTTAATGTGTGTATTAAATTCTATAGTTGTATTTAATATACTAGGGGGGTGTCATTTTTCTAACCCCTAAGGGGGGTTAGCATGCTAACCGACCCCGGGCATGGGTGGTTCGTGGTTGAACCCATAAATTCGCTCAAATTCATCCAGAACTGATTCACATCATGTAATGGGTAATTGGTAGGGATGGCAATTTACCCACCCATGGGTAATTTTACCCAAACCCAAGTAGACCCATTTATTATGGGTAGGGTTTGGGTGATGTGTGTATGGGTTTGGGTTAGATATGGATATTATCTAAATGGGTATGGGTTGGATATGGATATCCATTTACTTGAGGGTGTTTTAACTACACATGCAAAAATTGGACTTATCTGTAAAACTTGAAAATTTTAGGTACCAAAATGTAAGACCAAAAAAATTTAGGTACCAAAAACGTAATTTTCCATCGATATTTTAAGGACTTATATGCAAAAAAAATTAAATTTAGGTACTAAATACGCATATCTATTAAGTTTAGGTACCAAACTGTAATTTGTATTTGGGCATGGGTACAAACCCAAATCCATTTGTTATAAACCCAACCCAACCCAAAATAAATGGGTATGGGTACAAACCCATCAAACTTTACTCGTATCCATATATTTGGATTTCATACCCAACCCAATTGGGTTGGATAGTAAAATACCCATGGGTATGGCCAAAGTTGTCATCCCTAGTAATTGGGGGTAGGGATAACAATAGGTCGAATTGGGCCATATTGACTACTCTAATTTCTTTTAAAGTTTAGTGTGTTCTTACCGATATTACATTAGAATTTTGAATATTTGGATATTACATTAGAATGATTCTTACACCAAATGTAAGTGTTGGACCTGAAAAAACCATTAGACTAGTCTGGCCCAGCCCAGTCCAATCATTCAGGCTCAAGGACTCAACCTGATTCAGTCAGTCCAACAAGGCCTATCGAGCGCCTAAGTCTAGAAAGGACGTCACGCGCCAACTCATCGGGACAGCTTTCCACATCAAGAGAAAGATGACACTGAGCCATGGGAGTTGGGACCACCCCCTCAGTTTGCCCCCTAAGATTGATGCTCAGACATTTTTTTGTAATAACGAATATTGAAGACCAGTTAAAAGGACAAACATAATGTCATAAAATAAAACAATATGCATGGAACATTATTAAATGCGCTTAAAAGTGGTTGAACAAGATCTAATGAACCCGTACATAACAATTATGGCGTTTAACCTGATTTGCGTATTATGAAGAGGAGAAACAACTTTAGAGAAAGCACACACCGAATACAGATTTCTCCAAACAAATATCCTAAAACCCTTCATCTTCCTACCTCTCTATACCCACACTTCCCCCTCTCTTCTTGTTTTTTATCACTCACCAGATCTCATTCCATTCACCTATCTTCCCTCTGACCAAACCTCCTCTAACAATCTCTCATCGAAATTTACTGTAATGACCAAAATTCCTAATCAAATCGTCTATCCATTCGAGAGAACATAAATAATTGGCTCCCACTATCGGACACTAAATGATTTTCCACATTCAAAGCGGTCATGAACAGGACAACAAAAATTCATGAGGGAAGCCCTTAGACCATCTCCAACAACCAAATGTCAAAATGCTAGAATGCCAAAATTATTTGGCATTTTGGCACTCAAAAAGTGGTTTTTGCTCCAACAAGCAAAGTCAAAATGCTAGAATGCCAAATCTTGTCATTTTGTGATAATCTAGCTTAGTGTAGATTTCATCACTTTAATTAGATATTTTATAGATTATTTGTATATAGGTAGAGATAAAAAATATATACGAATGTTTCGATATATTTTTTTTACTTTTGACATAAAAAAAAAATTATTGTTAAATATGATGTTTATAGAGAAATTCGTGAAAAAGAACTGTTAGGGGCTAATAGAGCCGTTGGTAATTATTTGAGTGACTGAAATAGATTTTTTTCTTCTTCTTTTTCAATTTCCAACGGTTATAAAGGTGGAAAAGTGTGGGGCCAGCTCCCAACCCACATTTAGCTTTCTTTGTCTTTTTCCAATGGGTTTTTGGCTGAAATTTTTGGTTTTTTTGGCTTTTTAGCTTTACCCAATTGCCATTGGAGGAAGTATTTTATGATTTTTGGCTTTTAAGATTAGTTGTTGGAGATGGTCTTAGACCACCCACAATGTGGGTTGATAAAGTGGAAAAAGTGGGAAAAAGTATTGTAGTGTGGTACGGAAAAGTGGGAAAGGTGGGAAAGTTGGGAAAAATGGGGGATAAACCCACTCATAAAAGAAAAAAGGTGGATAGATGTGTGGGGTGCGGGACCCAATTGCCATTGGAGGAAGTATTTTATGATTTTTGGCTTTTAAGATTAGTTGTTGGAGATGGTCTTAGACCACCCACAATGTGGGTTGATAAAGTGGAAAAAGTGGGAAAAAGTATTGTAGTGTGGTACGGAAAAGTGGGAAAGGTGGGAAAGTTGGGGAAAATGGGGGATAAACCCACTCATAAAAGAAAAAAGGTGGATAGATGTGTGGGGTGCGGGACGGAGACGAAAATCACTTTTTGTTTTTGTTTTCTGAAATTGGGGAAAGTATATTATTTGGGTGTGTTTTCTGAGTTATGGTCATCCCGTATTATTATGCTTTCATCATTGATGACGTCATATTTAAATAGTGATGAAAAAAATATATGTCCAAATTAAAAAAATTATATCAAAATGTTCGTATTAATTAATTATCACTAACTTTGTAAGAATAATGATCATTATATAAAAATAAAGTGACGAAATCAAGTAAAAATGAATTTTTTTTAAAAAAAATGTTAAACCAATTACCCCCTTTTTCCATCCCACATTGTGACCAAAACCTCCCCTCACCCTCTTTTCCCACCTTTTCCTCCCACTCACATTATGGATGGTCTTAAAGCATGGCGTGGAGCCCCTTCGACATCCTGTAGAACTCTCAGGATGCGGATAGATGATTCTGATTGTGTAACTTAGTTAAAAGAGAAATTTGAAGCCCAAGGGAACAAACTTATAGACCTGCAGGAGCAGGTATAAATTGTAGCAAATCTCCTAGCACAACAGAATGAACTTCTGGCTCTATGAGCACCAATGAGAGTGATCGAGCAAGATAGGAGTACAGATCACAGTAATACGAGCGATACATAAACAAAGGAAAAATGGAAAACACTACCAAGCAGTGGGGTAACCATGATTTCGTTTAAAGTGGGTCTACTTAGAAGAAAAATATAGATGATAGATAAAGTTTTTTTTTAAAACTTTGCTATCATTCATGATATAATCGTATATTGGAAAATTTTAATAAATTAAAATACATTAGTAGTTGAAACTATCAATAATATCACTTTGTGTACCAAACAATTATTAATGATTTAGCGAGTCGTTCTCTTCCGAATGATGTTCTTTGTCAAGAACCGTTTAGTATCAATAACTCGAGTTGTTGAGAGAAGTTTAATAATGAATCGTACACAAAAAATTAATCCATGATTTAGTTAGTTGTTCGCTTCCGAATGGTGTTTTTTGTCAAAAACCATTTAGTATCAATAACTCGAGTTGTTGAGAGAGATTCAACAATATATCTTATACCATTTACTAGCACCCTCTCTTATAAGAAAGTTAGCTTATATAGAATTGAAGTTTGCACAAATTGGCCCGCTTATACAGAATTGAAGTTTGCAAAATTAGAATATCGTGTGCTTAAGATATGAGGTCACCAAGATTCAAACACAAGACCTTTTAATAAACTATTCTTAATTGGATGCACCCTAATTTTCGGTATCACTTAACTATTATACCTAATTCAACCATCTTTCTTCGAAGACAGGACAAGACCACCCTCCTATAGTCCAATAATGCATATTACAACCCTCATCTCAAAGTCTTGTCTTGGGATGGAATTGAAGCAAAAATCTATATCTATCTATCTATCTATCTATCTATCTATCTATACTTAATATTATGGCTATTCAAAAATAATTTCTTGCCACATAAACACTTGGTGAATGCACAAGTTGCCAAGGTGGACAATTTTTTTACAAACAAAAAACTATTTATTGATCTATTTATGAAGTTGTCTCTCTCTTCTTTTAATAATTCTACTCATTTTTACTAAAATTAAAATAAGTTAATTTTTTAAGAAACATTTAAACAAAAAAAACACACCTAAGTAATAAAAAAAATCGATTAAACAAACTATAAAGATGAAAACAGAGAGTGACATATATTGTATTTGTTTAAGCCAAGCTGATTAAACCTGATTAAGTAAATTTTCTACTCTTTTTTACTAAAACTTAATAATAAGTTACATTTTGATGAAGAAAAAAAAAACAAGCACACACATAAAATATAAACGATGGTCTAAGAGAAAATAAGCGTTTGACAATCAATCGACTTTGAGAAATGAACGATATGACTATATGTTTTCTGCTATCAAACACTCACTTCTTTCCCCATATCATACACTTCTTTCTTCACCCAGTTAGGTAAAATTGAAGGAGAGAAACAGAAAGAGAGTAGCTTTATATATAAAAACTTGCGGTTTGCTGGATTTTGATCGAGAGAAGTAAATGTTATTGACATATTTATAGTGAGTCATGAGCGTGGGAGTGAATGTATGACTGAGGGTGCAAAAAAGGAAAGAAGGAAATGAAAAGAGGTAAATGTTACTAGCATATTTATAGTGAGTCATGAGCGTGGGAGTGAATGTATGAGTGAGAGTGCAAAAAAGGAAAGAAGGAAAGGAAAAGACAGCAAGCATTGATCATATTATTAGTGTCCACCCTAGCCCGATTAATACGAGGCATTTTGGAGAGGACACACAAGAGTAAAACCGTGCGGATTTGACCCAAGAAAGAAAATATCGTACTATTTGAGCAAACTTTTAATTTGTTTTTATCCCTTTTCCCATTTTGATTATCTCTCTAGAAATAAAATCCAACATTGAAAATAAGAAATCAAGAAAGTATGTCAACCACCATAAAAATAAACAAAGCCCTCTTATTAGTTGCTAAATTTTTTTGAGATTTCTAATATTTGTATTCTCATAATTTATAGAGAAAGAAATGGTAATGCATACGATTTTTTTTCTTTGTATGAGAATAGGAGGCAGGAGTTACACGAGACAACGATAAGATGATAAAATTTTGAGCAGTTGTAACATATTTTTGCCTGTTGACGAAAAAAGTTAATCTGATCATTGTGAAGATGAGGTGAACCAAGCCGAGGGTTGTCGACTGCTCCCTCTTCCTCCTTGATCTGAAGCTGGCAACTGGTCCCACTTTCTAAGCGATATGTTATTGTTTGCGGTTGACTGGCCGAGTTATACTCTTTTTCCCATTTTTTTCTTAATTTTTTCCCATTGTGTTTTATTAGGTGATAAAGCACAATTCTTTTCTGCAGGAGATATGCAGCTCTCTACAAAATATAAATTGTGTTTAATTATATGTAGTTTAATTTGCTGAAAATATTGTTTTAATAAGGTAGTGACCACTGACAGTTTTGTTTGTGGTTGGTTTTGCTAGAACATTTCAAGGTAATTAAACAAGTACGTGGAAGATTGATGGACGTGGATGCTAATGGGTTTCCTCATTATTCCAAAATTGTATGTGTAAGTGATAATACACGATATTCATGGGATTTAGATCGGAATATTCTCTATTATCATATACCGGCATATGAGAAGGGAGAGAAAATAAAAAGCTCTTCGCTTATTTTTTTATTAATTGAAGCATATTTTCTTATTCTAACTTCTTCTTTTGTGGCCATAAGTTTTTTAACTTCTTTATCACAATTCTGTGCTAAAGAATGAATAATCTCTTATGTTTATAATCTTAAAGGGCGAGTTCGATAAAAAAAATTCTAAATCAATAAAGAACCGACTACAAAGAGCTCAGTTAATAAAATTAAAATGTTCATAAATAAACAAAAGGTATACAAGTTTGAAATAAGGTAAGTGGGATTTACAATTCCATGTATATTACCTTAGCAAACATAAATAATAATAACTATTAGAATACTATAATGAATTATAAAACAACCAAACAAAATACACCGCCCAATGGACGGGTAAAAAACTAGTTAATAAGATATGATTCATTGGAAATTAAGGCGAAACATATATCTAGGAGGAAAGAGAAACATGGAGAGTACAGAAAGTTGGCTTGGTGCATTTTTCACTATGTTAATGCTATGTACACATTTTTTTTGTTCTCTTCCCTATTAATTTAAGAGGTCGTATGATTATTTTTCTGAGATTGTTATTATACTTGTATTGTTTAGGATGTATCATTTTCTTAATATTTTTTAGCAGATACAATACATGAATTGTTTCTTTGATGTGATAGAAATTATCACTCAAAATAAATGATTGTTATATCTCAACTTTTAGCTGAGATTGTTAAGATAGTTGACTTCAAATTATTTTATCTCAGCTTTTAACTAATGTGACATACATAATCACACATACCAATAATTGTATACAAAATATACATTTATTTAAAAATCCAACTTCTAACCCACATTCATTATATCATTTGATTTTGGCACGCTAATGTCCGGTTTGGATTGGGCAGATCCGGATATTCGGTCCCATGATTGGGCTTCAAAAGACAAGCATGTCTATTTATATGGGCCTGTAATCGGCCCAGTCAATGACGACCCGACACTCTAGCTCGAACCTCTCTCCCATCCGAAGGGCCCTTGTGGTAAAGACGTAAAACCAGAGCGGTAGGCAAAGCTGCGAGCGAGTTGTCACCAAAACTTTGACCCGGGCAGAAACCAGGAAAAATGGCCGAGTTAGCTCCATTTCGCACTCACTCCATTTCCTCCCACCTCCTTCCCACCCACTCTTCCAAGCTCCGCTTCCGAGCTCCGGCCGCCGGCCCCTCTATCTCTCTGGGGTCTCGCTGCCAGCTGCTGAGTTTTCCGAAAAGCCTGCATTTCAAGCGTCCGATCTTCGTCTCTAGGGTTATCGTCTCTTCGGACAGCAAGACTTCGACGATCATCACCGACAACGTTGACCTGTCCACCCAAGGGATTGAGATTGAGCCCGATAACGGAGACGGAGGGGACAATCACGGTGATATAGGAGATAACGGCAGAAGAGGAGGAGGAGGCGGCGGTGGAGGAGGAGGCGGCGGCGATAGTCGTAACGAAGGCGAGGGAGGATCTTCGGAGGATAGTAGTAAGAAGAAGATGGCTTTGTCCATGTCTCAGAAGCTCACTCTTGGTTATGCTGCTCTTGTTGGAGGTAAAGCTCCTTTCTTTCTAAGCTTCAATTTCTCTAGGTGTCATACTGATAGCTTAATCTCTGGTTTGGATTATGATCGGAGAACACTTGTCTAGTTTGCTATGATAACCTTTGATCTCGCCTACCGGTCTAGGGTTTACAATTAGCCCAAATCAAAGGGCTCTCTAACAGCACAGAAGATCTAGGGCCTAAACCCGTGACGTGCTTAGACTTAACATTGCCTAGATTAACATGGAACCAATGTAGTCTAAATTTTGCTTTAAAGCTTATACATTTACACTTCTAGGTGATCAAAACGCTTCTATGTAGAATCGCGGTTTTCCCCTACTAGTGTAGTCAAAATCTATGCTTTAAAGCTTACGTTTTTACACTTTTAGATCACCAAAACACTTCTATGTAGAATCATGATTTTGACTGCATTACATGGTACATGTCCGATTGCTCGTTCTAAATTTGATTAACCTTGAGAGTTCATTAAGATATGATTGCTATTTGACTAGATGATTGGGCACTGACCCAAGTTTTTGGTTTGTTCCTTTGTGTATTGGGTTTGAACCAACTGTTTATGTGGCAGTGGGAGGTCTGATGGGGTATATGAAAAGTGGTAGTCAGAAATCACTCCTGGCAGGCGGCCTATCTGCGGCAGTGCTGTATTATGTGTATACTCAGCTTCCAGCAAACCCTGTTTATGCATCATCCATAGGGCTTGGTAAGGCAACAGATGGATATGTAGTACTTCTGGTTCTGGACTCGCATCACTTCTCTATTACCTGCCTGAGTTCAGTTACCTGAAGTGCTTGGTGGTTTGTTTTCTGTCCGGGAATCTGCAGGTGTGGCTTCTGTGCTTACCGGGGTGATGGCTTCGCGGTTCATGAAGTCGAAGAAGGTCTTCCCTGCAGGTGTTGTATCCCTCGTGTCGGTAGTGATGACTGGTGGGTACATCCATGGAATCCTACGCAGCATGCATTGATTCGTCGAGACACTCTATTTCCGGATGATGCTGCAGAACGGGAGACAGATGTTTTGCACGACTCCTTTTTTTTGTTCCTTCTTTGGGCTGCATCCGTTTTTATGTTTTTTAGCATAGTATGGGTCTGGACTCTGGAGTTTGGACTTTGGCAATGTAGATGAGGACTGCGCACTCGCTAGTTCTTCATAGTTTGTATGTTGACAATTTCAGTGATGGGTTGAGTTTGAGTTTGGCCTTGTTCAGACTTTGCTCGTCAATAAATTAGTCGAGGTTGAGTTCAGTTCGTTTACTAAAAACTTGATTTCTATTTGATTCGAGTACAATTCAAGGTTGACTTATCAATGAGTTTGAGAGTTTTACTTGAGTACTGGTCATCAATGAGCTCTGTTCAAGCTCTGTTCATAAACTATAGATAATAAATACACTCATTAGTGGCTGTCTAGCTAATACTGTTGAGTCAACTCACAGGTTAAACTCAACAAGTTTATGAGTCGATCTTACTTATAAATCTCATGAGATAGAACAAGATTTAGCTCACACTCGGCTTGTAAATGAGCCAATTGTCGAAAGAACTTCTCACGAATTGTGCTCACGAATTGTGCTTCAAAATGCTCGTGAGTTGGTCGGCTAATTTGTTGCGCTAACAAGGCAACAGAGCAGCATGCGGGAATACCTTCGTCTTTGTTCAAATGGAATGCGGCCTAAACTCTCTTGGAAGTTGGAAGTAAGACGAAGCTGTAAGCTGCCCTCAGTTCTTTGAGAGACGAAGCTGGAAGTCTAGAAATAAAGTGATTTTTGAATTTTACCAACCTCATGTCCGTTCCCTAGCCAGACATTTCTACAACCAGGTCCTTGATATCTCAAAGACTCTCCTCCCTCCCCAACCCCACAACTCTCTTCCCAAACCATCCAACCGCCACATGGGTCCCGCCGCCAGACAATTACTTGAAGATCAATTTCGACGCTGCTGTTTGTGCCACCGGGTGTTCGTCTGGACTTGTTGTCCTTGGGTCAGACGGACATGTGGTGTTGGCGTTCAGGTTACAGCTTCAAGGAATAGTCAACCCTTCCCTGACAGAGCTCCTAGCCATTAGAGACGCTATTCCGAAGTGATCGTCAAGTAGAGCCGGCAAGCCTTCATAGAAGACTCGATTGGTGATCCGGTGCTACGAGAGTGTCGTCAGATCCTTAGCTCTTTGTCCATTTGTATAGAGTTTAGGGCGGTGCCTAGAACTGCCAACAGTGCTGCCCATAGAGTGGCGTGTAAAGCACTGCTTTTGTCTCGTCTAGAGCTAGAATTTTTCGATTTTTTGGGTGGCTTCATTAGTATATATTGTAAAGGGTCCTGGGTAGATTTGTATGAATAACTCTTGTCCTCAATTGATATCACTCAGAAATAAAAAAAGTTCTTTGAGAGACGGACATACATGAACATGATTATATAAAGTGCAACCTTTAAGGCAACAAACATTTTACAGGGATACACCTTACAACATCAACTCAGAACTAAATTAGACATAGAGAGGTTCACAGTAACAAACAGCGTCTTGTTCGTTTGTCTGATTTGTCAAATTGGTGGTTCACATACAAGCGATTTTGTACTAATGTCTTAAGATAACACAAAGTTAACGATATATATATTTCGGCTGATAATTGTATAATAGGATAATGATTCTTCTCCTCGGACAACTTGCAAGTCAATCAAGCATTGTTCGGAGCTGCAGCAGCCAGCGTTTGCTGAAGATGCTCGGCTGTAAGCAAGTTGTTGGAATCATGCTTCATGTTCTCAGCTGCTGATGGAGATGAAGGAATAGAGTAGGGACTCTTGCTCATCATCCTACAGCAAAAGGTTTAGGAACCACCATTGCAGCAACAAGTCAAAATACAACAGCACAAAGCCAGTAATGATCAATCAACCAGTCTAACAGCTACCTGTCCCTTCTCTTCTCAAAGAAGCGCTGGAGAGAGTGCCTCCTTGCAATTGGCAGATCTAAACAACACAACAGACAATAGAAGAGAACATTTGTTAGACTTTGCTATGATTCATAGCTAATACGCAGGACATTCCAGTTTCACTCCATGAACTACTTACCAGCTTGCATTTTGCAGAGAGAATTTTTATGAGCAGCGTACTGCGGAGAGGCCAATGCACTAGAGGTACTTTGCATTGAAGGAGACCTAGAGAGGACTGGTGCAGCAGGAACAACAGCAGGAACAGCAGCAGCTGGTGCAGGTCCTGATTCGATCTTCTTGATATCAGCAGACTTCACAGCTTGTGCCGCAGCAGCAGCTATAGCCATTATTTCACGAGCCTAACAAAGCAACCAGTTGGAAAGAAAAAAGAGTTAGCTAGAGCTAGAAAGAATTGCGGCCCTCCATCCTTATAAACTTAGTGAGCATTTAGACGACTGTTTCCGACAGTGAAAGAAAAACCAAACCTTTTCTGCCGGAATTCCATCAAACACAAGCACATTTCCACCATAGAATATGGTGAGCTGTTCTGGCCCGGGGACAGAAGCATCTGCTCCGGATTTCGCCACAGCTGTAGCAGCCCTGCCAAAATCCCATAGACAAGTTAGTTTGAAAATCACTCACTAATTCCATGAAGTTGCTTGGTTATGATATACAAGAGATTGAATTTGTCCCAATCCTTCACTCGGCGAAGTGGCTGTGAAAAGCACCAGTAACTTCCTTAATGAAATAATTCCCCACCAGCCCTACCCACTTGAAACTTCTAGGTAAACAACTTTTCAGAAGAATACAAAATAAGCTTGTGTATACACCCAAAACCCAGTCACAAACAAAAGCCACATTTTTTCAGATTTCTGTAAAACCTTTACTTGCCCCGGACTTTCTCATGCATCACTAGACACAGAAATTACCCAGAAAGCCATAGACAAAAGAGCTACCAAGCACACGAAGGAGCAGCCATTTTGTTTGAGAGTAGGATGGTGTACCTCCCTAGCTAGATCTAGTTGTAAGAAAAATAAATCTAGCCATCAATTCTGCCCCCACAATACCATTGTTGTCGTAGAAAGGAATGGAAGGAGCAAAGACAGAGACAGCATCGAACATTTTGCCTCCCATCAAGTTCCAGAAATCCTTTCCCAGAAGCAGTACATCATTAAAAGCCCATCAAAGATCTTCATTTAAACACCACCAGGAAAAAAAAATCGCGACTCACCCAATTCCTTGCTCGATTTCGTCATTAATAAAACTAAAACAAAATTCCAGGGTTTCTTTACCCTTTCGGGGATTTCATCAGATCTTATTCTCCTTCTACAGTCAACTTCCCCAACTCTAATCACCTCCTACAACTGGTTTTTCAATTTTTGCACCCCACAAATTCCTAACCAAGTTTAGACCCAAGAAGAAAGCAAAACGTCAAATGGAAAGGGGGGAAGAAAATTGGGGAAACCTGGAGTTGCCGTCAGTGCAAGATCCCACAGCGACACCGCCGTCGTTGGTCTCCTCCTCCACGGCCACCGGTTCCTCCTTCACCGTAACCTTCTTCTTCTCAGCCGCGGAATCCGGAGGTGGAACAGCAGCAGCAGGTGGGTTCGGCTTGACTTGGTCGTCGGGCAACAGAGAATGACCAGTCTCGCTTTCCATATTACAGTTGACGGACAAAAACCTGGAATAACAATTACTGACAGAAAAGAAAAGAAATGGTTGGTTTAGTGGCCGATTTCTGTTGGATTCTTTTTTCTCTGGTGGTGGGTTGGTCTTTCTTCTTTTTGTTGCTTCGTGTGGAAGGAGGGAGGGAGAGAGAGAAATGGATGGGAGTGGAATGGAGGAGGCAGAGGAAACAGGGAAGAGAGAGGACGAGGAATAACAAGGTAAGGAAAGCTTCTTCTTGGGGCGTGGTGGTGGGGCAATTGCAAAGGTGGATGAGGGGAAATGTAGAGCCAGACAACCAACCGCACCCACAGGGCACCGACTGACGTTTGGATTGGAAGATGGAAAGCAGGAATCGCAAAGTGTCAAGTGGGGTTTGTTTTCTACTCATTATCCTTTCTCTTCTATTTCGGCACGAGGTTTATGCCCCCAATTCTTTTTGCTCACAAATTGTCTTTTGTTTTGCCACTTTGTTGAATTGTTTTTTTCCATTTATTCTTCAAAAATATGTTGAAGTTTTCTTTTGTTTCGGGGAAGTGTGTTAAAGATTCCAAGTCAAATTGAATGATCCAAATAATCATATAGAGTGGGTAAACTACTTTGGAATCAAAGTCCATAATGATCATCAAATGTGGTGGGTGCGACTAGGGGAAAACAAAAACATTGTGATTCAAGTTTGGTGGGGCAATTTCGGGAGATAGAAAAAAAACAAACTGCCATCTATCCTTCCTCGCAACGAAGGTTTTCAAGCCATGAAGTTACAATGAAAACTCCAACCTTTTTTTTTTTAACAATATGTGGATCTTTCATTCAATCCCAATCAAAAGTTACAAGCAGCAACCATCTGACATGGACTGAAATTACATCAAAAATCGTAAGCCAATCATGTGGGAGAGAACTATGAGCTTGCGATCGTACAACCCAGTCCACTCTGAAGTTAAGACGACAGGGAATCTTAGGAATTACAATCTGAGGTGTCGAAGCAATAATAAACTGCCTAGCATCCAACGTTGCAGCACATCTCCACGACCAAGAATTCGGCTTCTAAGCCACTGCTTTGACCAGGACTTCACAATCAGACCAAAGCACACACGGTCCATTAAACTCTTAAGCGATTTTCAAACCTTCTAGCATAGCCTTGACCTCAGCTTCGATCGGGGTAGAACAAAGAAAAGAGTCAGCCCGTCCATCACAATCTGTCATTGGTCTTTACTGATGACGATATCATAGGTCGCCTTCTGGGAATCATGTAAAAATGATCCATCATGGTGTATCTCTAGAGCAGGGATACTTAGCGGTGGGCAAGAATGTCGATGGTGCCCTCTGGGCTGACTCGAGTCATCATAAGAGGTGGAGAACTCCTCGAGCAACTGGTCCATGTTAAGATTACGAATCATACCTATAATGAGCAAAGCATAAACACTAAAACAAGACGATTTACGTGGTTTCCAGTATTGCAGGATGTAATACAGACTAGTCCACGGGAAGTAGGGATGACAATCAAACCCATGGCCGCGGGTACGCGACCGCCCCCGACCCAGTCAACGCGGGGAATCCCCGCTTTGACCGGGTATGGGGCGGGTATGGGTAAAACCCGCAAAAAGTTTGATGGGTATGGGGCAGTTATGGTTTTGGCCTCCCCCGCCCCATACCCATACCCGCCCCACCAAGAGAATTTCTTCACATATAAAAAAATATGTGGATTAAATTGTAATCTATTAATGGTGATGAGGATAACTCGAGGAAGTAAATAGTAGAAATGCAATTGAGTGACCACTTTAATCAAAATCTAATTTATTTCCCTCAATTCTCCTTTCACTCTTTCACTTTCCCCCTTGTCAACAAGATTATGTTAGTTAATTATTACTTAGTAGATGTATCAGAGTTAGAAGATAATAATTTGAAAAATATTATACTATATATTATGTATTAATGGATATTTTAGGATCATATACTTTGAACCTTATTAAGAAAATGATCGTGTTTTGTTGACTTCATGATATAATAGGTTCGTTTAGAGTTATAATTAAAAAAAATTCTTGTAAGCTTTAGGTATAATAATGTTGGATGTACGTGTACGGGTATTACCCATGGGTACTTGAAACCCACGGGTATGGGGATGGGTTTGCAAAACATTCCCCCGCATGGGTATGAGGCGGGTATGAGTTTAGGTATTTGAATATGGGGATGGGGATGGTTTAGACAAACCCGCCCCATTGCCATCCCTAACGGGAAGGAGATACTCGTATTTGTTGCCTCGTACGTCCGGTTACAAGAGTTTATATACACTACGTAACCCTAGCTGCCGAATTAGGATTACAATCTGACCATGGGCTATCAGCTACTACAATTAATGTACACTACATGGGCCTACATATAGATGGGCTATACTACGATTAACAGCCTCCCTCAAATTGTTGCGGATCTCGGAGCAGTAATTTGCTAGATAAGTACCAATGATGAGCAGTAGTGAAAGTGTTTGTCATAAGATCAGCTATCTGCTCTGCAGTAGTAATGTAGTGTAGTCGAACATCGCCATCACGAACAAGATCCCGAATGTAGTGTATATGAACCTCCATATGCTTCGTCATGTCGTGAAGAACCAGGCTCGTGGTAATCTGTATGGCACTCGTATTATCCACGAACAAATCCATAGCCTGCAACCCAATCACGTCGAACTCTCCTCACAATCGCCACAACCAAATAAGTTCATAAGCCACGTCTGACATCTCCCGATATTCAGCTTCGGTAGTGCTCTTGAAAACTTTATCCTGCTTCTTACAATGCCAGGAAACAAAGGAATCTCCATATCGGATGCACCATCCCATCGTAGAACCATGAGTATCAATACACCCTGCGAAATCATAATCAGAATAAGCGCTAAGGGTGTCATCCTGGCGAGCAAGAAAGAATACACTGACTGTCTTTGTGCCCGAGAGATACGGAAGAACCCGATGAGAAGCCTGCAAATGAACGTCATGTGGAGAATTCATAAACTGACTGAGAATGCTGCGTATGAGATATCAGGGCGGGTATGGGTGAGGTAGTTCAAACTACTCACAAGGCTGCGATACTGAGTACCATCCTGTAATGGGGCGCCGAGGTCTTTGCCCAACTTTATATTCAATTGCATGGGTGTGAGCACCGATCGACAATCCATGAAGCCCACAGTCTCAAGTAGATCATCAACATATTTAGGTTGGCTGAGGAGAATACCTTGAGGTGACCGAGTAATTTCCAGCCCCAAAAAATAAGAAAGAGAGCCGAGTTCTTTGAGGCTAAAAGATGACCGTAACCCCGCAGTAAGCTCTTCAATACCAACGGAATCATTGCCTGTCACCACCATACCATCAACATATAGGAAAAGAACCACTTACCCATGTGAGGTGGACTTGGTGAAGAGGGACAGATCATTCAAGCTCTGCTGCATACCCAAACCGATAATGGTACTGTGAAACTTATCGAACCAAGTGCGAGAGGCCTGCTTAAGCCCATACAGTGACAGACGTAAGTAGACAGACCTCATCTTTTGACCTGCAAGGACAACCTGGAGGAAGTTCCATGTACACGACCTCCTTCAAATCACCATGCAGGAATGCATTCTTGACATCGAGCTGATACAAAGTCCAATTGTGACGGAGTATAGGAGGCGCCGTAGGGGACGAAGGTGGTGGTGGAGGC
This sequence comes from Linum tenue, assembly GCA_946122785.1. Lineage (NCBI taxonomy): Eukaryota > Viridiplantae > Streptophyta > Magnoliopsida > Malpighiales > Linaceae > Linum > Linum tenue. Next base: position 45,734,459 of record CAMGYJ010000007.1, on the reverse strand, counting down.
GAATCGTGGGGAGGAGGACATCGCCATCAACATCATCATCGACGAAAAATATGGGAAGAACTACAGAAGATAACAATGGAGAAGACGAAGGACTACACGACGTTTAAAACATAACATTTTCAAAGAAGACAACATCATAGGAGACCCTAAGACGTTGTGAACTAGGATCAAAACAAAGGTACCCATTATGGACATCATTGTAACCGAGAAATACACAATGGGAGGTTTTAAAGGTTAATTTGGTACGTTCTTTTCGAGGGAGAAGTACAAAACAAAGGCAACCAAAAACCCGGAGACCATAGTAATTAGGTTGGGACTTATAGAGAGCAAAATATGGGCCGATGTGATTAAGAGTAGGAGAGTTTGGTAGTTGATAAAACGAACGACAGTAGCAATTGTTTCAGGCCAAAAATGAGAGGGGACATGAGAGGCTAATAAGAGAGCTCGGGTGAGTTCAACGACGTGCCTGTTCTTACGTTCTACCACACCATTCTGCTGGGACACACTTGGGCAAGCTTTCTACGGTAGGATACCCAAGGAACGAAAAGGGATTGGAGAGGAGTGTAGCCAAATTCTCCTCCCTCGTCCGACCGTATAATTTTGACAAGGGAACCAAACTGGGTCTAAACTATCTTGAGAAAATCAGTGGCAACAAAAAGAAGGTCAGATTTAAGCTTCAAAAAATATACCCAGGTGAAGCGAGTAGCATGGTCAATAAATAGGGCAAAATAACCATAGCCATGACGAGAAAGGATGGGACTTGGCCCCCAAAGATCTGTATGGATGAGATGAAACAGATCATTCATAATAGTGGTACTAGACGGAAAAGTGCTACGCAGTAGTCTTAGCCTCTACACAACTAGTACAAGAAAACTGAGCCAAGTCATTAACCGAAACATCACCAAATAACTTTTGTTTAGCCATAGAAAGAAGCCAACTTGAATGTGGGTGTCCCAAACGTAAATGCCACAGACGTAATGTTTGATCATTTAAACTAGAAAAGACATATGGAGGGGAGGAAGATGACAGCGACCTAGACAACGAAGGAGAACACAAAGGGGCGGATGATGATGCTGATGTCAATTAATCCAAGTAAAAGAGGCGACCTTGCTTACTCCCCCACCAGATCTGCCTCCCTGTCGTCAGATCCTGGATACCACAACCTAAGGGTTCAAAAACAACTGAACAATTATAGTTAGTAACTTGGCCAACCGATACAAGGTTGGGAATAAGTTTCGGCACATGTAACGTATTATCGAGAGTGAGATGAGAGTCCCCAACCACACCCATGCCAAAAACATAAATATTCTGCACATTTGCTACTTGAAGACTCATATCATGAACAAGAACCATATTCATTAAATTATTATCACGACCCGTCATATGGTTGAAACTAGGGGTGGAAATTGGGGTGGGTGTGGTTACCCGCCCCACATTCGGGTAACCACACCCACAAATATAGAATTATGCTACCCACAACCCGCCCCACAGTGGGTAGTGGTTAACCACTATCCACTGCGGGTTGGATGTGGATACCCACAAAAATTTTCCTTCCTTCACCCTTTGGACTCATATATGATAAACCTATCGGTCGAGTGACGGACAAAAAAAAAACACACTGAGTTAAAACTAAGTAAAGAAGCCCAAGACATGAAACGAGTGAGGATTTGGTATTCGGAACCTCCTAAGTAGTCAACCTCCCTCTCCTCGGTTCACTTCACTCGCTTACATGTCACTTCACTTTCTTTAGGAAATGAATATTGATAACGAGTATGGGTTGAAGGGGATCTAATCTAAATATACATAGCACCTTTATCAGCGGCATGACTCCTTTACTTTTTTATTCGAATTTTTTAGGGTTAAATGGAATCTCTCCTGTGTTGCGGAATTAGTGTCTTCTTTCACAAAAACAAAAACCTACATAAAAGAAAGTTTATAAAGTGTTAAATAAACTATAAACCACATTTATTGACTTTGTTTTGTTATACAATAAACATATACCATGCAGACAATACTTATTTAATAAAAGTATCTCATACGAACACGGTGTATTGACTTGGTTTTGTTTTATAAAATAAGTATATATTTGATTTTGCAGCCTACTTTAATTTGTAGCATTCTACTTTCCACATTCTTCAATATTACAAAGTATTATTAATAAATAAATATACTTAATGTGGTTATTGTGGGTTAACCGCTGTGGATAGTGATTAACCACTAACCATAAAAATCAATATTTTGCTACCCACTATCCACAAATTGTGGGTATGGTTACCCACAATGTATGCGGTTTGGTGCGGTTTGCGGATTAACCGCAATCCGCAAACCAAACTTCCACCCCTAGTTAAAACAAGCACTATCAAGGAGCCAAGAGGGACGCTTACCAGAGACTTGGAGGGCAGTGTAGGCGGTGCTAAATGCACTAGGAAGCGCACGTTGAAGAGCATCGTACACCAGCTGATCAATTTCGGAGGAACTTGAAGAGGAAGCAGGTACAGAAAGAGTCGACTGAGGAAGAGGTGTTGTAGCGGGTAAGGTAACAGTATACGCCGGTCGAGAGGGACGGCCAGACTCGGCAGAACAATATGTCCGACTCGACTCGGGCCCAATATATGTGGTACGACTTTTGAGGACGACACAATCAGGAATGATGTGCCCACTCTTCTTGCAGTAGACACATATAATCCTCTTGCGACAAAACTTCTGGAAATGACCCATCTCCTTGCAAAAACTGCAGTGGACATCACTGGAGTTCACGCGGCGTTGGAATTAGGTGCGCTGAACTACAAAGGCAGCAGAATCCCCAACATCAGCAGTGACCTGTTGCTTGGTGGAAATGGCAAAGCTCACTTCACCAGCAGGGGGACGGGAATCCAGCTGGGATTGAGTCCTGAGGTGCGTCTCCTCACGAACCAAATACCCCATCACTTATTCAATCGTGAGCTTCTCACGATTGAGTAACGTTGCACGAATCAGCTCGTACTCCGGTTGAAGACGCATGAGAAAGTGAAGGATGCGGATGCGCTCCCTCTAAGCTTTAACCTCCGTCGAGGCCTCACAAGATAGCAGCTTGGTAGAAACCAAATCTTTTTCGGTCCACAAGGTGCGGGCTTTGCTATAGTAGGCCGTGATACTCTTATCTCCCCGAAAAGCTTAGCTAACTCGAGTTCAACTTCAAACGGTCGAGCTGGATCAGTAGTCGAATAGGTTTTGCAAAGATGACTCCACATATCGGCAACCATAATGAAAGAGCGAAGACCCATAATCAAAGACAGACCAACGGAATTGAGAATCCAGGTCATTACCTTAGCGTTGTTCAGCGTCCAAGTGCTCAGTTCTTGAGCTGAACCAGGCGGAACCGTAGGTGAAAGAGTGCTGCCGTTGAGCATCTTGAGAAGCCCTCTACCCATAACGAAAATCCAGAACTGGAGTTCCCACATAATGAAGTTGTTGGTGTCCAAGCGGACAGTAACACCGTCAGAATCGATAGGCTCTGATACCATTTTAAGATTACAAATCGTACCTATAATGAGCAAAGCGTAAACACTAACACAAGATGATTTATGTGGTTTCCAATATTGCAGGATGCAATACCGACTAGTCCACGGGAAGGAGATACTCGTATTTGTTGCCTCGTACGTTCGATTACAAGAGTTTATATACAACTAGGATGATTCAGAAATTGATTGGAGTTCATCCGAGCATGGTCGGGAAGCATAGGAGCAAGAAAGGAGTAAATTACATAGGATACATCCTATGATACGGTTGTATCAAAGGGAGTATAGTGCTTCACAACCACGATCTTTGAGGCTATGGGCGCAAACGACAGTAGGCAACCAAAGCGTGGACAGAGAGTTTTGCCAACCGCATCACAACTAAAGAACATTTCGAACGCAAGAACGTTCATGACCGCAACATAAATAGCGTGACCGCCATCTCCAACTTAGCCTGCGATCTTGAAACTTGAAGACGGAGCCTAGACGCGTCGTTTTAGTTGATTCGACGTTGGATTACATGATACGACCTAAGATACAACCCAGGATATGGCTGTGTCCATTGGGATAAGACCTCCAGGTCTTATCCATCGAGATACGAACTTCAGGCCATATCATGCTGCAACTCTCCTATATGAGCCCCTTTTGTGCATTTGACGAAGGGGATCCAACCTAGAGTGAGAAATTAGGGTTCTTGGGTAGTGTTTAGAGAGAAAAACAACTTGAGAGAGCTTGGGAAAAGTCAAATCTATCCAAGGATCAAGGAGAAAGTGCAATCCAAGGAGAGAAGATGATTCCAAGCATTTCCCCTCTTCTTTTGTTTGTATTTCCTTTCTCTCACTACGACGTGAATCCCTACGGTTGTTTAGGGAAGATGAACCCTAGCTTATAGATTGTTTATGGGTCATGTGCATGAATGATTACGAACCTATAATATATATCTAATTGATGTTTGTGCACGATAATCTTTTACTTTATCGTGATTGATTTATTCTTGACCGATGAGAGATTAACATGCCCTTCTATTTAGATTCTCACCTAGTTTATGATTGTAGGGTAAATGCGTCAACATCGACTTACCCGACTTGTGTGCGAGAGGATATAAGCCGTGTAGAGGAGGTAGAACCAAATCCTAGTTTCGTAGACTGGTGGAGGTGACATTGGGTAGGTGCACCTAGCTAGGATGGGGATCAGTTGCATGGCCATAGAGTTGTGACCTCCACACCTCAAAGTACCTTGCTTTAGTTTGTATCCCGTATCAACCTAGTATTTAGGCTTTGTTGAACCACTATTCAATCCATGTGCAAATACTATTTAGGATATGTTGAACTACTATCCATGCTTTTTGAACTCATATTGAAACATCGACGAAGTAGTATTCAAGCTCTATTGTGTCGGCAGAATGTGAACCAAAGGAAGAAAGCTAAAGACACAAACATAAATGTTCCTTTCCGCTCACAGCCGAACTGATATGAAAACTTGACGATGACAAAGGAGCACCATAAGCTTCATTGAAGTACTACTCTAAGCACTGAATCCTTAACTTCATTTCTTGTACGTCAGCAACTAATTCTTCGTAACTAAGTGTGTCCTTATTGTAATTAATACAATCATCAACTTGTTATTTCATGTCAAGCTAGCGATGTAAAACAAGCTTCTTGGGAGGAAAGATCTGTAATTTTGGGAAGGGATGGGGACTTAAAGAGAAATTCTCCTATTTTTCCTAAAAAAAGGAAAAGGGAGCATTAGCCTCCTTCTCCTCCTTCACCTTTGTGCCTCTACATCGGCTCCCGCTGACGGGATCACGTTGGTCGTTTCTAGTGGTCACAACTGGGTACCACCACTACCTAATCCCTCCTATTGCCATCAACGATCAGCATCTCCCTTCCCCATGTATGAATTCGAGAATCTAGCGAAATCGGGAGCGGATCTAGTTCTTGAATTTGGGGTTTTTTCCAAATCCGAATATGGGGTAAAATTGGAGTGGAATTAGCGCTTGGTTGGTGAATTGAAAGGGCATTATTATCCAAAAGAAGAGTTCAGGGTTGAATTGTGTTGGATTGCTAGTGTGTGCATGCTCGGTTACTTTGGTTACACATTGCAGCTCTGTTTTGGCTTATTTGAGGTTCCAAAATGGTGGATTTTCATATTAGGGGTGTAATTGAAGGGGAATTTGTTTATATGTGATGCTTGTCAATTTGTAGTAGTAGTATTATTTTTAAATTTGGGTTGAAGTTGGGATGAATATGAGTTCTTCTTAGCGATTTTTGTTTGGAAAGATATATGTATTGTAATTTCATTAGGACCTAATTCTGGATGGGGGAGAGGGGATGTAGGCAAGGAATTTGGAGGGGAATAAGACAGGGATGCATTATTGGTTAGATGATGGACAAACTTATGGTTTATCTGCTTTGACAGCTTTGTATTACTCGTAGTTGGCTGATTTCCCATTGAATGAATTTGGTAGTTAGTTATGCCTCATCTTATGGAACATTTGCATGTAGTGTTGTTGCCATCAGCAAAACTCTCTTTTAGGACTATCAGTTGAACTCTCTTATGCTTCCAGCTGGGCGTTCATTCATATTTGGTTCATTTTTTCTCTATAATAACCTATGTTTCCTAGATACTGTCAACTTGCTTTCTTTGCATTGTAGTTCATTTTCACAGGTAGGTAAATTCTATTACATGTTTAATTGCTCCAGGTTGTCTCATTTGATTTTATAGATGCTTCTGGTTGCTGTTGATATATATTATATGGGGAGTTCTACGATATCCAGGGTAAAATCCGGGGTACCGCATACCTTGAGTAAGAAAACGCTATTCAGAACTTGAATTGACTGATCTTTCGTAAATGATACTATACTCTAACCCTTAAAGATCAAAATCTAGGTCTTAATTCTCTAAATCTTATACCCCAAGATCAATTTAATTAGAAACAATAATTGACGGATATGATTCATCTAATTATAGGCAAAAAATTCAATGCACCATCTTCGGGTTTATAGTTTATGATTTAGATAATTAGGACCTAGGGTTCAGTCATTAGGTCAGAGTATAGTATCATGTCCAAAAATCCTGCTATATCGAGGTCTTGATAGCGTTTTCATAATTAAGGTATGCGGTACCCCGGATTTCACCCGGGTTACCGTAGAAGGCACCTCTATATATATATATATATATATATGTGGTGAATACTTCGGTGCACGCACAAAAATGAGTGCGTTCAATGCACCCAACTCAAAAATTAGTCTTAAGGTGTCGGATTTTGAATTTTAATTTGTAGAATTAGTGTAATATGATGATATAACATATGATAACAACTAATTAGCGGATTAATCTAAGCCCTATATATCCAATTTTGAGTTCTATCCCTAAACCCCAAATCGTAAACCCTAACCCTAACCCTAAATCTCTAAACTCTAAATCCTTCAAATTAAAGCAAATCTTTAATGATTTTTGTGCAAATTCATGTGCGTTATTGTTCATCACATCATAAGTGATGATTGACATAATTTTGACATAAATTGCATGTTTAAAATGACGGTTAGAAAGCGAGTGTACTGAATGCACCCAAAAAAGTGAGTGCACCGAAGACGCCACCATATATATATATATACTAGTGTTGTATCCGGCCCGTTGGCCGGTTTGTGGTCATTTGGGTATTTTTTTAGTTAAACGTAGGTGGTTCGATTTTTATTATTGTGCATTGGTGGTGTAAAAGAGTACCTTGATAGTTTATGTTTTGGTGTTCATTAACTTTATCATTTTTATTGAATTTGTGTTTCATTTTATACTCAACCATAAGAAGTTTAAGTTAGACAACGAATAAAATGAAAAGCTATCTATAATCTATATGCATGTCTTGAGATATTAAACATCACTGAATCAAGACAACAAATTTCAACAAAGATCTTTATTTTCATTATATGTGAAATAAGTAGCTTGCAAATGAAGCTTTGAAAATTAATTAATATATCACTATTTTGATTTATATATTCTAGATTGTCATCTATTGAATTGAAAAGGAAATAATGTATAAAATATTACTATAAATGAATTACATTTAAATAGTTTAAAGATACAAAAATTCGAGGAAAAGAGCAAAAATATGGTATGGAAATAGATTATTTGGAGAATTATGTAAAGCATATAAGATCCACAAATATTAGTATAGATGTATTGAATTTTTATTTTTAAAAGAGATGAAAATGAAAAATATTAGCAAAAGATTTTGACTTGAAATGGCCTTTGAAGGTTATTTATCCATTTGAACTTTATTTATCAGAATTCAAAGTTAATCGTTAACAATATACTCATATTTTTAAATATTTTATTAACTATATCTTATGTTTTCAAAAGTGGAGCGGTTGTCGGATGGAAAATGTCAATGACTCCCGATTAATGGTTTATTGTTATACAACTATTTTGGAATCGTTAATGGAACTATTCATTCATCTAAATAGTATAGCTGTAAATAATAATTAGGTTGAAGAAGCATTTAAGTCGTTCCGTTGGACCAGATTTTACGTTTAATAAGTTTGTAATAAAAACTTATCTCATAATGGCGGGTTTGTTATGGTCTATGATCCCAATGAATCATGATAGAACAAACTAAAAATAAGTGAAAATTAAAGATGAAAGTCAAAAGAACATTTGATATGGTTGTAATCCATTCATTTTTTTCCCTCGACTTTACGCAATTACACAGAGTAAAAAATGCAATCATTTTTTGTTTGATATAATTCAACGCAAATATCGAGTCGATACGATATGGATGAAATTATTTTTTAACCTACGACTAAGCATGCGATCGTACCATTCACAATTTATTTAGACATGCTTATTTGAAAATTAACAGAAATAAAACAAATTCATTATATTTTGCCAAGATTTCCCGTATTTCTTCATCTTCATGTGTTGCCAAAGTCATTGTATATTAAGATTCTAAAGGTTTTGAGGGTTGATACTTGGTTTATCTGTTTAACGTAAACTTAGTGCGAAAAAACCTATTAAGAAGGAACCCCTTTCCAAACATCCACAACACAACAATATATTTCGTCATCTCGAAATCCAATTCGCAGTCATTATCTATTCAGGAGCTAAACAACTTTAGATAATCTCTGTTTTTTCCTCAACCACAAAATATAAATCTACACAGCAAAATCCAAATAATTTTTATAATAGCATCTACCTAAAAAAAATCTTATTTTCCTTAATCCTAATCACATTTACAAAAATGAAAACCAAAATTCCAATAATAATGAGTGACCTTTGGGTACGACAATGTTTGAAAAATGGGCAAAATTGTCCTTCCACCAAATAAGGAGAACCAATCAAAGTGCAAGGTGGCAATATTGGGCCGAGAAGATTTGGACGAGAAGTCCAGCTCCGTGCATCCGGTCGCACCATGAAAATTATGAGATTGCGGAAATAAAAGAGACGACGAGCTAACGTGGTTCAGCCTCGCATTGCGGAGGCTTACGGCCACCGAAGAATATGCTTGATTTTATTTCAGCTTGTGGTTATGGCTGCTCGGCCAATTACCACTATATTTATACCCTTTACAGCTTTCTACTAGGGCATTAGTTTTATTCCTACACGTATATGGGAGAGTACATGTAGATAATAGGTTTTGCATAGGAAACACATGTGCTGTGATCGGATGCACGGAGCTGGGCTTCTCGTCCAAATCTTCTCGGCCCAATACTCCCCGCAAACTGGAGCGTGGAGGTCACGAACGTTCAGCTTGGAAATAAGGAACTGAAAGCGTTCTGCACCAAGACCTTTAGCGAACAAGTCTGCAAGCTGGAACTGGGAACTCACCTTGACAGGTAGGATATCGCCAGACTGAACACGTTCACGCACGAAATAACAATCCATCTCAACATGCTTCGTACGTTCATGGAAGACTGGATTAGCAGCAGTGTGAAGAGCAGCCTAGTTGTCACAATGAAGACGAGTAGAGGCAGACTGCGGGACTCCAAGTTCTTGCAACAACCAGCATAACCAGAGAATCTCACTGACGGTGCTAGCCATGGCATGATACTCTGCCTCAGCGGAAGAATGAGCAACAACACGTTGCTTCTTGGCGCGCCAGGAAACCGGAGCACCCCCTAGACTGATGAAGTAACGAGTAGTGGAACGGCGAGTGCTATGACAGCCACCCCAGTTGGCATCGCAGTATGCAGTGAGACGCATAGAATTAGACGCCGGGAAGAACAGTCCTTGACCCGGAGATGCTTTGAGATATCGAAGGATCCACTATGCGGCATCCATAAGCATCTGACAAGGGCGATGAACATACTGGCTGAGAATGTTAACCGCATAAGTAATGTAGGGTCTAGTAACAGTGAGATAGAGAAGCCTCCCAACTAGACGACGATAGGGTGCTGGATCGGCAAGAACATCATCACTAGGCTTAGTAAGTTGATGATTTTGTTCCATGGGAAAAGCACTGGGTCGCGTACCCTCCATCCCAGCTTCTTCCAAGATGTCGAGAATATACTTACGTTGACATAATGAGATGCCTTGAGACGTGCGAGCCACTTCGATGCCCAAGAAATAGCGCAAAATCCCAAGATCCTTGATGCTGAATTTCTCGTTCAAGAAGGTCTTGACCCGTGTGATGAAAGACATAGAGTTTCCAGTGAGTATGACATCATCAACGTATATGAGAGCAACCACAAAAGTGCTCCCCCGCTGGTAGATAAACAAAGAATGGTTAGCGGGCGAGGTACGAAAACCGAGGTCACAGAGAGCTATAGTGAACTTCTAGTATCAGTTACGAGAGGCTTGTCTGAGACCATAGATAGACTTATGAAGTCGACAAACCCGAGTTTCACCGGGAGAAGCGAACCCAGGTGGAATCTGCATGTATACCTCCTTCGCGAGGTCTCCATGCAAAAAAGCATTATTCACGTCCAGTTGATGAAGACCCCAACCGCGGCTAACAACAATAGCAATGAGACAACGGAATGTGACGAGCTTAGCAACAGAAGAAAATGTATCATGAAAATCCAGGCCTTCAATCTGCGTGTAACCCTTAGCAACCAGACGTGCCTTGAACCTCTCAATACTACCGTCTAGGTAATACTTGATTTTGAAGACCCATTTGCAGGCAATAACGCGTTAGCCGGGGGGAAGATCCACGAGACTCCAGGTACCATTTTCTTGAAGAGCAAGCACCTCTTTGATCATTGCCTCACGCCATCGAGGATTACGCATGGCTTGCCAAAAATACTTTGGCTCATCTCCATAGGTGACTGCAGCAAGAAACACTTGGTAAGCTGGCGTAAAATTTTCATAAGTAATGTGATTAGAAAGTGGATATCGAATGTCACTTCCCTGAGGAGCCCTCGCAGTTGAACCCCAAGTGACTGGTCCTATAACGTAGTTGTCCAAATATTTGGGGTGATGTCGAGCACGATCGCCGGGTTGCAGGACGGGGGGAACAGGCGAGGGCGAGGTCAAGCTGGGAGTAGCCTCTGCCGTAGGAGGAGTTGAGGGAGTTGCCATGGAGGACGAGCCAGAAGGCGCCGTCGAGGGCGAGTCAAGCAGAACGAGAGACGTGAGTCCTGAAGGTGAAACCGAAGACGAGGGACTTGGTGGTGAAGAAGGTTGCACGTCATCCATGTGATAGGCAGTGTGAGGATCCACAGAAATAGCATATAGTCACATTCAAAATTAAATTAATTATTACTGACAGTTGTAATTAGAATAAGATCCGCTATTTTTTTATATACTACAGTCCCACAATCTTCCTAGTCCTACTTTCTTAATTCAACAGATCGAATCGCTCTTCCCTACCGACAACCAGTGGAAGAAAAACTTGAAAAAGGAAGAAGATCCGAAGATCGATGTTACGGTCTTGCAATAAACAGATTAGCGTCTCACTCTTGTTCAATGGCTGTCTCTTCTCGACGACGAAATCATTGCCGAGTGCAGCCCGATAGCTCTCAATCAGGAAATAGTAACGGATCAGCCTTTGCTTTGGATTCCCGCCGGTAATGTAAGAGAGATGAGAGTGTTTTACTAACCTAAACACCTGAATTTTCATTAAAGATACAAAGATCTGTATTATGGACTTGCAATAAAGAAATTAGGTTTCTGGATTGATTCACTCTTCTTGATGGGGCCAATGGCCATCACTGGGTGATGGAGGCAACGCAGGTACTTCTATAAGGTGGGGGCCTGCTATCATAAGAGTGATTTGTGATTAAATGATGAACAGTTGCATGAAAATGCATAGATGATCTGTTGTATTTGGATTTTGCAGTCCAGAGAGTAAGAATCGTGAACGTGGCCTGGAGCAAATCCCTAAACATAGAAATAACGAAGGATAAGAATCATGGGGATTAAAGTGTAAACAAAAATTAATTAATGGGTTTGGTTGTGATTATAATTATTATTAGTAATTAATTTAATTATATTTAATAATTAATTATTAGGTGTGAACTAGGGGTGTACATGGGTCTGGTGGTCCGGGTTTAGCCATTTTAATCACCCGACCCATGCACTACGGTTTGGTAAATATTAAACCCAAACCCACCCAAAAAAAAATCGAAACCCTACGGTTTGTTTCTAATTGGGTTGGGTCGGGTTGGCGATATTTTTAAGTAAAAACTCAACCCAACACAAAATATATAATTATTCTACAACATAAAAATATTTTATAACTAATTAAAATTTCAAACGAATAAACAGAGGTGAAAGGTTGATTACGTGAATATTTCAAACTAATTAAAATATTTTATAACTAATTAAAAACTCAACCCATCCATAATATGTTATTCTATTAAAATTGTACACAAGAAAAGGATGATTACGTGAATCATAACTATATTAAATCTATGTCTAAACTTTAAATCAAAGAATGCATTAGATTAGGGAGACCAGGAGGGAAAAACATGGTGAAATATCTTATTTTTCTCATAAGTATGGCTATATACGACATAAATATTTTTTGGGTACGAACTCATACTAATAGTTGGAACACGGGTTGGGTCGGGTTCTACGGATTGTGTAATCCAAAATCCAAACCCAACCCAACCCAAAAGAGGCGGGTTGTACAAAAGAAAACCCTCACCCAATCCAAAATCTTAGTTTTAGCGATAAATACAGGTGGGTTGGGTCGGGTTGGACGAGTGGGCCGGTTTGCGGGTGTGTTTGTTCACCCCTAGCGTGAACACAGTCATATAGCTTACATCAGGCGTATGCTAGTCTCTGTTATTGGTGGCTACTTCGGTGCACTCACTTTTTAAAAGTATCCACATCAAATTTTGAACTTTAATTAGTAGTCTCAATCTAATATGATGATATGACATAAAATCACAACAAATCAATCTATTACCCTACCCCCTACCCCTAAATCCTAAATCCTTCAAATTAAAGTAAATCTTGAATTAATTTTTTTTTCAAATTCATGTGCTTCTTGTTCATAATATCATAAGCAACAATTGATACCGTTTTGACATGAATCGCATGTTTACAATGACGATTATGAGGCGAGTGCATTGAATGCACCCAAAATAGTGGGTGAATCGAATATGCCGCTATATATATATATATATATATATATATATATATATATATATATATACCTTCTACGGTACCCCGAGTGAAATCCGAGGTACCGCATACCTTGAGTATGAAAACGCTATCTAGACCTCGAATTAGCAGGTTTTTTGGGCATGATATTATACTCTAACTGTTAATGAGTGAACAATAGGTCCTAATCATCTAAATCATAAACTATAAACCCTAAGATGGTGCATTGATTTTTTGCCTATATTTGGACGAATCATAATCGTCGATTATTGTTTCTAATTAAATTGATCTTGGGGTATAAGATTTAGAGAATTAAGACCTAGATGTTGATCTTTAAGGGTTAGAGCATAGTATCATGTCCGAAAGATAAGTCAATTCAAATTCTGGATAGTGTTTCTTACTCAAGGTATGCGGTACACCGGATTTCACCCTGGGTACCGTAGAACTCACGTCAGGCGTATAGTATACAGCAGGTGATCTAACCATTAGATGTACTTAGATGAGCTCCGGCCGATCTCAACGGTCAATTTTTGTTTTTCATTAAATCAAACTTCGGGTTGGGGTTTAGAAAATCGGTGCCTTGGGTTTAGCCATTAGAGGTTAGGGTATAGTATCATACCCCAAACTCGATTTAATTCATGGTCTAGATAGAGATATCTCACTAGTAATACCTGACGTATAGTATACGCCTGACGTATACCAGTCATTACCATATATATATATATATATGGTGGCTTCTATCGTACCCCGGGTAAATTCCGGGGTATGGCGTACCTTGGGTGATCTTGATTGTACGTGTGATCTCGACGGCTGAGATTAAATTTTATTAAATGATTTGTTTTTTCGGAATTTATATTAAATAAAATTACAGATAAACTCATAGAATTAGTTTTTCTTTCATTTTAGTCCATTGTCCACCAAATCGGGTTGGTTCTGTTTAGTTATTGAATTGACCCAAAATCCAACCACCCTAAGAGAAAGGACACCTACCTTGCCCCACCCGCAGCCCTACCCCTCTCCTCCAAATCCCGACCTTGGACCTTCTCTCTTCTCCATTTTTCTGTTCGAATTGGGAATAACCCTGTTCTTCCTCCCTACTCCTGTAAATCATCCCAGCCGTCTCAGAAAATGGCAGCGATAATTGAACCACTCTGTTTCCTCCTCTTATTCTTCTTCGTTTTCCCGTTCTCGACTGTTATATTTCCCACCTGTCCTATGATTCCTCCCAATCGATTGTTTGAACCCTAAACTGGCCGAATATCGCAGGTAATCTCGGAGTCAAGCTGTGCAAGCATAAGCACCCCCATCCCTTTGAATGAAAACTAATTGTTGCTTGTATGAGTAATTCACTTGTGTAAACAGCTGGGCAGGCGGAGATGATTGCACTGGAGAAGGCAATGAAAGAGGCCATGGTTCCTTCAGGATCTGCTAGGGAGGTAAGAAAGGGATTTTGAATTGAAATTGCCGAAATTGATTTTCGAACTACAATGCTGTGATTTTGGATGGATCTCTGATATGGATGAGGTGTATTGTAGACTGATTTGGGAAGATAGGTCTCGTTGTTTGAAGCGGAGGCTACAGCTGTGGAGTCTGTATTTCAAAAATTCTATTCCTACATTTTTTTACACTGAAACCGTGGGGTTCGAACTAAACAGAGACCCCGACAGGCCCAGTCCTGCTTCTATCTTCGTGGTTAACTTTGACAAGGTAAGGGTTTTGACGAATTGTGGTGACGGTTTTATGCATGTATGATAAACCGAGTTAATGTGTATCGGAATTAGGTGCTTAAGATGTCCCTTTCCAGGATCATGTGTGTTTTTGGTCCATTCTTTCAGTAGTCTTTGACATGATCTGTTGAGGAGCTTGTTTGGTGGTTTTCTTTTTCCAGGTCAGAATGGATCCGAGGAACAAGGAAGTCGATCTTGATAGTTTCATGTTTAGCACAGTTGATAAGTTGTCTGAAGAAGATATGAAGAAACAAGAGGGTGATTACATTTATAGGGGGAGCAACTCAAGTTTGGTTGAGCTCAGACAAATATTATTTGAATGGACGATATGTGACCTCTTTCATTTTAGTCACCACGAGAAATGACTATAAGTTCCTAATTCAATTTTAGCCACATTCTTCACTAGTGATGCTTTTAATCATGTTTCGGGTTCTTCCATCTTTATTGAAAAATGGTTTAAGGGTCCACTTGATTGGCCTGGTTGTTGGACGATCCTCCAGCAAATTTCGATGGGTTACTTCGTGAAGACGTGATGGGAATAAGTTGAGGCAAGTAATCTGGCCAGTTTATCTCTATTAGTTTTTATGCGAATCTCAGAGGTTGCTGTTTCTGTCGCTGCTATTTTGGCTATCTGTCTGCAATGTGAGATTACTGTAGCGGTTCCATTTCTGTTTGGCAAACTAGCCTCTGGCTGTGTACTTGTGTTTATTCGGATGAATAATAAACGTGTCCTTAAATCGTTACCATAAAGAGGGCATTCGTTGG
This sequence comes from Linum tenue, assembly GCA_946122785.1. NCBI lineage: Eukaryota > Viridiplantae > Streptophyta > Magnoliopsida > Malpighiales > Linaceae > Linum > Linum tenue. The sequence continues at coordinate 45,718,927 of CAMGYJ010000007.1, read as the reverse complement.
AAAGGAAGAAACAAAACTAAATGCTAAAATGTTTTAGCAGAACACACTATGCGACTAGATATCCTTAAATCGTTACCATAAAGAGGGCATTCGTTGGAAAGGAAGAAACAAAACTAAATGCTAAAATGTTTTAGCAGAACACACTATGCGACTAGATATCCTTAAATCGTTACCATAAAGAGGGCATTTGTTGGAAAGGAAGAAACAAAACTAAATGCTAAAATGTTTTAGCAGAACACACTATGCGACTAGATATCCTTGAGCCCTGAATTCGCCTCTTCTGGGAAGCTGCTTTCCTGAATTAGCCTCTTCTGGGAACCTGCTTTCCTCTCTTGGGAAGCTATTTTGTACTCAAGTGTCTGAGCTTCAAACCTAGGCACATTCTGATTTGCTTTCTTGAGCACCTTGTGTCTTATGTAATTGGTAGGCTCTTTGACTAGGTACAATTCCACCTGCATTCTTCTCAAATGATTGCATGGCTGTAAGGACAGAAAATATAACGTATTAATACAATAGTTGACATAGTTTTTTTAATGTGCTCGTAGAAATAAATGCGCCTAGGTAGTAGGTGATTTCTTACCCAAATATAATAGTCATCATCCCAAGTTGATCCCATCATCCACACACAAACCCAGATCCCACTATCATTCCTGTTTAGAAAGATGCATTACGTAAGACACAAATATTTTATTTTTCTAGTGAAATTATGACCAAATATAAATTCTTACTTGTGTCGTTGTGTAGGAACTTCAGGAGTGGTCAAAGAAAACTCCTTAATCTGTGGTGGTGCACATGTTGATTGAACTTCCTTGTGTAAGGCATCGAACAAGTCGTTCAGAAATTCAATCTACAACGTTCAAAAAGTAACCTATGAATTACAAAATTTTGTTGGAAAATATAATGCCACATAATTGAATTACAAACACGTGTATTGAAGTATGTATTCAATGGCACAAATTTTAACTATACCATTGTGTTAACTGCATTCCTACGGATTGTCTGGCGCTCTTTTGATGGGCATGAATCCAGAATATGTACTTGTTTCTGGTCCATCAAAATTATAGCTAAATACCAGTGGATGCCTTCATCATTCATCATATCTTTCATGGGAAGACAAACCTTCACAGGTACGAGAAAACAATCCAATTAACTAATTAGTTTTCCGACATAATTCATTCAAGAAATTAAGCAGAAGGGCAGGCATAATTCACGCGCACATATGTTGTGAAAACCGCTACTAAATAAGCAGAAATGAGAAGGAAGAATTGTGGAGAAGTCATAACCTTTCTACAGTTATGAGCTTTTGATAGGAATTTTGTATCATATAACTCTAATGCCTTTGCAGATGTCATGCCATAATTAACGACCATATCCTGGTAGGAAAATGAAGTTAAATCATTGAACACTAATCTTACTTAATAAACAACCAACCCTGTGTAAACTGAATTAGAATTACAAAGCAAAAGCAACACTTACCTGCAATTCCGTAGGCAGAAAGCACACTCCTCTTCCACGACCATCATCGCTTTTAACTTCGTCCAAGGTCAAGTGGCATGCTAACGCTGTAATTACCTAAAACACAATAGAAATAAAATCCAATGATTAAAAATCGTTAAGCACGTTCAGGTCAACTAGGGGCTTTTCGCAGAAGTACTTACATCAGCATCAACGCTTGACTCGGGGCATAAGCTCCATAATGTCTGCCTGGTATATGATTTCATCATTGTTTTGACCAAAGCTTCATCAGGAGGAAGGTCTTCTGCAAATATATAGTGAGCAAAACTCACTTCTTCGTCACTATAGTTGACGGCTGTAGGGAGCTCAAACCTTGTGGTACCCTTCAATCATGGAGAACGAACAAATAGAGGAAATAAGAAGAGGTTTTCACTAGGATTACAAGTGGCGGAGAAAGGAACGAAGGAAAACAACGAAAATAGTGGGCGAAAAGGAAGCATATGTACATCACTAGGATTAAGAACAATCACCTTCGAGTCGGGTGTAGGTGGGGGGATGACGTCTTGCATTCTTGTTTTCTTTGCAGGAGATACATAGTTCTCCAATTCCTACAATAATGAACAATCAAGTCAGAATAAGTTTTGTATAAATAACCTACTGTTAAAGCTCCTGGACGAACCATAGACTTGGCTAGAGAACGCGTTAGGCGTACAGTAGACTGGCCGCTCGTCATCTTGTTCTTCTCCCTAATATAATTGTACAAAAAAGCAACGAGAGAGTGGAATATAAGAACAAATACAACGAAATAGCTGACTAAAAAGTTAAAGAAAACACATTAGCGGATTGCAGAACTTACCCTTCCTTCCCCATAATGTTACAGACACAATGTTGACCAAAGGGCCTCTGCGCTACTTTTAGTTGAATGAGTTTTGGGCAAGATGTTTGGTCATATTAATAGATGCGCCAGAGGGGTGTTTAACCTCGTCTATTAGGAAAACCCGTGAGATATCAATTAGAGTTTTTTTATATGTGGGAACTTCTATATTTATCCACCTCATTAAATGAACTTAATAAGGAATTAACTAGTTACGTGTGAACTTCTATATTTATCCACCTCATTAAACCGATTAGGGGCTTCATTTTAGGGTTTTAAGGTTCGAAAAGACAAGACCACGAAAGCAGATGGAAGAAGGGAAGAAGACGATGCCAATTTAACCTCCTTGGTTGGTTGTGGCTCCGCCAGTTTATGAATTCACGTTTGGCCCATTTTCAACCAATAAATTAAGAGTGATCTAGGCTTCCCGCGGCAGGCTTGGTTATGCGAACCAAGGAGGTTATTTAGGCCCACTAGTTTTATTTAAATAGGCCAAACGAATTCAGTCCAGTCCATGGATGTTTTGACCCAAATTGTTCTGTTAAAAACAAGGATTTAATTTCACAGCTTATATACAACATCCGTTAGGTTTTTCATAGTGAAGCGCCAGCGGAGAGGCTAGTTCCTTAGTACTACTTTGGCTACTTAGGGTTAGTTGGCTTGGACAATCACAAGCGCGACGATCATGGAAGACGATGAAATCGTCGAAGTGGAAAACAATGAAGATATTAACAACAGTAACAGTTCAACTATTCACAACGTTCACCAAAGTTCAGAGGTAGAAGATGATGATCTTGCCGATCTCTTACTTCTACAGCAAGAAGATATCGAGAAGCTAAGATTCGCTAACACTGAAGAAGCCTATGATTTTTGGAGGAACTATGGGCTGGTCACCGCCTTTGACGTCAGGAAAGAAGATATTGGCCGAGATAAAGACAAGGTCATGATATGGCGTCGGTTTGTATGTTCTGGTCAAGGAACAAAGCGCGACCGAAAGGGTGAACGAAAGAGGGAACCAAAAGGAGAGACGAGATTTGACTGCAAAGCTAGGATTCGTGTACGACTAGACAAGTCAGATGGGAAGTGGTTTGTGGATACCTTTCATAACGTGCACTCTCACGTAACGGTTCCAAAAATATACCGACACTACATGAAAGGGAATCGACAATTGAGTGATGCAGTTAAAGCAGCAATCAATTTCCGGAGAGCTGCAGGAATGAAAACATCACAGATTGTTTCACTAGCGGTTGCAAAGGCAGGAGGCTATAGCAAGATGGGGTTCACGAGGAAAGATGCGTATAATTACGTGGACAAAGATCGGAAGCAACAGATTAGTGATGGTGATGCTGCGACAGCACTAGCTTACCTACAGGCGAAACTAAGTGCGGATGAACAGTTCGTAATTGAGCTAAAAAAAGACGATGAAGACAGGCTTGTTAACTTGTTCTGGGCAGATAGTATTTCAGTGGCTGATTATGCATGCTTTGGAGAATTATTGGCTTTCGATGCAACTTACAAAAAGAACGTCTACAATATGCCTCTAGTCATTTTTTCAGGTACTAATTCTTTTATTTTCGGTTCATAGTAACTTATATTTTCATTCCTATAAAGTATAAAGAATTTATTCATTGAAACTTAATACCACACGTTAAAGAGCCTAATGCAATATCACTTCCATGCATTATGGGTACAGTGTAATTCTTGTCTTATTAGTGAAGTAATTTTAATAACCTGTTTATTTTTTAGGTGTGAACCACCACTTCAACAGTTGCATATTTGGATGTTCATTTTTGGCAAATGAGAAAGAAGAAAACTATGTATGGGTTCTAGATGCCTTGAGGAGAAGGTTGGGCGGTGTAGATCCTAAAACTGTTGTTACAGATGGAGATAAAGCCATGCGCAATGCAATTCAGCAAGTATTCCCCGATGCGACACATCGTTTATGTGCTTGGCACATAGACAAAACTATTGCCAGAAAAGTGAGGGACAATCCTAACTTCTTGCCACAATGGAAACATTTCGTGTCAGCTGATTGGGAACCTTCAGTATTTGAAGAGAAGTGGAAGACAATGGTCGAGGAGTGCTCACAGCAGCATAACAATTGGGTTTCACATCTATTTGACCAAAGAACTGAATGGGGGTATACATACTTGCGCTCAAAGTTCTTTGCAGGCTTGTCAACAACGTCTAGATGTGAAGGAATGAACTCTCAGCTTACCAAGTATATCGAAAACAATCATAATCTACTTGAGTTCTTTATTCATTTTGATCGTTGGGCTAGGGATATGAGGGAGATGGAGCAACAAGCTGATTTTGAGTCCATCCATCGTGAACGGACAATAACGTCTAATATATTAGTCTCACTTCAGAAGAGTGCGTCTAAATTATTCACAAAAGAAGCCTTTTTCAAATTCAGAGATGAGGTTGAAAAGTCGGGAGCTTGTGTAAGGATGGATTCAGAGATATCGGAAAACCAACGCATTTATAGAGTGACAATGTCAGGTAAACAAAAGGTTTTTCAGGTCACATACACAATTGAGCCCTTCGCTATGGAGTGTAGTTGTAACTATTACCACTATATGGGAATACCATGCGCTCCTATGGTTCATCTACTGAAAGAAGAGGGTATGCTGGAACTTCCAGAATGGTTGGTAAAGTTAAGGTGGTCAAAGAAGCCGAAGACACTTGATAGCTTACAACAACCACACAATATGGACGAGGCTAGACTATTCACATTCAGGTTCGTAGTTACTGCATAAAGCTGGAAATTGTGTGTTACTCTGTTTAAGAAAGCAGTTCAGATGTGTTTATTAAATACTAAGGTGGTACCAGAGGGCGTTGACCCGTTTTAGAACATAAGCTTTCACTTTTTCGTGACGTTTTAATAGAATAATATTGACTGTGGTTTTCAGATATGGGCTTCTTCAACAAAGCAGCTCCCAGTTATGGTTAAAAGGGGCAAAATCAAGCGAAAGCTTCAACCTTGCTCGTACAGGAATTGCATCCATATGTGAATCGCTAGACATGATGAACGAAGGTGATACTGAGATCCCAGATATCAATAGACCAAAGGCAAAAGAGAAACTTTTGGATCCACATCCTGTGAAATACAAAGGTTCGGGTGGACAAGAAAACAAAAGGAAGAAAGGGGAGCAACGAATGTGTAGCAGATGTGGCGTATTGGGTCATAAAAAAAGCACTTGTAAGAAGCCTCCTGATTATGTGAGGCCTACAATACCAGAACCTACTGATACTGAAACTAATGAAGAACAAAATAGTGAAAACGTCGCCAACAACGGAGCTGACCAGCAAGCACCACACATTGGCAGAAAACCAAAACATTGCAGTAAATGTGGGAAGGATACGCATAATGCCAGAACTTGTCCAGAGTTATCAGAGGAGGATACTGAAGAGGATGTTGATACAACCGACATCCCTGATCCACCAACTATAATATTAGAAGTTCATTGTGCATGTCTAGAATACTTTTGGGAAACAATTATTTTCGTTGGAACTAAACTTTATATATTCAATGTTGCAGAAGAAGCCATGTACTAGAAGGGAAGGCCTGAGGAGCAGCAAGAAGGCTAGTTGAAAAGATAGGCATGGATTCTAATAACCGGAGACACATTTCGAATCTGGCCATTTGTTTGATACTCTATGGAAGAGTTAGGTTCTTTGATTGGAGGACGTTATGATGTTTGGTTGGGTATTTTCATACTTTCTGGTCCTGGTTGTTCATGTTTTAGGTTCATTAAACTTCTTTTCCAATCAACAATGTATGCCTCTACTTTTGCTGGTCCAGATTATTTTTGTGTTCAGTTCATTATTCTTGTTTCCATTAAGACCTAGCAAACCAAGAAAGGGCATACTTGAAACTTACCGGTGTGCATAAGCGGAGTGGCCCATCTGTCCTCTTCTTGGAAAACCACTGCACGCCCATCTAGCCAAAGAAGGAAACATAAGGAGTGCCAACTCCAAATTTAAGGTCCACATGATTGCAATTGTGAGTTGAGCAAAGAAGAATAAAATAAGTAGTTGTGGCGGACAGATTTCATTACAAAATAGGAATGTGATAGAGAGTTTGGACCGAAATCCAGGAAGGATTGTAGGCTAGTCTAAGAGAACATGGAGCCACCAAAAACAACAGACCCAAAAAAAAAGAAGCAAGGAAAAAAAAACACCACCAAACCCCACCACCGACACCCACCATCAGATGCACAACGGTAACAGACACCACCGAAAGAGAAAGACCACATGCAAGAACAAAGGCTAGTAGTGTTTTTAGAATTGAGAGCATAAAATTCAGACATCTGAAGGAACAACCCATTTGCCGTTTAACCAGTCCTGATGTGGCCTCAAATCAGCCTGATTGAACGTTATCTTCTCATCATACTCTATAAAGTTAACCACGTAATTGCAGTTGATCAAAACCTTTGCAATCACGCCAACCCACCAGCCCTCGTTGTAGTAAGCATATACTTCATCCATCACCTTGAATCCATCCACAACAATGATCTCCGGCGGACAAGGCCTTATGTTGCAAGCACGAATGTCTTCTCTGAGAAACTCAGTACCATCATCATTCGTCAGGGTTTTGTACTCAATAAGGTACTTGTCTTCACCCGAAAGTTCAATAATTGTTGCAGCAAACCAAGCACCTTTCAAACCGTCTTCGTCAGTTAGCACCTCGACTTGCATTCCTTGAGTGAACTTCATCACTTCCTTGGAACAATTTGAGTTTAGCCACATCTGCATTGTTATGAAGCCATTCAACGAGGTTGAGACATTGTGAAAAACAACAAATGCCATCTCTGATCACCCAATTCTCTACTTTCCTCAACCTAACTAGATCGAGATTCAAAATTCCCTAAAATTGTTATACCAAGCAACGGAGCAGGAAAAGTCATAAAATCGAATTAGCTCACCTCTTTCTCCCGCTGAACCTGTTCGAATCGCGGCTCCCACTTCCCTTTAACCCACTGAACATGCAACCTCAAATCTTTCTCTTCAAACACAATCTGCTCCTCAAAGCCTCTGAGGAACACCGCGAATTTCCCGCAAGAGTGCTCCGCAGTAATAGCCCCTTCCCACCAGCCGTCGCTGTAGAAGGCCTCCACTTCATCGCCGAACTTGAACTGGACCTTCTTCTTCTCGGGAGGCGGCGGTGGCGGACGCAATTGGATCCAATCGAGGGTTTCTTGCAGCAGCTTCTCCCCAGATTCGTCCTCGTAGAGCTGGTCGTACTCGACTACATAACGATTGGTGTTCTTCGCCTCGTGGCGGACGACGGTGCCGGCGAACCAGGAGCCGCGGAACCCGGGGTCGTGGGGGCTGATCTCGACCCGGTCGCCCGGTTTGAATTGGGCGATCCACGAAGAAGATGGGTTCGACATCGAGGGTTTCTTGCAGAATTGCAGGTGAAGACACGGATGGAAGCGGGGTGATTTTGAGAATTGGAGCGGATATGAGAATAATATGATGTACATCAATTTATTATTTATACCCCAAAGAGAAAGGGAATGGGAAAAGACTATGTTCATTTATACCCCAAATAGAAAGGGAATGGAGGGAATGGGAAAAGACTGTTCTGCTAAACTTCTCAGGAATGCGAATGGCAGTCCCGATAAACTACCTTGGTTCCCTCGCTACTTTATTGAGACACATCCAATCTGCTCAAGTGGGATACCCCATCAACTGAATAGTACCTGAATCATTGCATGTCATCAATCAGAGAGAGAGAGAGAGAGAGAGAGGCGATGGCGGTTCCGTGTTAACACCGACGAGTAGAGAGACATGCAAAGTAGATAGACACCATCGATTGGAGACAGGTGGAAGATTTTTTTTTTTTTTTGACGAAATCAGTTTCAGGAAGGAGTACAAAGTATGGGCAAGCCCAAATGAAGAGAACAACAATACAGATAAGCAATTCAAAAGCCCACCCGAAAAGCCCAAGTGCCACACATAACACAGAGAGCCCAAAGTAGACAAATCAAAACCCTAGCTGCCATTGCAACCTTGCCATGCCGCCGCTGCCGCCGGGAAAAGCCTGGAATACCATCGTCACCCGCAACTCCACTCAGAGACCTAGACCAGGAAAATTGAAGTCAAGTGAAAATTGAAGGTTTGCCGGTTACTTTTGGCTATAGAAGTCAAGTGAAAAGTAAACAAAAATTAATAAACCGGAAAATTGACAAGTTGATGGTGTATTATCATGTCACTCCAAAGAAACATGGTCCATTTTAATGAGCCAAGCCGAACTCATTCTCGGCTCTTTTATGAACGAGCTAATACGATCCGAACACGACACAACTCATTTATTGAGTTTGGGCTCATCATGTCGATCAAAATTTTGGCTCGAGCTAGCAAACAACTCATTTCATCCTAATTAGTCATTACTAAGGGGTCATTACTAAGGCAAACATGATTTTATTAGGGTTTAGGGTTTAGGGTTCAGAGTTTAGGGTTTAGAGTTCAGGGTCTAGGGTTCAGGGTTTAGGGTTTAGGGTTCAGGGTTTAGGGTTTAGGGTTTAGGGTTTTAGGGTCTAGGGTTTAGGGTTCAGGGTTTAGGGTCTAGGGTTTAGGGTTCAAGTTGCAGGGTCTAGGGTTCAGGGTTTAGGGTTTTACGGTCTAGGGTTTAGGGTTCAGGGTTCAGGGTTTTTGCTTGTAAGTATGTCCTTCGCGTAGTACATTAGTAGGTACGTGAAGGTTTGCCGGTTACTTTTGGCTATCGATGTCAATTGAAAAGTAAACAGAAATTAATAAACCGGAAAATTGAAAAGTAGATGGTGTATTATCATGTCACTCCAAAGAAATTAGCCAAGCCGAAATTTTTGTCATTGGATTGTGTATTTAGATGTATCGTATAGGCAGTCGTATTTGGAGATTGCCTGTTGGTTTAAACCGAAGATGAAACCTTTGAATAACAGGTATGTACATTTGTGGCCAAAAGCAGCAACCATTGGGCCAGAAGGCCCAAATCAGCCTTCCGGTCAGTCTTTTTTAGGCCGCATTCAATTTACTTAAGCCCTGCTCTTGCCTCCCTCGACAACACAGACCTCGTTCCAGATCTTCGCTGGCATCGGCGGTAAAAACTGCCCCTTTCGACCACGGTGAAAACCCTAGCGCCAAGGTATGTCACTATCTGGTCCTAAGCACGCCACTCAGTAGAAAACATCATATTCCTCTAATAAAGATTACTACGATCGCAGCGGACCAACAAACTATGGCAGTTTTCCGCCGAGACAACCCAGTCGCCTCGCGGGATTACGAGGACCCCACCAATCCCCAAGGTTCGATGTTTGTGTTTCTGTAGGTCTAAATTGGTACTGGATTCGATTGATCCGCAAAACCTTACAATAAATGGTGACTCCACTTAGTTTTTTTCTTGTCTCTATTGTAGACCCCATTTGTGCTTCGATGATGTTTCGAGGTTTGCGGTTGGGAACCAACAACAGTACTGTGATAGCTCGGCTTCTAAAAACGTGGACAGAAGTCATTGACGGAGAGGTTTGGAAAACGCCAGCATTGCGCATGCTCTGGATGGACAAAAAGGTTTGTTTATGATTTCCCAGCAAAAAAAAACACTAGCTGCTTATCTATAACATTCTTTTACACCTGCTAATCCCGCAGAAACGAGTTATTGAAGCTCTGGCATATGAAAAGGACATTGATGACGTGATGGCGAGGATCAAAGTTGGTCGCCTGTATCGCCTAAGCATTATCGTTACAATCCCCTCGAGTAAGAACAAACGCATTGTCCCAGGAGAACTGCGGCTGCTCATGAACTCTGACCAACTGATTGACAACATCGAAGAAGACCAGAACAATCCTAAGTTTCCCCTCGACTCATTCCTGAACTCTCATTTCTCAATGGTCCCTGCAAAGTTTGAAAGTTTCCACTGCCACGCAGGTACAACAATGTACATCACTTTCACGACCAACACACACTAAAAATCCCATAACATCTATGCAATTACAGATGTCACAGGCTGCGTATGGCGAATCACATTACCAAATGCCCTCCAAGATGGCATGCTTGATTTTCATCTGGTTATTGAAGACTACATGTATACTAAACTATGTACCTTAGATCGTTAAAACTTTCGATAATTTATATTTTGTTTGCATTTGCAAAACAGTGGGAACAAGGCTGTTGTGAAGTACTGTGGCTACGATGTCGCTGGTTACCTCCAACAAGCAGCAGATGTAGAGTCGCACCTCCCGCTGATAACCACAGTTACATCGGTAGTCTCCGTGCCCGATGCATGCAACGATGATGGTATATATGAGCTGGAATCGACACAAGCCAGTCGTCTGATTATCAGTTCATACAATGAGACCACTGAAAGAGTCATGAACAGGTATTGATTTCCTAACAATCTCTAAGACAATTTGTTCACTTCAAATATGCTTTCATTGCAACAACTTAGCCTAACATAGACATCTATTTGCAAAACTCAGGTTTCTGCCATGTCGCAAACCGATCAAGTACATAATCTATGGAACAGCTGAAAGGATGGGATACTTACGCTACCCTCGCCCCCCCAAGAAGAACACTTGCTCAGATAAAAGAAGACTTGAGTTCAATACCACAACATCGTGAGGTATATTATGATGCTTTGAAAAATCCCAACATTCAAATATGTTTCACTTGCTATTGCCGTGCACTCTAACCTGGCAAAAACAATTTTTATATTTCAAACCCTCTACTGAACCATAATCAAGTTCACTGATGTCAAATGCAGAACCACTCGGGAAACGCCAAGGTGAGATTAGATATTTAAATTGACCGGTTTGCACTTTTGGCAAGGAACGCTTGCATTATTCTCAACAAAGCTAACGAGCTTCTATTATGACCAGACTACATTACCAAATCGAGGCAAGGTGCAAATCTGAATCATCCGAGGCCGATGTTGTACTCAACCACGAGGCAGCTCTGTCAATACTCTGCATGATGCCGGCAAAGTATCTCAAACTGAACGAAGATGAAATAAAAGACATCATCAAGAAAAACTGCAAGAAGACCTTCGCAGCAGAACTGTACATTGCATGGCCAAACCAAGGTCAGAGCACCGTGCCGCACATCAGGGTTGCCACACTTTGGGATCGCTGTGCTTTCGACGATTGAACATCAACTTCGACCAGCTACATTTTGAATAAGGAAAACTGCTACTGATTGACCGCCTTTTGCTGTTTCTACCTAAGCCCTGACATAATTGACAACACTTTTGGTCTAGCCTTTTGTCATGTACATGCCGTTCACTGAACATGATGCACATATTTTGTAGATCTTTGTTGATCTGTCTATTTCGCAGCAACAACTACCACCTGGCTTAATCAGGTAGTTCAGTCAAACTGTGAATCTATTGTGAATGCTTAGGACACATTTTGGTAAATACTTTTGCATATGTACCTATATTCAGTGTTAGACAATATTGATATGCAGATGTCCTTAATGGAATAAGTTGCAAGGGGAAAAACACAGATTCTGAGACGAAAATTGGTGTCCAAAAATAAAACACATCCCGCAGCGCGGGCTTATTTTATTGTATTTTGTCATAGAAACCCTTGCGGATTAACTAGGTAAGCACGAGAGAGCCACAATACAACGGCTTCTTCGTGAAATGATAGTCAAAGCAAATAAGAACAATTAAAACGAACATTACAAGAGCCAGAGTAGCATAAGGCATTACGTGCTACAACATGGGCAGCCCGATTCGGTTCTCTAGGAGTAAAAGCAACAGAAACCAATGGCAATTCTTGCAACATAAAGATGACTTCTCGTAAGATAGCCCCCACAAGGGCATCATTGGCATCAGAAGTCTTCAAATGTTGTACAACTGCAATAACTTAAAACCAAAAATGAAATGCTGCTGATGGGTTTCGAACCCAAGCCAAAAATTAGGCTTGCAAACTGCCATCCGCTGGACTGCAATCAACATTCTTTGTTCAATTGTGTACGCTTATTAATATGAATCATCCCGCAGCGAAGCGCGGGCTTATTCCCAGTAGTAATAACTTAAAACCAAAACTGAAATGCTTCTGATGGGTGTCGAACCCAAGACATAAATTGGCATTGCAAACTTCCATCCACTGGACTACAATCAACATTCTTTGTTCAATTGTGTACGCTTATTAATATTAATCACGGAAACAATTTGCTTGCCACTTAACCAACAAAAACCTATTTGTCCAAGTTGATTAACGAGCTCTACATATTGTGTACATTTGAGGGCCAAAAGCAGCAACCATTGGGCCAGAAGGCAACCAAACTAGCATCCCAAGTCAATTAATCACTTATTGAAAGTCTTCTGGACTTATTTTGTTCATGAAAACCAGCCATTATTATATAGCTGTACTGAAGTGTGATGTTTATTTTCAAGCTATGTGGTAGAATCGTTGCTTCCTACGTTGGACTATATTGTTCAGCTTGTAAAACTAACGATCCTAGCTAGCTATGTATATATTTTGACATTTTTTGCAAGCATTCGTTCCTATTGATAGATGTTTATATTTAAGCACCTTCGTATTTTTATTTTCAAGTTCGCTCTTGTTATTAATTTTCAAGTTCGCTCTTTCTTATGAATCACGAATACTAATTTTTGATTGTTTGTGGCATGTAGTGTAGTATGAAGCAACAAACAACCCATAAGGAAGCAACAATTCATTAAGAAGGGCAGGACCCGTACAAAATAACATTGTGTTCTAATAGACCGATAATTATACATGTTTTCACCCCTTTTCTGAAGCCGTTTGTGATGAGGAATCTCGTGTTTTAAGCCGATTTCACGCTAGGTTGTGTGTTTATGTCATATTTCAGGACCCGGCATTGGAATCGAGGCGGAGAAACGATTTCTGGGTCGAAAGGAGCCGAGTTGGGACTAAGGGGGTTGCAGGAGGAAAATACCCGGTCAGGTGGCAAAATACCCGACCGGGTATTTATCGTTTTCGGCCCCGTGAGAAGCAGAGGGGGCCCCGGGCAAAATGGCTAAAATCCCCGGTCGGGGATTATGGAGAGTGACCGGGGATTTTCCCTTAAGTGAAACGGCGAGTTTTGGAAATACCCGGTCGAAACCCAAAATACCCGACCGGGTATTTCGACCGGGTATCGCGACCAGGCAGCTGATAAAAGGAAGAAGAAGGCCAACATTGAAGGGTTCCGAGTTTTTGAGAGAGAAATCGATTCCTAGAGAGAGAAAGCGACGAACCAGAGTTCCCAAGTGCCATAGCTTGATCTTCATCACCATTGGAGCCCGGCTTGAGCTTGGAGAAGTGCCGATTAACCGTCCAGGAGCAGGAATCCGTCTTCACAGTATGATTTCCGCGTCTGAATCTGCTTTTGCTTCTTTCTCTATGGAGTAGTTCCCCCATTCATCTGGGTATGGGGAACCCTAGAATTGTATGCTAGGTCTGATTGTATGAACCCAAGTACAGAGTTTGTGAATTGATTATATTCGATTGAGGTTTGAATGATTGAATGACTTGAATCCTGATCAAATTCCTGTTGTTTCTGCTTTGACCTAGAATGAGAATATCTGCCTAGGTTGATAGAGTATCCTTAATCGAAGGTAGCGAATTGGTGACTTTGGTCGAGGAGCCAATTCGCTATTCTGTACCAAATTCAATTCGGTAGTGGAGGTTTGGTTCGTTAGGGCCTCAATCTGTTTACTTCGGTGGAGGTTAGTCGCCCGCTAGAGACTCAGATTGAGAGGGTCTGGAGACCTTTAGTCGAGACTTCAGGCTAATTAAGAACCTTCCGCAGTATAACTTTCATGAAAACTGAACTTGGTAAATTGCAATCCGACTTAACTACAGTCTAGGGGGAACCATATCCGGGTGACCTCTCTTGACTTGACAACAACCGTTTACTTGCCTTGTGTTTTTGTTTGTTTGAATTTGCACTAAAAGTTCACTGCTAGATAACGAGAATTCATCGAGTAGTCATCACATCTAGGACCCGGGTTGACAATAAAACCCAAACCCGCTATACTACGCTTTAGGAAGTGGTTACACTTGGCCATTTTCTAGAGTGACAGTAGGAGTGAGTCAAGTTTTTGGCGCCGTTGTCGGGGACGGCTAGGTTGTTGAAGAAAAGTGATTTCTGTTACTTTAGCACTTTCATTTTCGCATTGATTATTTGTTCTTTCCCACTTGTGCCTTCACGGGTTTGCATTGCTTGATTGTGTGCAGATAGTGCATGACCCGTAGCCAGTCGGGAGGTTTGCTGTCGTTGAATCCTGAGATTGAGCGCACTTGCAAACAACTTCGGAGACAACAGCGAGCTAGACTGGCTACGGTGGAGCGCAGAGACGGCCAATTGAGCAGCGAATCCGAGGACGAGTACGAGATGGAAGGCGATCAGAACCCACCTCCTCATAACCAAATCCTGGGGAACGACCCGAATCCCCAGGGAGCTGGGGCCCATCATCATCCACCACCACCGGGTCCCACCTTGGAGTATTACTACACTCCGCGGATTGCTGACATCCGCCCGGTCATCCTCTATCCGCCGATTCCAGCAAACAACTTCGAGATCAAGCCATGCTGGATTCAACTCATTACATCCTCTATCCAGTTCCATGGCTTGAAGGATGAGGAAGCCCGGGTACATCTTTCCCGTTTTCTGCAACTGACGAACGGGTTCAAGCTGAACGGTGTCCCGGATGACGCAATCCGCCTTCACCTCTTCCCCCATTCTCTGGCGGGGAATGCTAAGAGGTGGTTGGAAACCCAGCCCCCATTGTCCATCACCTCTTGGGACGATCTGGCTGACAAGTTCGTGCACCGGTACTATCCGGCATCGAAGACTACAGAGATTCAGCGGGAGATCGCTCACTTCCGCCAAGAGCCAGATGAGTCACTTCGTGATGCATGGGAGCGATACATGGGATACTTCTGGCAGTGTCCCCATCATGGCTTCAGCGATGCTTTCACAGTGGGGAACTTCTACAGTGCCCTCACCCCAGACAGCCAGAGGGTGATTGAGTCTCTATGCCCAGGAGGGGATATCCTTACTAAGACTCCACCCGAGCTGAACCAGATGATCAGTACCTTGGCTGCCCGAGATCATTCTTGGGGACAGAACAACAGAGGCAGGAATTCCCGGGACCGGGGTGTGCATGCTATGGAGGCCAGGTCCGGGTTAGAGCAGTAGGTGGCTGAGTTGGTGCAGACATTGAAGCAGCCTAACAGTCTCCTTCCGAGCCGAGGTGTAGCTACGCCTCCAGTAGCTCAGTGTCAGTGGTGTGAGAGCCCAA
This sequence comes from Linum tenue, assembly GCA_946122785.1. NCBI lineage: Eukaryota > Viridiplantae > Streptophyta > Magnoliopsida > Malpighiales > Linaceae > Linum > Linum tenue. The sequence goes on along the minus strand of CAMGYJ010000007.1, from coordinate 45,703,339 downwards.
ATCACCTGGTGGAGGATTGCCAATCTATGAGGGAGTCCTCCACTCCCCAAGAGCAGGTGGACTTCATCGCCAATGCTCGTACAGAATAGCGAATTGGCTCCTCGACCAAAGTCACCAATTCGCTACCTTCGATTAAGGATACTCTATCAACCTAGGCAGATATTCTCATTCTAGGTCAAAGCAGAAACAACAGGAATTTGATCAGGATTCAAGTCATTCAATCATTCAAACCTCAATCGAATATAATCAATTCACAAACTCTGTACTTGGGTTCATACAATCAGACCTAGCATACAATTCTAGGGTTCCCCATACCCAGATGAATGGGGGAACTACTCCATAGAGAAAGAAGCAAAAGCAGATTCAGACGCGGAAATCATACTGTGAAGACGGATTCCTGCTCCTGGACGGTTAATCGGCACTTCTCCAAGCTCAAGCCGGGCTCCAATGGTGATGAAGATCAAGCTATGGCACTTGGGAACTCTGGTTCGTCGCTTTCTCTCTCTAGGAATCGATTTCTCTCTCAAAAACTCGGAACCCTTCAATGTTGGCCTTCTTCTTCCTTTTATCAGCTGCCTGGTCGCGATACCCGGTCGAAATACCCGGTCGGGTATTTTGGGTTTCGACCGGATATTTCCAAAACTCGCCGTTTCACTTAAGGGAAAATCCCCGGTCACTCTCCATAATCCCCGACCGGGGATTTTAGCCATTTTGCCCGGGCCCCCCTCTGCTTCTCACGGGGCCGAAAATGATAAATACCCGGTCAGGTATTTTGCCACCTGACCGGGTATTTTCCTCCTGCAGCCCCCTTAGTCCCAACTCGGCTCCTTTCGACCCAGAAATCGTTTCTCCGCCTCGATTCCAACGCCGGGTCCTTAAATATGACATAAACACACAACCTAGCGTGAAATCGGCTTTAAACACGAGATTCCTCATCACAAACGGCTTCAGAAAAGGGGTGAAAACATGTATAATTATCGGTCTATCAAACTCCCCCACACTTAACCGTTTGCTTGTCCCTAAGCAAACCAAGTCAGACACCAGGTAAGCTCAAAACGTTTCAATCGAGCAGGCTTCAGGGCAAATCGTATCGGCACAAAACACGTGGATCATACTGGCTTTCGATCATCAACACATGGCAACTCGAATGACAACCTAGACAACCACCACAGACGACATTCGAATGCAATAAAGTCGAGCAAAGGAAGAGTTCTCTCCTGTTCACCAACCAACATAGACTTGACTCAATCACTTGTTCAAAACAGTCACTTCATGCACAAAGCTCAAGATATCAGAATTAAAACAGAGCAATCTAGGTCCTCACCGGGGTAAAGAGTATAGAGAAAATGAGAAAATGAATCGCTCACTCTCGACCAGTGGGGTCAGGACAAATTGATGCGAAAAATGCGCATGCTTAGTCTCTCAATCCCTAACGTCTCTTCACCATGAATGCAGCCTCTAAATGCTAGAGTTCACAAAAAGGGTGTCACCACTAACTAATCCGGAGGTCTTAGACACAGGTTCAAATGACTGGCTAGGGTCTTGGACATGGGGAAAAGGCCTTTTAAGTGGTGGCAGTTATAGCACAAGGTTCCACATTTCCAAACCCGACAAAACCATAATCAAGCAAACCAGTAACTTTCGTCCCGCTATTCTGCATTAATCAAATTTTTCAGGTCACAAGAGCGAAGGAGGTTATATGAATGCTAGCATTTCCAAGCCAGACTGCTAGGAAACACTACTTAATGGGCAGTATTCAGAATTCTGGTGGTGGCTCTCTTTTGCTTTCATTTTTTCTTTATTTTTTCTTCATTCATCATTTAAGAGAACCACCACCTCTGCACATTTTTTCAAATACACGCCCAACTTTTAAGCACTACCTCCAACCCTCACATTACATTTAGCAGAAACAGCAGAAAACATGCCAAAACCACTCTGTGGAACCTTCTACGAGATGCAAAGGGTGATTTTTCATTTTAGACCGAAAGAAAGGATAACACACGGCTACCTACATGCTCTATCTCACATTCTGATTTCCTGAACTAGATGCATAAATGACTGTCAAAAGCAAGTGATCAAATGCAGGTCGCAATTGGTAAGCAAACAGTTAAAAATTGACCCCCTACACAACTCTACTGCGCATCTCAGTCATCGTAATAGACTGTCTTAGTCACACTCAAGTTGTCACGCATCGAGTCAAAAGCCATTCAATCTACTAATCACATCCACAGTGCCAATACGAATATAGAGACGTAGTCAACAGCAACCAGAATATAGGTGTTACCAAAAGATGGAGGGAAGGGGCCCATGAAGTCGATAGCCCAGACATAAAAAATCTCACAAGTTATAAACACATTCTGGGGCATCTCATCGCGGGCAGACCTTGAATTCCGGTTGAGTTGATTTCAATTCAACCGGCTGTGCTGAACTGTTAGCCTAGGTGAGCCTGAGTGTGGGGGAAGTGCTGACCCCATGCCGTTGGTCCTGACAATATTTTTTCTTGGCTCCACTTTTGGTCTGTTGATTTTGCAGGAACATGTCTCAGGACCATCAGTTTGTGCAGGGTCTGCTCCTGCACCGGGAGTACGCGGACCAGTTCCGCAAGGTAATTCGAGGGAAAATGGAGCGCCACCACCATCTCGAATGGGCGGTGTTCGAGCAGCTCCACTGCTTGCAGGAGCTCCGCACCGCCATCAGTCACCGCGATTGGCGGACGCTGCTTGCCATAGACGAGCCCACATACACGGAGCTGGTGTGGGAATTCTACACCACATTTCAGTATGACCGCACGAAGCCCCGGGACGCACATGCGGTGACATTCAGGTTGGGTGGCTATCATAGGGAGCTGACCGTCGACGGGCTGGCCCACGCCTTGGGGATCGAGTACCACCCGTTCGATCGCCATGAGATGGAGGTACCCACCCCGACCGACTGGAACCAGCATACCTTCTACCGCACGATCGCCCGGCCAGATTATCGATATGACTACTTCGATGCCGGCCAGACCTACGTCAGCACCCTCAAGCCGCAGTGGCATATCCTGAACTTGCTGATCACCTGCTCCATCGTCCCAACCGCCACCGGCTCGCATAAGATTCCGAAGCGGGTATTGTATGCCATGTACTCGATGGGGTACCCGGAGCACATGCTCCATTTGGGTTCGTTCGTGGCCAACACCTTCTCCCGGTGTCGCGGGCATCCCACCCACCTCTTCTGTGGTCCCCTGATCACCCGGTTGGCGAGGCATTTCGACATCAGCTTCCAGGGGCTTCATGATGCGTCTGTACCGGGCGGTTCCGCACCCCTCAGTCGGGACGTGCTACACAGTGCCCGCCTCCTGGCCACTGCCGACACCCGTACATGGGTGGACGGGCTCTCTATACCCCCTGCGGCGGTTGTGGATCTTGATGAGGATGAGGAGGATGGTGACTACTCAGGCGACGAGGTGGATGAGGATGATGATGATGATGACGACGGCGCCATGGATGCCGATGAGCCGGAGCCCTCGCTCTCCCCACCCGGGGATCTTCAGCCTCGACGGAGACCGGTGAGAGGTGAGTCCTCCTCTGATCCTTCTAGTCCGTCGATGGCTTCCGGCCCGTCTATGGACTTCTTCACGGAGCAGTTCCAGCAGATGGGGCTCCAGTTCCAGCAGCTCGGTCTTCAGAACCAGCAGCTCATGGACCATCAGGTCCAGTTCTACCAGCAGTACTCGGCCCACCAGGCCGAGTACCGATCCAGGCTGACGGGAGTTGACGAGCGCCTTGGCCGATTGGAGACCCACATGGGAGTCACTACTGCTCTCATCGAGCGGGAGAGAGATCGAGGCCGCCGTCTGATGGAGTATTCCGAGCATCTGCTCCAGGCTTGTCACCCTCCAGAGGAGCACCACTGGACCACCCGGTGGGAGCATTCACCGCCACGGCAGCCACCGGAGGATGGCGTCGACGACCTTATGGATCAGATCGACTTCACCGGTCTTGGGGGGCCCTAGGGGCATGTTTTGAGTGTTTTTGGCCTTTGTCAGCATGCAAACTGTTTTGTGTCGGTTTTTGTTTCTTTTTCTTTTCATTTTGAATGCTGTACTATTGGGCTGACCATTGGACCTAACGTATGTGTTTGAGCTTTTTGGTTTCCTTTAGCTCTGCCTGTGTTCCCGACTGGTCCTCTCTCCAGTCCGTTCCATGCCGACTGGTCCATTTCCAGTCTCCTGCAGTCTGTACACACCGGTAACATCGTTCCCCTTTCCTTTCCTCTTCTCCATTGAGGGCAATGTCGAACTTAAGTGTGGGGGGGATGATGTTTATCTTTTGACTGCACCCGATCTGTTTGTGTGCTTGGAGCCTAGTCCACTGTCCAAATCTCGAGATTTGAGGGCTCCAAGCACTGCTGTTTGCTTGATGATTGATCGTATTGGCACTGTGGATGTGATTAGTAGATTGAATGGCTTTTGACTCGATGCGTGACAACTTGAGTGTGACTAAGACAGTCTATTACGATGACTGAGATGCGCAGTAGAGTTGTGTAGGGGGTCAATTTTTAACTGTTTGCTTACCAATTGCGACGTGCATTTGATCACTTGCTTTTGACAGTCATTTATGCATCTAGTTCAGGAAATCAGAATGTGAGATAGAGCATGTAGGTAGCCATGTGAGATTTGAGCCTGCTCGTTTCTTTCTTGTGCAATAGATTCCTCTTCCATGAAATGTAGCATTCACGTTGTCACTAGCTAAGATGATGGAGGCATAGGATTAGCCCACGACCAAACTGACTGTCCTGATGTGTCATACCCCCTAGTCAGCCCCTTTGAGCCGTGTGTTATCCTTTCTTTCGGTCTAAAACAAAAAATCACCCTTTGCATCTCGTAGAAGGTTCCACAGAGTGGTTTTGGCATGTTTTCTGCTGTTTCTGCTAAATGTAATGTGAGGGTTGGAGGTAGTGCTTAAAAGTTGGGCGTGTATTTGAAAAAATGTGCAGAGGTGGTGGTTATCTTAAATGATGAATGAAGAAAAAATAAAGAAAAAAACAAAGAAAAAATGAAAGCAAAAGAGAGCCACCACCAGAATTCTGAATAGTGCCCATTAAGTAGTGTTTCCTAGCAGTCTGGCTTGGAAATGCTAGCATTCATATAACCTCCTTCGCTCTTGTGACCTGAAAAATTTGATTAATGCAGAATAGCGGGACGAAAGTTACTGGTTTGCTTGATTATGGTTTTGTCGGGTTTGGAAATGTGGAACCTTGTGCTATAACTGCCACCACTTAAAAGGCCTTTTCCCCATGTCCAAGACCCTAGCCAGTCATTTGAACCTGTGTCTAAGACCTCCGGATTAGTTAGTGGTGACACCCTTTTTGTGAACTCTAGCATTTAGAGGCTGCATTCATGGTGAAGAGACGTTAGGGATTGAGAGACTAAGCATGCGCATTTTTCGCATCAATTTGTCCTGACCACACTGGTCGAGAGTGAGCGATTCATTTTCTCATTTTCTCTATACTCTTTACCCCGGTGAGGACCTAGATTGCTCTATTTTAATTCTGATATCTTGAGCTTTGTGCATGAAGTGACTGTTTTGAACAAGTGATTGAGTCAAGTCTATGTTGGTTGGTGAACAGGAGAGAACTCTTCCTTTGCTCGACTTTATTGCATTCGAATGTCGTCTGTGGTGGTTGTCTAGGTTGTCATTCGAGTTGCCATGTGTTGATGATCGAAAGCCAGTATGATCCGCGTGTTTTGTGCCGATACGATTTGCCCTGAAGCCTGCTCGATTGAAACATTTTGAGCTTACCTGGTGTCTGACTTGGTTGGCTTAGGGACAAGCAAACGGTTAGACCGATAATTATACATGTTTTCACCCCTTTTCTGAAGCCGTTTGTGATGAGGAATCTCGTGTTTTAAGCCGATTTCACGCTAGGTTGTGTGTTTATGTCATATTTCAGGACCCGGCGTTGGAATCGAGGCGGAGAAACGATTTCTGGGTCGAAAGGAGCCGAGTTGGGACTAAGGGGGCTGCAGGAGGAAAATACCCGGTCAGGTGGCAAAATACCCGACCGGGTATTTATCGTTTTCGGCCCCGTGAGAAGCAGAGGGGGGCCCGGGCAAAATGGCTAAAATCCCCGGTCGGGGATTATGGAGAGTGACAGGGGATTTTCCCTTAAGTGAAACGGCGAGTTTTGGAAATACCCGGTCGAAACCCAAAATACCCGACCGGGTATTTCGACCGGGTATCGCGACCAGGCAGCTGATAAAAGGAAGAAGAAGGCCAACATTGAAGGGTTCCGAGTTTTTGAGAGAGAAATAGATTCCTAGAGAGAGAAAGCGACGAACCAGAGTTCCCAAGTGCCATAGCTTGATCTTCATCACCATTGGAGCCCGGCTTGAGCTTGGAGAAGTGCCGATTAACCGTCCAGGAGCAGGAATCCGTCTTCACAGTATGATTTCCGCGTCTGAATCTGCTTTTGCTTCTTTCTCTATGGAGTAGTTCCCCCATTCATCTGGGTATGGGGAACCCTAGAATTGTATGCTAGGTCTGATTGTATGAACCCAAGTACAGAATTTGTGAATTGATTATATTCGATTGAGGTTTGAATGACTTGAATCCTGATCAAATTCCTGTTGTTTCTGCTTTGACCTAGAATGAGAATATCTGCCTAGGTTGATAGAGTATCCTTAATCGAAGGTAGCGAATTGGTGACTTTGGTCGAGGAGCCAATTCGCTATTCTGTACCGAGAAGAGGTAAGAAGTGCCCTCTAGATGCAGCACACCATGATGTCCTCAACTCGGTGACACGTCCAGAGAAGAGGTAAGAAGTGACCTGGTGTTTAAAACAACAAATGGATTTTCAAAAAAAAATTAACAAGCATTAACAAACAGAAAAAGTGCAAACGAGAGCGAGAATGATGAATGACAAAAAAAAATTTATTTCAATAACCTCAACATCACCATTCTCCTGCAACAATATAAGACCAAGTGATTCCGTAAATTCAGACATAGAAGCTGCTTCCTCATACCGCAGCTTTGCAACGAAACCAGGCTCAACCATAAAATCCCTACAAATAAAACCGTTACTAATGTCTGACCATACGAAAAGGAAGCGGAGTAGACAGTCTAAGGATTAGTTGGTAAACAATACTTACGGGTACCATTGAGATACACGATCCATTGTAAGAAAATTACACCTACGAGTATAACAACACACTACGTCAGATACTCTAATCCACCGTACCAAATAGTTAAAAAGCATTTACAAAAATGTACCTGCGGCGGTGGAAATGTGGTCGGCGGCAACTCGTTGTTAGTCCGGGAAGGAAGGAAGACGCCGATTGGAATTCCTTTTTCCCACAGGATTTTCCTTCGCCTGCTCTTCTGTCAACAGACGACAACCCTACCCTTGCTGCTCTCTCCCTAACTTTCTCCTGCCTTTCGTCCTGGGAACTTTCTACCGCTCTTCTTCCCACAACCCCTCGAGCGAATCAGCGGCGGCGGTGGCAGGTGACGATGGTGGCTCGGAGGTGGATACCGGCATTGAGCGACCGCCGACCAGCGGTGGATTGACTGGCGGAGGCGGAGGCGGAGGGGGAGGCTTGCATGCAAGGGAGGCGGAAGCGAAGGAAGGAGGAGGGCGGTTAAGTTTTCTTTCTCAAGGAAAACAGAGAAGCCTGCGCATGGGGGGAAGAAAAAGCAGGGATATGGATCGATTGCTTGATTTTGTAGGCTAGTCTTTCAGTTGTTCAACTTTGCCATAATTGATCTGTGTTGGGAGAATAAAAATAATGGGAAAATGAGTTGTGCCGCCGATCTGCTATTGCTAAGGGCCTTATTGGGCCTGGTACAAAAGGCATGTTCGAATTCACATGAGGCCTTTTTAATGGCCAAAAAATACGAGGCCTTTTTAATCAATCGATCGGATTATTTAGACAACAAATAATCCGAATCGATAGTGAACAAATAATTAGGATCTCAAAACAACCTATGGTACTTTAGCTGTCTAGCGAATTTCACTGATCATCTAGAATGACAAAGAACAATTGTTCCACGTGATAGGATCATCTCCGACAAAAATCTCATAAACCTTGATCTATCATAACCTCATCGTGACTTGGCCATAGGTATCGATGTCATGATAGTGCCTGATATAAATATATTTATAAGGAACAAGACATTCTACCTCAACCGACAAACTTCTATCAATGTAAAACTTCTATCGATGTCAAGTCTCACTTTTCAACTATAATGTTATATACTATGTTACATGCGTCTTAGTATATGAAATCGTTTACGCTACAAATTTTTTTAAAGCAACACTGCATCTCTTTTATAATAATAACCAATCCATTTTACACGCATCAGTGTCAAGGCAGAATATTGAACCATTCGGAACATGGAGCTTTCACGTTTATAAGTTTGTCAAGGCAGAATTTCAAACTTAGTCACTAGACTGCACTACAAATGCCCTTTCACGTGGTTTAGCAAAGGTTTGTTTTGGGATGTACTAGTCCTTTGTACTAGTTTTGGGTTAACGCAAAGTTGCAAGGTGGAGGTGGGCACAACGGTGGTGTGTGACAAAAATGACATGTCGTGTAGAATTACTATTTATGAGTAGTTGTAAAATAAAATTCTAAATAGAAAAATGAATTTTTTTCCAAAAACTTGACTAACAAGGAGAGGGTTATCAACTATGAACAAGTGATTTCAAAGAAGAAACATAAAACCGCTAATAATTATAAAAAAACTAAATATAATGGGTGAAACTAGTATTCGAACCCTACACCTATTCTAGCAAACTTAATAGTAAACTACTAGCTTAACCACTAAGTTTGCCAATGTTTCTTGTTTTGTATGCTAAGTTTATGGAAACTATAAGTGTGATGATGTTAGCCCACATTCCATCTCGTGAGTGGTTGAGAAACGATCAGAAGCTTCACTTCGATCGTCTTCTTCCTGTTCGTATTTCAAATTTCAGTTTTTTTTTTCAAATTCAAACTTCAGTTTTCTGCTCCACATAAATCCCCAAAATTTCCATAATAGCATACTGATACAACATGGTCCTATTATTGATTTTGAGGGTATGGCATATCTAGTTTTAACACAAATATGTGCGATAAACAAAATTCGCAGAACTTGACCCAGGAAGGTTTGACATCATCAATGATAGAACATTGAGGCGCCGCCGTTGATCTGTTAGTGACGGAACTTGGAAGCGAGGCTAATGGTGTCGGGGTCATCAAAGACCATTTGTGTCGTCGTGGGAGGACTCTCCGGTGGGGAGGTCACCCCTTTTCCTTTCGACGAAGGTCTCTGCAACTCGTTCGAGAAGCCATAACGCCAATCGCCAGAAAAAGCGAGCAGAGGAGAACCCTTCCTTCTTCTTCTGGTTGCAAGGATTCGAAATCCCTTCCGCAAGGAGAATCTAAGTTGTTGGTGAGCGATGAATTTGGGGCCGACAAGGGAGATTAGAAAGGGTAGGGAGAGGGCTAGCGGCGTCTAGCGGCGGAGGACGGAGGAACAGGGGAAGAGGATAGGGCATTAAGGTATCGGCGTGTAGCAGCGGAGAAGAGAGGGTCGGGATGGGGGGAACGAAGCGCTGGTAGGTTGGATGGGGTAGGTACCCTTTATGTTTTGGGGTGGTTGAATTTGGGTTCAATCAAAATATTGAAAAAACCCAACCCACGGACATAGAGGACTAAAATGAAAGAAAAACTAATTCTATGAGTCTTCCTGTAATTTTATTTAATATAAATTCCGAAAAAACAAATCATTTAATAAAATTTAATCTCAGCCGTCGAGATCACACGTACGGTTAAGATCATCAAGGTACGCCATACCCCAGAATTCACCCGGGGTACGATAGAACTCGCCATATATATATATATATATATATATATATATATATATATATATATATATGGCAAAGGCTAGCGTACATCCGGGCGTACATACCATATGCCCGTTGAGTTTTTCTATTTAGACAATGTATTACCCGTAGTTAGGGAAGGCCCAGCAGATAAGAACATACAACCGGGCAGGGTTGGTAGTAAAAAAATTGAAGAATGGCCTCGAGGCTTTTTAAAAGAAGGAGGTCATCGATTAGGATGGAGGACACGTGTAAGTCAATGTTGGATTTTATGATATTTTAAGAATGGGTTAATTGTATGGTTCGTCACTGAGATTACAAAAAACGTTCATGTTTGGTCACTGGAAATATTTAAATCCAACCTTGGTCACTCAAATTAGTTAAATGGTTCAAGTTTGGTCACTCTTCGTCCAACTCCGCTAATTTGTCAGATGTGGCAGTCAACCCTCAAAGTTGACCGTTAACTCGGTGACGTGGCAATTAAAAAATAATAAATAAAATAAATTTTAATATTCTACCATTTCCAACTCATTTTCACAATAAAGTAAAATAAAAATATTATTATAATCACGCTCTCAGAAGGGTAGAAATCGTCGGACGCTTCTTTGACCGAGGGATCGAGGGTAAACACGCCGCAACAGGCGTCGATGATGCAATCGTCGAATATGTGAGTGGTTTTCGGGATGGGGCCGTGGGAGATGACGTAGGTATAGTCCTCGGAAAGCTCCATTTCGCTGGCGGTGAAGACCCGCTGCGGCGGTGAGTTCGAGGCGTCCAGACCCGAATTGTCCGACCCAAACGTCGTGGATTTCAGTACGAGGGATGGGGATAGACCGGAGGAGGAGAAAGAACTGCCCAATTGAGAGTTCCTCGTCTTGATCCCGAAATCGGCCGGAGATCTGGGGGAAGACCCTGCTGCTGGGGAAGAAGACGGGAGGGAGAGCAAGGAAGAAGGGATCTGGATCTTGAGCTGGGACTCTAACAGAACCATTCGGCTCTCGGCGGGTAATTTTGTTGATGAATTTAGGGGGCTCTTGTTCTGATCAGAGAAAAGAACGTCGACAAGGCCGAGCCCGATTTTAGGGGAATCGAGGTTTCCCAGTACTGGCTCCGCTTGGGAGCGTCGTCGGCGGCGGGAGAAGCGAGTTCAGGGGAGAATGGGTTTTTTAGGCCGGAGAAGGACTTGCTGTCTAGGATGGAAGTCGGGCTCATCATCACCGCAGCTTCGACGGTTTCATTCTTGAAGGAGGCGAAGGCAGTGGAACTAGCAGGAAAAGTAACCTTAGTCGAAGAACCAAGCTTCTCCACCGATTTCCTCATCTGGGCAATCGCCATTTCGCTTGCATTCTCCATTTTGGGGTCCAAGTGAAAGGAATGGTAATGGTATACAGAAGGAAGTCCAGGGCTTTGCTGGCTTGCTTGGACTTTTTAGTAAGGGGGTTCCAATAATTGGATTTCAGAGCGTAGTCGTATTGATCATTGACCACAATCTAAAGGAAAATCTATCTCTCGAATTGCTTTAGAGATCAAAGCTCGAAGTTTCCTCCCACGGGGCAGAGAGAAAGTGAAATGTGGTGGCGGAGGAGGAAGCTACTCTTTCAATTTGTGATTATAATAATTTTTTATTTTTTTATTTTACTTTATTGTGAAAATGAATTGGAAATGGTAGAAGATTAAAATTTAATTTATTTATTATTTTTTAATTGACACGTCACCGAGTTAACGGTCAACTTTGAGAATTGACTGCCACATCAGACAAATTTAACGGAGTTGGACGGATAGTGACCAAACTTGAACCATTTAACTAATTTGAGTGACCAAGATTGGATTTAAATATTTCCAGTGACCAAACATGAACATTTTTTTGTAATCTCATTAACCAACCATATAATTAACCCTTTTAAGAATATAACATCTTTTGGTTGCAGACTTGATGATGAGGAGAGCCGAAGTACGACTAAGGTTTGGGCTTCAGTTGAGTTCTAGTGGTTCTATTAGAGAAGAAGGCAGAGCAGATCACCGACTCAGTTTCACAACTCTGCATGGTGGCGAAAGGTTGACTTGGATGGTCTGGACAAAGAGTAGGTACATATATAATTTGTTTTTTTAATGGAAGTACAACCTTATTTAGATAGAATGAACTAAACACGAACAATGCAGATAAAAAAATTGAAAATCTAAATTTAAAATTAGCATCTCTCATGTTTTAAATTTCTTCCTTTGGAAGATTTTTTTTTCAAATAAGAGAAGAGAGTAGAGAAAGAAAAAGAAAAATGAGAGAGAAGATTATTCTTTTTTGTTGGGAAAGGAAGAAATAAGGAGAGAGTGAAGTGGTAGCCTAGTGAGATCCACCATTGAGAGTAAGAGGATGGCTTGGCTTGGCTTGGCTTGATTGAGCTTAGTCACTTTTTTTACCCATTAAATCCTTTCCCAAGCCAACAATTTTCAGCCACTCATTTTGACTTTGGGTGATGTGGACCAATGAGAGTATTATGAGTTGATGCACACAAAAAATGCTATGTGCACCATAGCGAAATTGGGATGGAGAGGCGGCTAAATAGTATTATGTATACTAAGGCAAATTACTAAATGATACATCTAAAGCAAATTTCATTTCAGTCATTAAATTGTCTAGTAAATAATGGTTTAGTGTATATATTATATTTCTTTTACTTATATTATTTTTTTATAAGGAACAGTTCATTAACGGGTTTTTAACGGTCTAATATCGATTAAACCATTAAAGTGTGAGCCAATAGCGGTCCATACTCGTGTTCGGTTTTCACAATGTTGGGATACAGCACAGGAGCTGACGCGGTCACACAACCACGAGAAGAAACTGAGACCTTATGGTTCCACGGCTAAGGCAAGGAGCGGTTGAAGATAGTTACCTGCGGAAGGAAGAATGTGAAACGATGTCGTATCACTGACAAGGCCTTGCGTATCAAGACGACCCTGACCAGAGTCCATGCTTACCACTTGCTCAAACGTCACTTCGCATTTAATGCCCCACACACCGAAGTAAAGCTTATAAATAGAGCATTTACTCCGGTAGGTGAGGGGATCGATTTTCTGACCTTCTCTCTACAATTGTAAACTTCTCTCTCTAGAGATCTTCTCTCCCAATTGCTTGTAACCCTCTGAAGTATTAAAGCGATCACTCTTTCACTCGCAACTCAATCCCTCGTGTCACACTCCTACTTTCAGTTTGACACAAACACACAACATTAGTGAAATGATATATTCAAGTCAAACCCTAATCTAGACATATTAGTAAGAGAGGATGAAGAGATTAACTAAAGGGCTTCTTTTTCCCCATATTTGAGAGATGGATGAAGTCATGTTGCTCTAGGTGACATGACCATTGCTCTAGTAGCGATATAAGAGGAATCCAACATCATAAAGGGAAAGAACATCACATTTGTATCGAAATTCGAGTCTATTTAGGCTTAAGGGGAAGCTAGCCCTAAGTGCCTCTCTCATACTCAAACCAAAACTCCGAGTAGTCGCTCTATTAGTCTAGAATACTCCCAATTATAGTTAGATTAAATAGTAAATTACTAGCTTTTTACCCGACCCGTTGGTCGGATGAATTTAGTTTTATTTATTATATTTTTATATTAATCTATTTTTTCATATTTTCAAATAATTTGGGATCGTCTAAATAATTTATTAATGGGTTGAAACTAATATTTGTGCGAATTATTGATTGTAACATTAGTTAGTTTATAAGTATTTGTATTGATCATACTATCTCTTACTGTTGTCTATATATTTTTTACATCTAAGAAAAAAATCACTTCCTATTGTTAGAATAAATTACTTAAAAAATATTTCTTCATAAAATTTGATATTATTCACTTATTTTTCTATTATATCCATGAAAATAAAATAATTAAGCATTGAAGTATTAATTATAAACTCCAAGGGATTTTCCCTATTAGTAATTTGGAGGGCTAAAAATTTATCAAATAAAGGATTCAAATTTTATGGTCCACAACCATTAGGTACTAATTGAGAAAATACAAAATTATTAACTAATAATTCACTTTTAAATAATATATATCTCCAAAAGCACTTGTGGTTGTTAATAGCTAACATTAATGTATACAGATAGTACAATTGTATTATAATGGACATATCTGAAATATTCCAATTATTTCTTCAAAATTTTAATTAAATAAGGCACTCTATAGTTCAAACATACAATCATTTGTTGTGAAAATTAAGTTTCTGAAAAAGATTCATGATTTTCGGAAATCAATATGGATTTTTTATAATTTATTTTGGTGTTGCCTTTGATATCTAAAAGTCAACACTTATAGATTTGTCTACTATGTCATTTGAAAGATTCTAAAAATTTATAACAAATATATACCACCAACAAATAAAAACTTTTTTGTTAAAAATTTGTGTGCCCATAAATTTGTTCTTAGCTTTGTGCTCGGCTTTTAGCTCGATAGTATAACATATGCTAAATTTACGACAGTCCTTGTGTCTGCCACCTATTTCATAGCATATTAGGTTTCGAGTATCCACAAATATTAGTACACTTTCAACAATTATGTTTATAGTTACACGTATACTAACATTATGAAGTGAAAATTTACAACAATAAATAACTATACTAAAGAAAATTAATTAAAAAGAATACCATCCGTAAAGCTCAATAATTATTAGTGAATTAGTTGGTAATCTATTATCCTCTTGCAAAAAAATGGACAATTACATTATGCTCATCGCTATTTTTGGAAGGTTAGATGATCAACAATAAAAGTCGGGGAATTTCAAGAAGATTCCCAAAGATGTTTCCCTCCCTCCAGGCAAATGATCGACTTTGCTTTTGCTAGTAGAGAATGGAGCTGTTATACCTGCATAAAACAATGTCTCTTGAAATAGTGTTTATTTTCAACAACTTGCACAATTCCAAATTGATTCATAGGTCAACGCGATCACATATTTTATTGACGTATTTGTTGATCATTATAATTAGAAGCAACAAATAAAATGAAAAGCATAGTGATAAAGATGACTATTAATACCATAGACCGATAGACGCATCCCTCTTCGCTACTTTCTGTTGGCAACTACGGAAAAATAGAAACCTCTGGGCCTTCGAGAGACTATTGGCGCCGGCAACCCAGTTAGCCTACCAAATCCGGCAAATGCGAGTGCAGATTGATCAATCTTCCAGGAGGATTGGGCAGGTTCTCGGGGAGGCTACAGAGCGGGTGGAAAGGGGAAATAGAATAGGGTTTGGGATTTTCACAAAAAGGCTACAATTTCCCCTTTATTAGTTGTTCTGGGCGTCGCCCACCAAAGTGAAAACGCGTCTCCGAGTGCCCAGGTGCCTAGATCAATCGCCCAGAGCTAGACTGTGCGATTTCCTCCTGCCCAGCTATTAATCGCGCCTAGGCGAGAGATTAATCGCGTCTTCTTGAACACTGAATAAAAGTGGACCAAACAAATACATTACATCCAACTCATTTCAGTTCCATCTTAACACAGTATCGGAGGCATGTACTATTATTATACAAATGATCTTACGCTCTCAATTAGGAACTAAACGAAGGTTAAATGCTTGATTGGCAAACTAAATCGATGAACCTAGTGATCTTAAAGAAAAAATTAATGATCACATCATTTCTTGGACCAAACTACTAAAGGAAAAAAAGAAAAAAGAGACCGTACATTAGCATAAGAACTCAACAAATTACTTATAAGAACTAATGACATAAGGAAAATGTAAACTCAAACCGTTCTTCCGAAGGTCATGGATTAAATCATTAGTTGTTGATTACATAGCCTAAACTGCAAGTTATATCCAACATAGAGGCAATTTAGAAACAAAAAAGTTAGATAAGAAAGCCGCGAAACACAGAAAAATTGAGTGAACAAAGTGGGAAGTATTGCTTTCAATTAAGCTTGATTATGTTGACATAATGCAGGCACACATTGACGTTGGAAACCTAAACAAAAAGCTTAAAAAGTGGCAAGAGAATTCTTCCCTTGAGGTTCAAATATAGCCTACCTATATGAGTAGAGCCAAGTAATTACCATGATTCCATTTTACACATACCATCTCACAACCAACTGCTGCTAATGCTCTGGTCCATTCCAAACCTCACCTGCTCATATCTCCAATACCATATCACGAAACCAAGAATTATACACAACTAAAAGATCCAATAAGGAGAGTAACTTAGCATGGAACTTTGTGATGGGGGCAAATTCTATGGTCAGTATTAAGCTGTGCAAATTATATCACCTCTGCAAAGCTCACTACTTCCAGTAGTTTCTCACAGAACCAGCTACCGTCCTAATCCCTTCCTTCCTTCCTTCCCAGGGTCAGAGTGTGAAAATGGCGTCCATCTCCGCCAAAACCACAGCTTCTTCCTTCATCCATGCATCTCTCCGTCGCAACCCCTCTCTAGGGGTTTCCTCCGCTCCAGTTCTCGGTGAGTACTCTTGACGCCCCCTCCCCTGAAATTCACAATTACCTCTGGCTTTTATCAATTCAGCTTGGGGGAACCAAGAAATTGAATCGATTGGGTGATATGCAGGGCTGCCGTCGATGGCGAAGAGAGGGAGAGTGGTGAAGTGCTCGGCGGAAGGAAACGGAAAAAAACGGCAGCGGGTGGGAGAAGAAGGGGATGATGAGCGCTTCGCTGATGGCGGCGGTGGCCGCAGCAGCTGCGTCGAGCCCAGCGGCGATGGCTCCTCAACGGATGTGAGTAGCTGGAGCGATTTGTAGCGACCTTCTAGAGGCTGAAGCAGAGAAGAAAGAAGAAGCAGGGTTCGTGGCGGCGGGGGAGACGGTGGTGGCGGCGGCAGTAGTTGTGCTTCTCGCCGGAAGGGAAAGCCTCGATCGTCGACAACCTCTTCGCCACGGAGATAGTTCGCTGCACTCCCAAACGTGATCTCCTCAGTCGCAGCAGAAGCGGGCCGTCACTGCTTTCCGCCACTGACCACCAAAACGTCTGGTCGTCTTCCCATGAACTCAGCAACAGCCGACCGTCAACGCCTTCCTCCGCTGAACACGAAACCGTGACGCCTCTTACCAGAATTTTCCGATGGAAACTGATTCTCCTCCTGTCCTGCGGGTAGGCGAAAGAATAACGTGGGAACCCAGTAGAAAAGGTGGTATTTCAGCCAAACGAAAATTAAATGAAAAATAAATAATAACTAAATGATAACGTGGGAAACCAGGAGAAAAAGGTGGGTAGTGGACGATTCCTAGTTCTGCAATCTGGCGGGGAGTTGTATTTTTTTCCCGCTCAACACCCTGCCACATCAAATTCCTAAAATCACTCTATGGACAGGAAAATTTGAATGGGGGTGGCGGTTTTACTTTTCAGCTATAAATTATACTGTTGAGTCATGAAGTAACAATAGATCCAAGACCCCGTGGAATACGAACCTAACCGTTTTATGATGTCCCTAGCTTTATTATATTTGACAATGTTAGGATAGAAGTGAGTGTTTAACTCGAGTATTGAGGTTTAACTCGAATCCATCCTGTAATTATCACACTAATTTCCTAATTATGCTAACTTCTTTTGTCAAAACCAATTCAATACAAAATTTTCACAGCCGGCAGCGTAAATTACCCGTTATCGGATCAGGTTTATTATTCATTGCGATCCTATTGATCCCCTCCCTCCCTCGTATTCTCCATTCAGTACGAGCGGGGAAGCTTGAGGTGGAGCAACAAGATCAAGAGCAACCAACGCAAAATGGCCTCGGAGCCCCCGCCTTTCCAAGAAGCCGATCATTGCGACGTTTGCCACTGCGGCTTCAACACTTTCCGCCGCCGGGTAAATTCTCATCCTCTTCGATTGTTCTTTCCCGTCTACTCAATACGAGATCATTTTTATCAACAATGAAACTGAGCTGAATCAACCGAATGAGTGGCATCAATGGCAGAGCATATAATCAGCTGCCCTTGAATGGGCGATTTCTGTAGATCAGGATTAGTGAGTATTTTTTTCGTTTTTCCTTTAATAGGATTAGTGAATTGCTACCGGTCAATCGCTTGGATAATCTGAAGTGCCATTCGGTTTGATACCCAAAATGTTACTTCGATCATTCTGTTGTTGTGGGAAGATATCTTGAACCTGCAACATCTGTTTGGTTATGCACAACTCTTGCTGAAGTTACCCTCGGTTTGTTCATGTTGCAGCACCATTGCCGCTGTTGTGGGAGAACTTTGTGTCACGATCACTCCTCAAATCAAACGGTTTAGCTTTTATTTTAGTTACTTTGCAGCTTGGTCGGTGAGGGTTTTCGCCCCGTTTTCTTTGTACTGAGTAGATACTAATTGGTTACCTTTCTTCTTGCATGAGCATTCATCCAGACTTTACCGCAATTTGGAATCTACACCAATGTCAGAGTTTGTGCTGATTGTTTTGACAATGCTACACGGTGAGTCAGTTCTCATTGGAGCTTCTTCTTGGTCTTGTACAAACTTCAAATTTATAGCAACAAAGGTCGAGGCAATTATGTCTGAACTAGTTTAGATAAATTTTTATGGGACCCAGCTCAAGAGATATGAAACGGGGAATACTATTGTTTACTTTCGAGTTTGATTAAAGTTAGACGGGTAATCTCTTGGAGTGGGCAATGTGTGATTATCCTATTTGGATCAATGCAGTAGTTTCTGCATCATTTTAGTTTGTATAAAAACGTGCAGTAGTTTCCGGGAAGGTTTATAACAACAGAATCCCAATATTGTAGTTTAAAACTGAATCAGATGGGCACTAATTTAATGTCATTATTGCAGTTATACACTTGTTTCTTCATTCTTACATGTTGGCATTGGTAGTTTTGTCTTCCTACCTAGAAATCACTAAGATGACTAAGTTTTATCATGTATTCACCATGACAATCACTATGATGATTAAGTTTTTCTCCTTTTTGTTTAAAGGAAATCTAAAGATGAATGCAATGAAGTTTTAAACTTAAAAACCTACAAAGGTTCTCTTTCCTTTTCCTTGTCCATGAAATAAACATGAAAATGTTGCCTTTCTCATCCTCTTACCAATCGAGAGTAGAGTCCATTCCCTGTAGAGGAAACTAACAAATAGGGGTGTTTTCTTATTGAAGGTGGAGTGGAAGGCTAATCTTTTCTCCCTGGATTCTGGGCCATAGTTAACAGAACTTAGAAATCAGGGGTTAATTATATTTTCCCTTATATTTAACTGACAACTGCATAACTTCTTTTACTTTGTTCAACTCTAGAGGGTGACTTTTTTGGAGAAGCTGAAGGAGGGTGATTTCTCTGGGAGTCAGTGGGTGAAAATAGGGACCATGGAAAGAAATCGACACTGGAAGAAGGCTAACTATTGTTTTAGTTACATGGGTTTAACTTCACATGTTTTGGTCAACACTATACTTGGACTTAGACAGGATGAATTTGGAACATATTTTTAAGTCTGTAGTAACCTTTTTCAATGACGGAAAGTTCTCGTTGACCAGCTAATATCAAACTCTTGTGTCTCACTTCTCTTCCAGCTCTCATCCAATGCTCAAACCTCATTACCCTAGGCAATTGAGTCTTCAGAGGCTCTCAAGTATAGTTGAGACTGAACTATTAAGCTTAACGTCCAATTGTCATGTGTCGGGCAGCTAGTGCTTGATTGAAAACCTTGCATTGCCTGAAATCCTGAGTTCTGAATATTGAAGACGGTTGTGGGAAGAGGTGATCTGTTCGTCCGTGGTATTCTATAGTCTGATCATTCAAGACTAGCAGAACGCAGTTATAAGTTCATTCTCACAAAGGTGTTGTCTTTTCCTTAGGTTAAGAGCTCTTTGTTTGAGGGTGGTAAAGTCAAAAAGAAATTACTGATAGTCTGGGGTTCTGGTAGAATCAAGTGGATTCTTAGAGGATATAAAGTCGTCAAGAAGCCTGGATTTCCTGCATTACATATGTTGGTTTCTTTTTGATCCTTGTGGAGCCAATTCTCCATATCTTCTTTCCAAAGACCAGATCTTGTCCAATTGGAGTGCTTGACTGAAAACTGCTGTACTCAGTGCAAGATACCTCCCATATCAATTCATGTTAACCACCTTGTGGTTGTGGAGATAAGGGATTCAATCCTTGAAAAATAAGTTGTTGGGAATGCTTGAGTCCATCCATTTTTATTACCTTGTTTGCATGCTGCCTGACGTTAAATCCACATTTTGTGCTGTCATTATGCCAATGTGTCATCCGTTTATTGGTTATGTTAGGCCATACTTTATTTAGCTGACAAGTTCCCACATACAGCATTGGTATATTAACATATTCATTCATTTCATTTGGCTCAGATCAGGGGCAGGCAATCATCAGGCTACTTCTGATTCTGTGAATTCCATAACAGATCAAGTTTCCAGATTAGGCGTTGGGGCAGAGGTCGAACCAATAAAGAATCCAAGTGCACAATATCAGTCTCATGCAACTGTTATAGATTGCAAATGTGGAATGCCTTTATGCATATGTGAAGCTCCAACTGCAACTACTGAAACAGTTCCACCTCAGGTATGAAGTATATTGGTTTAAGAAACCAACTGCCTGTGGCAGATTTCTTCGCTTTGCCCCCTAAATGACTAAATCTATTATGTTGTAGGCAAAAGCAACGTCAACATCTGCTTCATATTCAAATCCAAAGCCCCGGAAGATAGATGCCATTCCTAAAAATAGAGCATCCAGTTCCAGTAACAAGCCTAGGTTTGTCTTCTTAGCATTTCAAACCTATTTTCTGCCATCACATGAGGAATTTGAGATGGATGTTATGTTATATCTTTAGCCTAATATTTGTAAAGAAACAAAGACTTCCATACTCGGGTTATTTATGTTTGGTATTTGTTTATTTGTTATACATCCTGTGCACTCTTCATTCAAGTGCTGCTGTAAAAGCTGGTGACTTGGAACTCTATATGTGGTTCTGCTTCTAAATTCTCTCAAATATTAACCAAGTTGTCTTTTATGCAGTTCGGTTTTCAACCATGGTCAGATGAACAATGGCCTTGCAGATAAACCTCAGTTGAACTATGAAGCTAGTGGGGAGGTATCTCCTATGTTAAACTGTTGCAGGCATCAATTCATCAAATTGAATTTCTACATCTGTTTTTTATTTATTTTATGAATGAATTTCAACGCCCTTTTTTCGCTTTAAATTGTGTTGCATGTTTATAGGGTTTAAGGGAAGCCATAAAGAATGATGATTCTGCTGCTGTAAGGAAGCTTATCAGCCAGGTACTAATCATCTCTTTCATTAATAATCCTGTATACAATTCCGAAAGCTTGAGTTTAGTGACGCAGCATAAAATTGTCATATTGGCAGGGTGTAGATGCGAATTATCAGGACCGGCAAGGAATGTCTCTGCTACATCTGGTAAGCTCCCCACCACCCACACACACACCCTTCCTTCAGTAGGGGTATATATATCCTTGCTACTTGTTAATGTCAGTACTATTTTTGAACAAATAGTGAATTAGCTTGATGATTTGTTGTTTGTACTCTGTAGGCTGCTGTATTCAACCGAACTGACATTGTTTTTATCCTAATGGAATCTGGTGCAAGCCTGGACTGCAGAAATGCACAAGGTAAATTTGCATATATTCCACATTTGTATCACCTAGTTCTTTAGTCAAGTTGTTAGGATTGCTTGAGTGGCAATTGAACTAGAAAGCCACACAAGGATGGAAGAGGAACACATTCATGAACCACAGACGTTGGACATGTCAATTGACAGTGCATGCTTGTTGGTTGTTGTCAAAAGTCTGCTTTTACAGATTACTTCCAGGTTGTCAAAGATAGAGTTCGTGGGGGTGTCCCAGATTCTCTTAGTTGGATGCTATTATTGAAGCTTGAACATGTCTAGGTCCTAGGAAGGCACATCACGCTTTTCCAGGCTTGCAATGTCTTATATTTACTAATAATAAGCCGAGGGCTTGTTTCCATGAAAAGGACGATATTGAGGAAGACATGTGTTGCAAGGTGTAGGGTGTGGTAGGTCAGGTTTTATTTTCTTTCTTTTGGCTTGGCTTGCCTCATCCTGACCCACACTGGTGGTTTGATAGGGGAAACTCCACTTGACTGTGCTCCCGCAACGCTGCAATACAAGATGAGAAAGAAATAGAAGAAAGTGGGAGAAGGACCCGCAGATCAGCGTTTGAGATCCCTCCATCCATCCATCCATCCTTCCTTCCTTCTTTATATCTTTGACCTACTTTGTGCAAATTGTATGTTTCTCCGAAAGCCACTTTGGATGATTGAGTGCAGCATGACGCGGGGAGGATGTTGGATGTGTGTATGAATGGTCGTACATTCGAGTCTTACCTTCCCCCGAACAACACAAGCTGCTACTGTGCTATATGTTTTAAGCATATCCATGTTTGAATTACAGGGCAGAACCTTTCAAGAACAAGGATTGGTGTTATTATACGTTCGTATTGTATGATATGACAGACCTTAATGTTAAGCAGTTGTGACTTGTGTCATGTGCTGTTGGTTAAGGGTGTTTGGAATTTGGATGGGATGTGAGTCGGATGGGTGGGATTCAGATGTGGAATTGGGGTCTATCTGTCGGGTTCCCTTTCGGTGTCGTTCTGCTTTCTTCTTTCACAGTTTACTTTAATCTACGAGTAAATTAGTTATCTTCCAAAAGAATGACGACATGGATCATTCATTTCTTTCTTTCTTTCTTTCTTTGGCTTTTCCATGCTATGCTGACCAATTCACAGGTGGAAAGTAAAGAATGAATATCTTAACAGCATATTCTCCGACTTGCATGCAATTGGCAATACAGCAATTTCGATTTTGCATCATCCCAACGAAACTGTCACCACTATTTCATTTCCTTTTGTTGTTTCTTCTATGAATCTGCATTTTCATGAGTATGCGTGCGTTTTGCACCAACAAGTTGATCTCTGTATCTGACGCCAGCTGCTGTGGCCGGGGACCAAGCTTTTCGCTGGGGGCTTTCTATCTTTGGAGGAAAAAGGAGGGAGGGGATAGGAAAGAAGACGCGGAGAACACAGCAAGGAAGTAATGCTCTTGCTTTTGCTACTACGTCAATTTGTTTTTATTTATATCAATCCCCGTCTCATGAAAGAATCTTCAGTTTACAACTCCTCTCTTGAATGCTTTTTTTTTTTTGTTATCTATACAAGAATTGGAACATTCATTCATTTCCAAAATCAGTTACAAGCATAATCCCATCATACACGAATAGTGAGTCAATCGCGAGGAGAGATAAGAGAAGAGCGAGCTTGAGAACGAGTCATACAATCCGCTCGAAAGTCCATACTTTGAGGGATGCCCCTACCAACGTCGTCGAATCTATGACTCTACGTATTGTTATCATCATTGAAAAACAACGTAATGACCAACATTCCAAATCACACAAAACTGCCATGACATGTACTCCACAGTCCGCGACCAAATCACACATGACAAATTGCATTCTTAAACTTTTTTTGAATGATTCTTAAAACTAATTTCAATCCTTTAAGAGAGTTTCATAATTGTTGACGATCACGATGCCATAAGCTCTAGCTCCCTCTCCTGAGTTCCAGCAACTTCTCCTCAACGATGACGTCAACAACAATCATAATAATGCTCTACATTTTCTTGTTGATGGAATTCGAATATGAATGAAGATCATGGTTGTCAAACCGGTTTCATGCCGGCCGGTTCAAACCGGGTTCAACCGGTACCGGTAGGAATGGCAATGGGGCAGGTCCGGGGCGGGTTTCTTGGTACCCAAACCCGCCCCATGGCAGGTCGGGTCCAGGTCGGGTAATTTATCACGGGTCACGGGTCGGGGCAGGTCGACCCAATGGGTAAGCAATTTATATGAAAAATATTAGAAATGTTCGTTATTTTTATTATAAGACCATGGAAATAAACAATATTATGATAAATATAGTTAAATTATTGGAGAAATTGAGGTTTTCACTAATTTACAACTTTATTACAGCTAAATTTTGATTTAGTAAAAGGAAAATCCTAAGTAATTTGACTAAAATTAAGTGTAATTTAGGCAAGAACGGGTCGAGAATGGGGCGGGTCAGGGCAGGTCGGGTCTATGAGAGTACCCATGTCCGCCCCGCCCCACCTACAGGGCGAATCGGACCCGCCCCAAAACAGGTCAAACAGGTCGGGTAAAACGGGTCATGTCGAAATTGCCATCCCTAGGTACCGGTCAGCAAGCCGGCTGGAAAGGGGCCGGTATTTAAGTGTGGTCAAATCCGGTCAATGCCGGTCAGTTCCGGTCAAATCCGGAAATTCCGGCCGGTTAGACCAGAAACCGAAATTTAATGTTACACACATTATATAAAAAAATAAACATCCTCCATGAGATTTGAACCAAGTACCACATGTTCATTTTAGTTTAACTTACACACAGGCTATAAGCAATTTTGTTGTCTATATTAACCTTATATGTTATATGTCTAACACTAAAGTTTACACAAATCATTATAAACATTAATAAAATTCATTTAATAAAATTTTATTTTTAAGCATCTAATTGTTTAGTATTAGTTACCAATTCTTAGCTATAAATTATTTTGTGTGAAATAATTCTTCTAATTGCTTTTTCATGACTAATTTATTTGGAATTGAGGATTTCCATTTTTCTCATGTATTTTATTAAAACCGGCACAACCGGCATGAATACTGGTTGTACCACGGTCAGACCATTCCACTTACAAAACCGACACACCGGCATAAACCGGTTTGACAACCTTGATGAAGATACTCCAAATCCCAACTCATCCCCACTTGTCCTCACTCCTCCCTGCTGCTTTAGTTCATAAAACAACATAAAGCAACACTCTGCTCATTTGAAAAAAGAAAAAGAGGAGAAAGCAAATGTGAAAGAAAATGGCTCCCACCGCCATCGTCATCCCCCACTACCACCATCTCCTCCTCTTTATAACCATCCCCGCCTCCTTCACTGAATTCCCCCCCTTCCTCTCCCCTTCCTCTTCCCCTCCAATCTCTTCCTAGGGTTTTCACCACTGTTGCTTCCTCCATCTCTTCAATTGACGCTACAAATGGGCTTCTTCGCCGAAGATTCAGGCCTAATCGTCACCCATCTCCTCTACAAGGCAGCCCTCGTCCTCGCCCTCCTCAGATGCGCTCTCTCCTGGGCTCTCAAACTCTGGCCCACAGCCGCCTCGCCGCCTTCCCGCCGCCGCCCTTCTCCTCAACAGATCAGAGACCGCCTCATCCGCACCACCTTCGCCGACGTCCTGGAGAGGAGGGACCAGGACGAAACGGCGGCGTCTTGTGCCGTCTGCTTGAACCAGATGAGTCCGGAGGACGAGGTGAGGGAGCTCCGCAACTGCTGCCACGTCTTCCACAGCGACTGCATTCACAGGTGGATCGATCACGAAGTGGATGATGATCAGGAGGAGGAAGGCGACGAGAGTAATCACCGGACTTGCCCGCTCTGTAGGACGCCGCTGCTGACGGCGGCCCAGAGCGCGGCGTGGAGCGCGGCGGCGGAGCAGCAGCAGCAGCCCAGCTGGGCGGTGGAGAGAATACTTTACCTTTTCGGGGATGACCTGCTTGTCTCTTGATTATTAATTAATTAATTGATAATTTTTTTTTTGTTGTTGTCATTTTGGCGTGGGAATGAAGTTGTTGTTGCGACTTGCGAGTTGGCCCAAAAGATCATCACTTGATTGATTGTTAGTGGGGGAAGCAATTTTTGTACATTGTGGATCTTATACACAAATTTAGGAATATGTATATATATGTTTATGTCCACCTTTTGAGTAGATCAAAATTTCATGAATGATCGTCATTTTTCTAATCCGTTGGATTGGAGTGTTGTAGTCAATTCCTGTGAAATTAAGGATGAAAATGGGATGCAAACTCCTTGGCAGAACACTAATCCGTCCCTCTCAAACGATTGATCTCTCTACTTTTCCTTCAGTTATTAGTCAATTTGCAATCAAACCTCCGACTCTATTGCGTATCTCTTGCATTGACATCTCCTCTTCTTCGAAAATTTTCTAGTATTATTCTCTTAACATTGTCCAATATATCGTGTGTAAATGTACCTTTGAACACTATTCCAATGGACCATCAAGTTGATTTTGTGGTCATTCATTGATCAATGTTGATACCAAGGGCAGAACCAAGATTTGATGGTCGGAGGACCGGAGTTAACTAGTATATAATTGAATAAAGAAGAAAAATAGTAAGTATAGTAATGAAAAGAAATTTATATGTATAATTTATTTAATAATATTGTTATGGTACAATATGCTATTTGAGATTAAAAAATTACTTAAACGAGAATATTAAATATATTTTATAGATTTCATTTTTGAAGCAAATGAGTAAACTAAGAACAAAATTAGGCATACATTTTAATGAGTACGATGTTTCTTGGTAATTCCATAACTGAAAATGAATGTCGTTAATATTATTGTTTGAAAAAATAAGCGATTAAACAAATTAACAAAAATTTAATTAAAATACGAATTTAAAAATTGAAGAATTTTATTTACCTACTTTGAAAGGACAAGACTTATTAAAAAAGTTGAAATTAAATTATTAAATTTGTTTTTTTTTCTTTTTTATAATGTTAAGAATACGAAAAAATTTTGGCCAAAAAACAAATTTAGGTACAAAAATTAAGCAATCAATCATACAACCAAAAAATCCTTGAAAATACAAATTTAGGTAAAAAACATGGTAAAATTAAACTAACTAGGTAAAAAAATTTGTAGAAAGGGCATGTAAACTAAAAAGTAGAAAATAAAGAGTTATGGGGAAGAACTAACAAGGTAAAAAGGTAACAGATGTACTCTTCTCTGGAAATCGAACCCTTATCCAGACTAATTAGTGATTAGTTTAGTGTAAATTTCTTATGTACTGCCACCAAATTTAATGTACCTTTGTAATACTCAGTTTCTACGTAATTTTTTAAACACATATATTTTTTTATATGTGATTTGAAAATTCTCGAGAGCACCCCCGAGAGGCTGTTCGGCGTTAGGCTAATCTACATCTACATCTACACTACTTATAATACATTTTAAAGAGTTTGATTTGCTCCATTTCAAATTTCCTGCGACGAGAGTGAAAGTAGGAAGGGTATTTTCGTCTACACAATCAATTATTTATTTCATATAAAAATATATCAATGCTAGGATTTGAACAATCGTCTCTTCCATCAAAGACAAGAATTGTGACCAATTAGACTAGACACATTTGTTGTAATTTATTAATACAAAACATAGAGAAAGTTAAAATTATGAAAAATATAGTACTTTTCTATCACGGTTAGTTAGCCCGCTAAGTCTCCTGTAAGTATTTTGTGGTGTTTGATAATTCTATTTTCATATTTTAATAATTAATTTAGAAATTTTTCTAACTTATAAATGAAGGATAATCTTAAAATCTCAACACAAATATCATTGGTTGGAATATTGCGCATTGAATTGAAGTGTTCAATGACGACATAAGAACACTGGTACCATATATTTCAAGAAAAATAAACATGACAAACACCGATACCAATTATCTCGACAGTCTATGCTAAAATTCGAATTTGTTTAATCATTCAATTTGAGTGCTAGTTTAGTCAAATCAAGCAAATAATTCACGATTATGTATGAACAAAAATAAAAACATATGTATTGTATTATGAAAAATGTATTTATTTTAACAATCTAAAAAAACAATCAAGACTTCCATACACAATCCCTTATTTCAGCATTGTAAACAATGAAACAATTTTTTTTCCTTTTTCCAATATATTTTGAGTTATTTGTTAAATCAACTATGTTTCTAGCTTTCCATTCCTAATTATTCACTGCTTCCTACAAACTTATGGGAATGATGAATATTTTTTTCATGTATAATCTATTGACTATAAATGCTGCTTATTACTTAAATTCAACGGTATCCATGTTAGATTTGATGTCTCCAACATATTCTCACAATTTCTCGAAAAAGCATCATATCTTGCGATTGATATCATAGTTTTGTTAGGTAAAGCTCAACAAACTCAATCAATATTCAAACTCTTTGAAGAAGCTATCTACATGTGAATATGAAGTACTGAGTAGCTAAAACTCTACTTGAGTTAGTACGATCTTTTGCGCTATCAATTAAAATTCAATACATGATTATCTTATTACAATTTAGTCATACTAATTGTGCAGTAGGGGACATCTTATCAAAATCGTACCGAAAGACTCCTTGATTGATCAGTTTCAGGATGTAATAAATTATACCAAACAGAAGTGAACAAATTTATAAGATGCTCTCAAAGTTTGCTATAATTATTGAGGTTCAACAACACATTAATCGTAAAGTGGTCATTGGGCATTTGTCTATCTCCTAGCTCGCCTAGACACACTTAGATGTTGTAATAAAAATAGTAATAATGATGAATGAAGTAACAGTTCTATAGCACTTTCATACTTCAGTTCAAATGATTTAACAACAAGCAAAATAACTCTCAAGTTTATAATTTTTTATACCAAATGGTATAATTAATTCATTTATGAGCTGAAACATCTAATTATAAGCACTTAAATTTTTAAGTTAAAACTCATATGATACAATTGTTTGACGAAATGGTTTTTATCATAGAGTGGTTCTATCGAGAGAGGTCTCTAAGAAACATGGCTTACTTTATTATTCCTTAGGTAGATATAATATATATCCTCATCGTTACTTTTACCTTGGATTCAATTTAGTATACTTTTTCGTTTAGATAGAAACATGGCTTACTTTTACAAAGGACGTTGTTCGTCATTTTTAAAACTTCGTTAGTCAAATACATCAAATACTTTCCTATATTATTAATGAAGAACTTATCAAACTAAATAGTTACTTCAAACCCCAACAACATGAACCATAACAAAATATATACTTACACTTATACATGACAACATAAGAATCAAACTCCCCCGTAATCTAGTTATTAAGAAGAGCGCCAGTATGGGGAACATGTCCGCGCACTACCATTCCTCGTCTTCAGCCGCCGCTTCCCCTAACCCGGACTCTCCCGTCTCCGATCATTACCGCGATTCAGCTCTTGTGCCCGAAGGGGACCTGTCCGATGACCCGGCCCACGACAACTCTTCAAATCAACACGGAGAGAGAAAGAAAGGTACAAAACAAAAGAAACAAAATCAATATCATGTCCTGTTTTGTATTGTTTTACGCCGAACAGAAAAAAAAACCCGCCATTGATAATAAAAAAAAATATGTTTTAGTTCTGTTGGTCTTATTTTAGTAACTAGCGTGGCCCCGGTCAGTTGTGCGGAGGAAGGTGAGGTATGAAATTTAATAATGTAATGGGGTGTATAGCTTATTGTTGTATAGTTTTTTTTTTGAAACACGTGATAAAAATAGTGAATTTTAGCAGGAAAGAGACATGAATGATGCAACGAATCAAAAATCGTCCTTATGAACCAAAATCAAGTACCTGTTATCTTGATTTTATAGAAACCGAATTCCAGAAAATCGAATAAAAAATCGCCTATCCCGTCGGTTTTCGGGAAATGAGCATATCACAATCGTTGCTAGCTTTTACTCGGCCCGTTGGCCGATTAATTTGCTTTATAAAACTTTCATCTTGTCGTCATTGTGCTTTCTGGTTTTTGTCATGTCATGATAAAATCTAAGGAAATCAAGAACGAACAACACTATTTGGGATAGGAACCGCCGTTCTCGTATCCCTAGAAAATGGTGGTAAACACGGACTCACCTGCCAAACTGGTTTGGATTGAGATTTTTATCGAGTATCAGGGGAACCATGTGATTATAAATTAGACTTGATCAAAACGGGCCAAAACTTGAGCCGAAAGTGACCGGATCGAAGGACTTGAGCCGCTAAGCTTGAGCTTCTTGTGGGCTGATCACACATTCCGGCAGCGGGACCTGGTATCGAACACGGTCGTAGCAATAGCATTATGTCATGTGAATCTCATTCAATAAAGATTGTGGAAGTTCACAGCCAGACCCAGATTGAACAACAAGAAACCGTAGTGTCAAACAACAACCTCATGAAATGAATCGGAAAGCAATAAGATCGTAAGTGAATCACTGTACCTCTCTGCCGAGCCTACGATTTCTGGCATCCTCGAGGACAAGATCTCTTTCATCTCCCAAAGAGTGGCGCAAATTTCCTCGCAGACCCCGCACTTTGTTGCTGCTTAATGCCTCTACTTCCACCGCCGGCGTGCAGGAAAGCGGGTATAATTGGTTCGGTGGAGGTCAGCCAATAAAATAACTTCAACAAAGGGGCTTGGTTGATCGCTCAACAAATCTCAAAGACAACTCTTCCAATCTGGAAAAGAGCAGTTCCATTGTCTCAGCAAAACTTCTTCCAAACACATATCCATAGCAATCAAGAATCGGAGAAATTCACACGAAAACTATCGAGGACGGGAAACACGAGAAGGACATATTAAAATGACGAATCTTAACTATGGTATATCGATGGAAACAGGTCAAGCGTAGTCAAACCAAGCAGAATCATAGATATGAATCAACAAGGAAATAGACAATTTTAACGCATGAAACCTACACCTAAAAAGCAAAATCAGCACGAGACGAATCGCGAGAATGAAACAACCACGAGCTAAGAGCAACAAGTAGCCAAACAAGGATCTGAAATCCATAAATGAAGAACAAACACTACCAGATCTGAGCAAATGTTACCTGCATATTGCACTTGACGAGGTCAAGAAGAGTGACGGCCATGTCAGTGAGACCGCAACTGAGGATATCGCCGACGGTACAGGAGGCATATAAAGCCGGAGAGTACATCTCGATCTTCCCAGGATAGCTATGCTTCTTTCTCTTCTTCCTCCTCGTAATCCTCTTCATCATCATTTTCTTCTACAAATACCACATTCCATATTTGGGGTCAATTCCATAACTAACAGCATCAGAAGGCCCAAATCATACAATCCCTTCAATCTTCCTAACTTATAATGGCGTTTGATTCACAGAAGGGGTAAATCGAATCCAAAAGCAAACCAAATTGAACACAGTTCCAAACGGGACAAAAATTAGAGAAAAGCGAATCACTAACTCGTTTGCAGCCATCGCCAGCATCGTCGAACCTCTAGACCGAGCTAGGGATTTGAAACCCCAGGTGCTTCTCCGCCAATTGGATATACTCGGAAACTGGCTGATCCATTGCGTCACTCTATCTCACATGTCCTCTTCCCTAGCTGCCAAATTTGAAGCAAGAGCTCGGATGATAATAAAAAAACCTGGAGAAATGGAACGGAGAGATTCAAACACGAGAGTCAATATGAGTCCAAGAAGAAAACTAGAAGAAGGGGAGATATAGGTTTACCGTGGCAGACCCAAGAGTGGAGGTCGTCGATGATGGCGAGGTCGAAGCGACCCTCGAACCACGTTCCCTTGACGAAGACTGGTTCGCTCGCAGGGGTGTAAATCTCGAGCTTCACGCATGTGTGCCTCGTCCCCGCCACCGCAGTATCCATTCTTCTCTGTCGTCACCATCTTCTTCTCCGTCGTCACCATCTTCTTCTTCGCCGTCGATGGAGATTAGCAGAGCAGTCAAGAGGGTTTTGAGAGACCAGAGAAGAGATGCGTTGAGGTAAGGGATCATATTTTTCATTTCCCTCTTTGAGAAAAGGGACGGTCGAAAATGTGGAGGGAATTTTTTAGTTCTCAAATTTTGATTGGGCAAAAAATTGGAGGGATTTTTCCCTCTTAAAATTTTAGTTGGATAATTAATTTTTCCTGACATTAACAAAGGAAAGATTCTTCATATTTTTTTTTTTTGTTATTCTTTCTTCATAATTAAATATGGTAAGTTTTTTCCTCTTGATTCTTGATATTATTTTTAGCATGAAAATAGGTTTCATGCCTACATGTTGTGACTAGAAAACTCTTTTCTTGTAGTGTGTATATCACATTATAGTTCTTCTACCTCGTTTCATGAACTCAATCCACATGATCTTGCTCGTTCTAATTTCATTCCATGAATCACTGTTGAATGGGGATAATAGTAAAGTCAAATGACACCGAGTCACTTTACAATATAAACTATGTAACCAAAGCAATCCACAAGACATTACTAAGTTAGTTGGCGAGCTATATATGAAGTCACTCATGAACTACTACCCTAGTTGGCTCCAAATTTACACCTTCGAGTCGTCGTATGATGCAAACTCAAATGTCAATCTTTCTTAACAACATTAAATGGGTTTGGCCAACCTTTCAACTTTAGTTCCAATTGTTCTTTAACTATGCTTGTTAAACATTAAAAGAAACGGTTATATAACAATTATTGTGATAAGATCGGGAGATTGAAAAATCTTGTTTTAAACATTAAAAACATTCGAATTAAAAGGATCGGGAGCCTGAAAATCCTGTTTTAAAAATATCACCACAATATGTATTGTAAGGAAAACATAGTATTTTAAGTCATACAATTAGTTCGTCGATAATTTGTGTGGACAATTGGATGTAATGTCGAGTATCAAAGCCACGTTCAATGATATCGCCACTCATTTAAGTTTTTAGTTTTATGTGGGGTAGAAAAGGTTCTCAATGGTATTCTCGTTTTTTTTTAGCTCTAAAACTCAAGATTCTTAATTCGAAACAACAAATCGGCAAAGAAGGCTACATGGGTTGTGATTTGTTGTGTGACAAGTGAGTATAATGAAGAGAATATGATCCTTAACATATTTTGGTCTCAAAGATTATTAAAAGTGAGTCGTGAAGCCCATTACAAGTACCTGAAACCCAACTCACTATCTTCTTCCTTGCCAGTCGCCACTATGGTATGCTTCTTCTTACCCACACAGTAAAACCCAAAACCTAGCACGACCCAAAATACATAGCCAAGGACCACCTTTCAAGACAGGGTAAAGCAAGGATTCCATGTTCGGAGGGGCCATAAAATGTCAAAGAAAATAATAAAATATTAAATATTATTTGCTATATGTAAAGTACACGATGCTATTTGGAATCAATCAAGTCACTAAAAATAGCGTTTAACCAAAACGTATTCACTAATATCTCATTCATTATAAATAACAAGACTACCAACGATAGAGCCATCACTCTTTTTTTTTTAGGTTAGTCACTCACTTTATGGCAAAAAAAACTCATTCACTACCAGCCGTAACGACTATAAGAGTCTGAACCAGATGAATCATATAATCAACGAATCAAAGTCAGTTGACTTCCCAGAGCATTCCAAACCACGATACAGTGGAAGAATGCTCGGAAGTTGGGAGTCATCGCCGTTGGTTCTTCTTTCTGTGACGACATGTACCGGACAGGGTCATCAAGCCAACAGAGGTCTGAGATGGTTCATGGTGTGTGACGACGACACATTGGTGCTTGTGAATAACTTGGTCGAGGTTCTAAACAAGTTTGATCACACCGAGTACCATTACATTGGAGGCAACTCGGAGTGTGTAAAGTCCAATGCCGACTTCTCATTCGACATGGCATTTGGTGGGGCTGTCTATGCTTTGAGCTAGCCCTTAGTCGAGGCATTGTCGAGTAAGCTCGAAGATTGCATTGAGAGGTACCCACACCTTTTTGTTAGTGACCATATGGTTCAGTCCTGTTTGGCTGACCTTGAAGTTGCTGTAGCTCAACAGAAGGGAATTCACCAGGTGAAGTAGTACTTTACCGTTTCATGTTCCAACACATTACAACCCCCCTAGTATCTAACAAAAAACTTCAAATGTTGCAGATTGATCTCCATGGTGACATCTCAGGCTTTCTATCAACTCACCCACAAGCCCCTTTAGTGACCCTCCAAACAAGAACCCTTTATCGTCATGCAAAGCAAAAAGACCTCAAAGAGTGGTAAAGAGTAAGGAGAGCTATAAATTCACCATGTGTAACTGTAGGGTAAAGATGTCAACACATTTATTGTTTGCTTTAGAGTACTAGTTGCCCATAGTTTGTTACCAGCACTCATCAGGGTACTTTTTTCTGGAGAATACTGACCAAGGATCCAACTGAGAAAAGGCCAATTGGTTTGCCGCGATGTGTGATAGAGTGAACAAGAACGAGGTCTGTCAGAACGGATCAAGAACATGCAAGATCCATGTCCAGCCATTGTAATAGGTTGTTTCGGATCTGAGCTGAGGAAGTTGCACCGAAATTGTTATCCTGGATTACGCTCTTTTTTGAACTTAGTATTAACTTGCACCATTGTAAAAGTCTGAGATGCTCAATTGGAAAGGCAAATAAAACAGATTGAAGAAGAGAATCAGGCATGCAATTAAGATACACTTGGACAACTATGTCCAGGCAAAGATCCTGTTTTCATGGGGTTGTCTAGGTTCCTTTTTTACCCTAAATGTAGTGACCCTACTTTACATTGTACCGTGTCAGAAAAGAAGCCATTGTAGAAAAGACACCACATATGAAAGAAAACCAGAAAGTCACTAGAACTAGTTGCATAGGGGACATGAATAAAGCAGCAAGCTTTGCTTCATAAATATAAAGAACTGCCAAGAAACTCTGCACTGTTTGTTCTACTGCCATATACTAAAAACCAACCTTCTTGTTCCATTTAGCCCTTGAGATGAAGCCCTCCACAATGTCCACCTCCAGTGGAGCCCTATGTAAATCCATTGCCATCTCAGGCCTTGCACTTTTCATGCTCTACACGGTTTGGTCCAATCATGCCAATACTAACTACACTGCTGCAGATCTTCCTCTCACCAATCTTCAACTCAAATGGCCAACTTCCCCTTTCGCAACAAGTTCATCACCCAACAATATCAGCACTAACGTCGTTCCTCCAACCGATATCAGCCACATTGGGTTCATAGTAGTGAGCTCCTTGGCGACATGGAAGCACAGGAAGCCCTACACAGAGTCCTGGTGGAGGCCGAATTCGACAAGAGGCTATGTCTTCCTAGACAAGGAACCCACTACAGATGAGTTCCTTCCTTGGCCTGCAACTTCCCCACCATGGACAGTCAATGACGGCATCACCAAGTTGAGGGTCTACCCTCAGCTCGTGAACCCGGCGGAGGTGAGAATCATGCGCTTGATCCTCGACATGTATAGGGTTGGGGACAGCGGGCTGAGGTGGTTCGTGATGGCTGACGATGACACTCTCATTTTCGTTGATAACTTGGTCGAACTGTGACACGCCAAAACACAACACCAAACTGCGACCAAGTGTAATCGCAGTCCGGGAATGCAGTAACGGGCAAGTTATATTATCAACCCGGGGTCTAGATCTATTGCTTACTCCGTGATTCTTTATTATCTAGCAAACTAATTCGAGTGATTGTTGTTTAAAAGCAAAAGCAGTAAGAAAGCAGTAAACTGTTCGGTTTTCTAAAGCAGGCAAGAGTCACTCGGGAATGAGTCCCCCTAGCCCCTTAGTTAGGTTTAATTGTAATTCCCTGGGTTGATTTATTGTTGATTAGACTGCGGAAGATCCGACAGTAGCTTGGAATCTCTTAAGGTGACCAAGCCCTCTCAGTCTAACTACCCGGCAGACGACTAGTCTTCACCGGGATAGAAAGCTGAAGCAATAAGCACAGAACTCCACTACTGGAATTGAATTCCAGTACAAAGCAGTAAACTGGCTAACTCTCGTATAGCCAATCACCTACTATCGAATGAAGAAGCTCTAACAACCTAATCAGATTCTATCTATCTCAGGTTGCAGCAGAAATTGAGAAAAGCTGATCAGACTCCAATCAATTCAATAAACATGCATCATTCGATTAAAATCAAACAGTAATATCATCCCAAGTCATTACAATCATATCCCTAACACAAGGAACTAGGGTTCTTCATACCCAAGTGAGAGAAGGGTTCTACTCCATAGAGAGAGAAGAGAAAACAGTAACCGGATTAGTCATACTCATAACGATGAGGAAAATCTGCTCCGGGATGATGATTTACACTCCTATGATGATCTCTAAGCTCGATTCGACGAAACCCAGCTCTAAGATAGCTTCTAGGATGTGTTCTTTGTACTTTCTCTCTCTAGGGCTCTGTTTTTGCTCTGAAAACACGATTTTTCCACTTTTTGCTCGGAATAGGCTCTAAAACCAGGATTTCCCGACTCGCACGGCCAGGCCACACGGCCGTGTGACTCACCCACTTGGCCGTGCGGCTCAAAACGCGGCGCATCAATTAATCAACCTTCAGCCATCTCACACGGCCAGGGTTGCACGGCCGTGTGAGAATTCCGGCCTGCCCGTGCTCGGCCTCGGCAGAAATCATACGGCCAGGATGCTCAATGGCACGGCCGTGTGAAGTTCATGGGTTGCCCGTGCGTGCTCTCGCATAATCCCGCACGGCCTGGCTTGGCCTTCGCACGGCCGTGTGATTCCCTGGCCTGGCCGTGCAGCTTCCTTGAAACCTCGCCATTCGTCCGATCTTCGTCCAATCGACCCCAGACTCGCTCCCGAGCCTTCATTCACGTATTAGGACCTGAAAATCACAAACAAGCACAACCTAGCGTGAAATCGGCCTAAAACACGAGAATCAACACCTCAAACGGTGTAAGAACGAGGGTAAAAACATGTGTAAATAACGGTCTATCAAACTCCCCCACACTTAACCGTTTGCTTGTCCCCAAGCAAACCAAGTCAGACACCAGGTAAGCTTACATATTTCAATCAACCAACATTGGGGACAAGTCATAAAGGCACGGAACACTTGAATCGTACTGGTTTTCAATGCATTCATCGATGTTGGCTCCATGGGATGTGAACTGTATCAAATTTGGCGTATGACCTCTTGAAAGTCCTCTGATGCTTCGTACTCTAGCTCCTCGATCTTCTATAGTAGCGACTTTGTCCTTGTATTGGTTATCCTGAGTGCCATTTGTGATAGCTTCAAACGCAGAGTTGGTGGATCTTTATTCAACTTGTCTCCCCATTCCAGGTCCTAGACCTGGCAATCGGGTCGGGTTGGGATTTTAGGTTACGGGTCGGGTCATGTTGGTTTGGCCAATTTTGGGACAATATTGACCCAACCCATTCGGTTTCGGGTCGGGTTA
Source organism: Linum tenue (assembly GCA_946122785.1). Classification (NCBI taxonomy): domain Eukaryota; kingdom Viridiplantae; phylum Streptophyta; class Magnoliopsida; order Malpighiales; family Linaceae; genus Linum; species Linum tenue. Next base: position 45,666,481 of record CAMGYJ010000007.1, on the reverse strand, counting down.
CAGGTCGTTTGGGGTTATGAGCGCTCTCAGAAACAATATGAAACATGCTTCATATATTTTTAAAGAACACAAATCTTCACATATTCATGGGAATAGTTTACTTAACACATGTCAATTAACATATTCTCAAACTTTCCATGCTAATGAAATGAAATACACATTGCACAAATCGTCAAAAAACAATCACAAGAGTTATACAACTAGAAGAAACACATGATATTTGATTATCCTTAAACTCCAAACAAGTCTTTCAAATCCTTGTGAATTTTTTAAGTATCTCACCAATTTATAAGTGATCTTATCATTTTGGGGGTTACATATGAAATGGAACGAGTCTAACGGGTCGACTCGCTAACCCACCCAACCCGACCCAAACAATTGTGGGTTAATCAGATTCGGGTCATTCGGATTTCAGGTTATAAAAACTTATATTTCTCGGGCAGGTTCGGGTCGTTTCTTAAATTGCCAGGTCTACCAGGTCCTCATAGTTGTGATCATAAGTTTTATGTAAGGAATTCTCATATAAAGATCTTGATAGGGTCTTGATCTCTATCTCAGGCTCCATCTCTTCATTCTCCTCAAAATCATCATCTTTTATGGGTTGCTTTGCTTCTTCATCTTTAATAGACCCTACTACTTGATGCATGATCACTTATACTTGTAGTGTGTTCTCTCCTTTGTCCTCATTGATAATGGCAATGAAAGTGGCCAGAAATGGTTTACCAAAGATTAAGGAGTATGGGGTCTCTATCTCCATCTTGATCATCACATAGTCTAGAATGCTCTCCAAAGGTTGCATGAAACTCTCTTATCCTCCTAAATCTTCTATCATGTTCTTCACCATTGGAGGGTATCAAGATGCTTCTTCATGGATGGCCATCTCCTTTGTCGAGGGTGTGGCATCGTCTTTGTCCTCCTTCATGGCTTGAGATGTTCCCATTGTATGGGCTTGAGTAGGCTCCATTGACTTATTCCACGTCTCTATATCTCCTTGGATGGCTCCTCCCTCCAGTTTACTTTCTTTGATGCTCCTTCCTTCTCCTTCACCATCTCACAAAAATGGATCTTCACAACTCCTCCTTCCTTAAAAGTCTTCGTAGAATAGTGCTTCCACGAGTTGTTGCACCGAATTTGGCTATGGATGCTATGGATCTTCGTGATGTGATGTGAGGAGGAAAAAAAGAGGGAGTGCCCTCTCTATTGTAGGCGAGCAGTGGGTGGGCGTTAGGGGGCACCACCACCTGTTTCCTTCTTAGATTCACAAGTCTTTTTTTGTGTAGCACAAGGAATTGAAGTGGCGGGTGGTAGCGGTGGTGGGCGTCAGGTGGAAACGCCACCCTACTTCTTCTTGGAGACGATCCATCTTGAATACCTTATTGTATAGTAAAAGGAAATCTTGCGCCAGATGAGTAGGTTTCCTAGAGGCGGTGGTGCATCAGGTTTAGGCGTCGTTCCTTTTTCCTTCTCCATTTCTGAGTTTGCTCTCCGTGTTCTTAAAGAATTCGCCAATTTTAGCACAATCTGATCTCCTTTCTTCATTTCTCCCTTTTATTTTTCTATGGATAACATAAACAAAAGAAGAACAAGCAACAAAACGGAGAGAGATAAGTGCTTCTCCACCTCGATATGAATATGAAAATAAAGCATAAAAACAAGATCAATCATCAATTCACACCACATCTATCCATATATAGTTTTCTCATAGCATGATAGCAACCAATTCCAGTTTTAGGTCTACCCCACACTTTAAAATATGACATATTTTATAAGCTAACTATATGATTTTGAAGATATGCATTATTAAGATTGTCAAACCATGACATACTCATCTAATTTCATAGAACATTTATGGATGCTAAACATGGGCTACCTCCGATGAACCGCTCTTTCTTTTATGCATTCGAGCTAGACATAACTCTTTATCCTTCAAGGTCCCCAACTTAGAGCTTCCTTGAAGTCCATCATCTTGATTGCATGCTCCAAGTGTGTACCATCCTTCTTCTTTTTTTTTGGCTTGATAGTGGATCATGAAGTAGCAGCCACCTTAGTCTCCACAGGGACTAGATAGTGTGACAACACCCCTTGTGTTGTTATTGTAACAACACTAGTCTCCAACCAATAGGAAGCTAGAATTGTCATGACATTTTATTAGCTTAGTTGACCTAGTGTAAAATGAAAACAGGGGTATAATTGTCATTTATGAAAATATGCTTAAATAATAATAATAAATAAAAATTAATTTTTTATTTTCTGCCCTAAAATTTGGTCGCCGGAATTCTGTCACACGTTCGCCGGAAACTGGTCGCCGGTCACTGGAATATGCTTTTCGTCGCCGGAATATGCTATTTTTTGTCGGAATATGCTCACCGTGGTCGCAATATGCTTACCGGCGTCGGAATCTAGTCATCGGGGCGGGAATATGCCTATCGGCGCCGGAATCCGGTCACTGACGGTCATCGGAGTTCGGTCAACGGTTTTCGTTGACCGGTCAACGATCGTCGGATGTTATGGTTAGCATTGTGAGATTTATGGTTTGGTTTCTCATATTTTTTATGCCTTTTGTGGTTTGCTTTATCGTGTTTCTGGTTTGCATTGAGAAGCTTCTAGTTTGCTTTCAAAAACTTTGTGGTTTGCATTGAGGGATTCTAGTTTAATTTGTTTTAATATATTTGTGGTCTGCATTAGGACTTTTATGATTTATTTATTTTTTTGTGGTTTGATTTACTGTGTTTGTGGTTTGCATTAGGAGGTTTCTGGTGTTCTTCGCAAATGTTGTGGTTTGCTTTGTGAGGTTTGTGGTTTGTTTTAGGAGATTTGTGGTATGCATTAGGAGGTTTCTGGTTTGGTTTATTGTGTGTCTGGTGTGCTTTCGGAATAGTTGTAGTATGCTTTGTGAGGTTTCTGGTTTGCTTTATTGTGTTTCTGGGTTGCATCAAGAAGTTTATGGTGTGCTTTTGAAAATTTTATGGTTTGATTTGTGGGGTTTCTGGTTTGTTTTAATGAATTTGTGGTCTGCACTATGAGATTTTTGGTTTGCTTTACGGTCTCACAGTTGAGTAGAGATCATGAATCGATCTCATACACATGAAGATGGCTAGCTAGCACTGCATGGCCGTACACACATACATCGATCTCACACACATGACACATACATGCATAAACTGATAAATGTAAACATAAATATATATATATATATTGTTTGCGTCAATTATATGGAGTGGCTAGCTGGAGTGGAGATGGGGTGATGGCATGACATCAAATCAAATCACATAAGCAAGCTCCTGATAATGGCGGCCTCGGGACTGTCGGAGTCGATGGTGGAGAGCAGCTCCGACAGCCGGTCGCTCAAATCCTCCACTTCTCTTCTCTTCCTTTCCTTTCCTTTCCTTTACTTTCAGTTTTCGTTATTATGTCGTCTAGCTTAGCTTCCTTCTCCTTTTTGTTCGTTTTCGGATTAATTCCCTAAATACAGATAAAACTAAAACAAATTCCTAAACTACCACACTTTTAAAAAAATTTCCCAAAATACCTAAGTTTGGAGTGGTTCGAGTTTGAGGAACTCGAACTACTAACCGGTTCGAGTTTAGGAGCCTCGATCTAGTCATAGATCGATGATATAAGCCTCGAACCATGTGGAGCTGAAGTGGTTCGAGTTCAGTGAACTCGAACCACTCCTTTGAAATTTTCAACAACCTTAACTTTGTGCTCGGTTATCCGATCGTAGCAAACTTTTTTTTCATTTCGCATAACTTTTCGAGGACTACAACTTTTATAATATAAATATTTTCAGAATATATGTGAAAATGTGAAAAATAAAGTAAAATGTACTCCCAAACCACCTTATATTAAAAACTATTCCTATTTTGAAAATTTATTCCTAGTAAATGTTGTAGTACTCAAAAACTTATGCAAAACAAAAACAAAACTTTGCGACGTTCGGATTGAGGAGCACAAAGTTATGATCCTCCAAAGTTTGATAAATTTGAAAATTTGCTCGTTTATGGGTAGCAAATGACGTTTTCTAGGAAGATAGCCATCCAAAAATTTCTCGTTTAGAAAAATATTGCTCTTTCGGCAGAAATTCCCTATATATAAAAAAAATTCCCATGCCTTCGCCCCGAGAAAATGTCATTTGTTACCCCTAAACGATCAATTTTTCGATTTTGCCAAACTTCATAGGATCATAACTTTGTGCTCCGCAATCTGAATGTTGCAATTTTTTTTTTATTTTGCATAATTTTTTTATTACTACAACATTTACTAGGAATAAATTTTCAAAATAGGAACAGTTTTTAATATAAGGTGGTTTTGGAGTAAATTTAACTTTATTTTTCACATTTTCACATATATTCTCAAAATATTTCTATTATAAAAGTTGTAGTCCTCGAAAAGTTATGCGAAATGAAAAAAAGTTTGCTACGATCGGATAACCGAGCACAAAGTTAAGGTTGTTGGAAATTTCAAAGGAGTGGTTCGAGTTCACTGAACTCGAACCACTTCAACTCCACATGGTTCGAGACTTATATCATCGATCTACGACTAGATCGAGTCTCCTAAACTCGAACCGGTTAGTAGTTCGAGTTCCTCAAACTCGAACCACTCCAAACTTAGGTATTTTGGGAAATTTTTTTAAAAGTGTGGTAGTTTAGGAATTTGTTTTAATTTTATCTGTATTTAGGGAATTAATCCTTCGTTTTCTTGCGCCTTCCTTTACGGGATCGGGAGGAAGTCGTCGACGAGGAGCTGGTAAGAGCGCCAGTAGGATTCGGCGGAGGAGAGTGGCGGGAGGAAATCGTTGGTCCGGCAGAGGTAGTCGGACTAGACGAGGCGGAGGTACTGGCAGGCCTGGGTGCGGTCGACGGTGGGGATTGTGGCGTTCTGGACGAGGTTGCGGAGGACGGAGAAGTCGAGCGAGCATGGTTCGGTGGTGTCGTTCTGGGCGACGGCGGCGGGTGGGGTGAGTAGTGTCAGGAGAAGGATGGAGAGGTGGAGGAGGAGGAGGTGCGAGGTGGCGGCGGACATGGCGGAGATCCAAGTCTCGAAGATGGCGGGGGAGATCATCTGAGCTCGGGGGCGCGAGGGTGGATGTGGGGAGAGGCGGCGCCGACAGGGAATTGGAGGACAGCGTAGGAGACGCTCTGGCCGTGGGTTTAGAGGGTAGGGTTATAAATTTTAATTGAAATTATTTTATTATTATTTATATATAATTTACCCTTTTACACAGAATGAATCATGTTGTTACAATAAACAACACTAAAAAGTGTTGTTATTCTATCCGAGCCCGTCTCCACATTGCACCTTATACCCCACACTTTGATTTGTAAGCATTTTGCATGTGGTAGAGGTAATGATACAAGGATAAACTCATGTATTCCCCTATTTGGGTTAGATATGACACTACGGTGTTATGCTCTCCAGAAATGCTACAAACCGATCTTCGTCAAGTAGTCTATTGAGATCTGGCTTGACTCCTTAATGTATCTCCACCAAGATTTCGAATTTTTTTTCATGGTCTCCAACTTTAGGAATGTCATCCTCCATCTTTTCGCAAAGAGTGCCCTTGTAACTTGTGAACTCTTCTTGCTCAACCCTAACTTCTTCTTGTTCAAAGTTCTGCGCATAACTTTGAAAAGATGGTGTAAGGGAATCTTGAAGGGGTCCATCCAGTACTTCAAAGTTTGGTTCTTCTATGCATAGAGCATCATTGCTTGGGGTAGGTGAGATACTCCTTGTTCTTCTTCCACTATTATAAAGGATGATGGAGAGGTTTAGCCTTCCAGTCTAGTAGCAACAACTTCTGGATATACCTTTTTATAAAAGTACTTAAAAAACTATGAGTTTTGACTGATAAACTATTATAACTACTTTCAATACCAGGAATAACATAAAATCATTAAAAATAATTTATAATATAAAATATGAATAAAAACTAAAAAGTTAAAATGGCTCTAGTTGGACAAAAGATGGGTCTATCATGATATTTGATGACCAAAATATTCATAGTCATGGATATCCGTCCGAGTTTGATCTAATTGGGTAGGGTAAAATTCAAACTCAAAAGATTTTAGATAGGTATGGGTGACACACGAATCCAAATGTTGGTAATAGGTGAACATATGGTTTTCTAACTATCTAACCCGAACCCGCCTGATTATACATATGTCTATGTATTTTTCCCCTATAAATGGTGATTATGTTTCTCATTATATTTGAAATTTATTGTACATATATAGTATTTTTTTATAATGGTGATATATGTTTCATTTTTTTTTTTGTAATTAAGGTACTACATAAGGGATTCGAACCTGAGACCTCCAGGTTCTAGGCTAGTGATATTCTCATTAGGCCAAACCCTTGTTCGTATACATATATAGTATTATCATGACATTGTGTTCTTTTTAACTGATTTTCTTCGTTCTAGTGATTTATTGTTATGCCTTTTCAATTACGTAATGTCAGTACACGTCTAATTGCTAACATTTTGAAATTATAAAGAAAAATTATTACTATAAATACTCAAAACCCAATCAGATATAGACATGTTTTTAATTTTCTACGCAATTCTTATGTAATATGTGTATGGTTAAAACTCAAACTATTTTAACTAATATAGTAAATATGCACTATCCAAATTATCATCCCTATATAAAAATATTTACCCCAATTATCATCCACCGCAACTATGCAAGCGATCTTGAAAAAGACAATACAATGAGACGATTTCCTCAATGTCAGCTTGCAGCTGCAGCGACAACAAACACCAATGGCCTTGAAGTTATCGGCTCATCCTGTAACCCCAAAGCTGATCGTCCTCCCCTCCCCTATATAGCATCTGCACATACCTTATAAAATACTCACTTCCTCTCCCTCTTCATTATTTCTTTTTTCCCCATATTCCTTCCTTCCTTCCTTCCTTCACATATATGGCCACCTTCCTTGCTTCTCCTACTTGTCCTGTCGCTGCCCTGCCGGCAGGGGCGGAGCTACATTGTAGCTAGGGTGGGCCCCGGCCCCCCCGGGATTGATCCCGGCCCCTAGGTTCTTAAAGATATTTCGTACAAATTTTAGAAGTAGAACATGTTCTGTAAATTATATGATCAAATAGTTATGTGGTCTAATGGTAGCCAAGCTTAACTTGTGTATTATAGCACATGGGTTCGATCCACATTGGTTACATAATTTTTTTTTAATTATTTTCGGCCCCCCCGGTCTCGAAATCCTGGCTCCGCCCCTGCCTGCCGGCAGCCTCCTCCAGAACCAAATCGGGAAACTTCACTGCCTGCTTCTCCATTAATGTATGTTGTTCTTCTTCCCCAGTTTTTGTCTTACTAACGTGTAATTGTTAACATGTTTGTTTGAATGTCGTGCAGGGCATGCAGGGATGTCCGAAGTTCATCGGGCTAAAACATGTCCCAAAGTTCCACTTCTCATCAAGTGTTTCCTCTACCAGCTCTAGATGCTTCAAGGCCACGATTACTTGCTCCGTAAGGCACCAAAAAAAAAACCCACAGATCTTTTTCGTCTTCCCTGTGGAAACTCACATGATCGGTGTATCTGGGTTCTCGCAGGCCGAAGCTGAAACGCTGAAGGTCGTCCAAGACACAATTGCTAAGCAATTGTCCATTGAAGTTACCACGGTGGCTCCGGAGACCAAGTTTGCTGACTTGGGTGCCGACTCCCTCGATACAGTATGAATATTCTGCAGACATTCTACAAATTGCAGACATGTATAAATCTTATTTGATCAAATACTTTTTTCTCTCAACGTTTACATCAAACGTATGGTTGCATCAGGTGGAAATAATGATGGCTCTGGAAGAGCAGTTTTCGGTGTCCATTGGCGAAGGCGGAGCCGAGAACATTCAAACTGTTCAAGAAGCTGCAGATCTCATCGAGAAAGTTAAGAATGCTGCAGCTACTTAGTTTCACCCAACTTTGTTATAGATCCTTCAGGAGGGACAAAAAGCTGAGTTTTTTTTTTTCTTCGATATTTATTTTCTTCGTACAAAGAAGCTAATTTTGTCTCAAGCTGTAAGGCAGCAGTATCATAAGGTTTTGTGTTTCAGCATTCAAAGACCAAACTATGTACCCATTGTTAGAAACAAAGTTTCTAACGGTATTTGGATTGGGAGATATTTGGGAATTTAGGAATTGAGAAGATAGAATTAGGGATTTGGGAAAGAATTGGGGAAGAACAGAAGGGAATCGACCTAGGCCTTTAGAGGGATTGAGATCGAGAATTGGGAAGATAGGGAGATTAGGGTTTAGGGGATTCTTTGATAATTCTTCCTTGACTGATCGTAACGTAGACTCAAAGTACATATTTATAGGGAACACTAGGAAACCCTATTGATAAACCTAATTCTATTAAAAGACTACTAACCATAATAAGAAATATCCTAATAATAATTATAACCATAAATATAGAAACCCTAAAGAAATCGGTTTCTAACATCTCCTCCCCCTTGAGACCAACCTTGCCCTCAAGGTTGAAAGACTCGACCCACTTTTCCACGCCGTCTGCGCAAATCTCGCCTTGACTTCCCACTTCTTGCGCTTCCTTTTCTTCCAATCACGCTCCAACTCTTCACTTGGTCTTCTTGCATTGATCTCCCCGTGTTGGTCCATCTCTTCCAATTTCATTTCCATGAGCCCACTATTCGCTACCTTGACAAATTCAAACCTCAATAGCTCCTCTCTCACTAGTATGAGTCCATCAAGCAACTCGAACTCCTTGTTAACGTTCCATGCCGGTCCAGACCTATCAATGTCATGTGTTCGAAATACTGGACCAAACCTTGGAGCTAGCCCATTAATTCTCTTGGTTGGCTCTCCACTTTCTTTTGGACCAAACACTTTAGAGAGCCCACTTGCCAAGCCTAAGCAATTATCTTCCAATGAGTCCACTCCATACAAAAGGCCTCTTGTTAATCGGCCCCTATGTGACCCAAGTGTTTTTCCATGGGAAGCCTCAGTCTTCCAATTTATGGGCCTGCTTAATTGGTATGGCCCATCCATCCCTTGTTCTAGACTACCCTGGCCCATCTCCACCCTCTGGCCTGGTCGATCAGAAGAAACGACCCCTCTCCATCCAAGTTTCAGCCCACCAGCTAAACCCTTCAACTCATCTATCTTCTCCTCCAGATCCTCTCTCTCCAAAGAATAGATCTTTTGAGCCCTCAAAATTTGCTCATCAGAAGCCCAATCTTTTTCCAACTTCGGCCCATAGCTTGGCTTTTGTACCAAAGCCTCGTTCGACCCAAAGAATGGTCTACAAACTGGTTCTGGGTCGGTCCACTCTCCTCCAAACTTCAGCCCGTGCTCAGGCCCTAGTTCAGCCCATTCCTTTCCTCCTCCTGGCCCATTCAATCGATCCCCTTGGTCTGACACGAGCCCAGCCCGCTCGCGCCCTTGCTGCTCCGCTCGGGTCAAGGCAACCTCCCCAGGGTTCGTGGGAGGAGAACCGATGCCGCCACCACCCTCCTCCGCCTTCTTTGTCCTTGTCGCGCCATCCACCATCGTCGGCGCTTCATGCTTCTCCCGTTCTGGCGATGATACCCGGCTAGCCACCGCCTCGACCCTCGTCTCCTCCTTCGACGGCAATGGCTTCTTCGGCGCCGAGCAGAGAGTCCTGCCTTCTTTCTTCTTCTCCTTCTCCGCCGACTCACGAGAAAGCTCCCCGCCATCTTTCAACGCCACCTCATCCTCGTCGGTCGACGGCGAAACGGAGCCTGCCATCGTCGCGCCACCCGCCATCGTCTTCACCACCGGTGGCTTCTTCTTCGACGGCAGACAGATCGACTGGCGGCTTGGAGTGGCTGCGGCTAATGTTGCCGGGTCTTCTTCGTCTGGCGCCTCTGTCTTGCATCGTCGCTCAGGACCGCTGCGGAGCCCCGGCAATCGTGCCCTCGTGGTCTTCTCTTTCAGCTTCCCGCTCGTCGTCGCCGCGAAGATTGCTGCTGTTGATGGTGCAGCGTCGACCCGCCATCTTCCGTCTGATCGCAACTCTTTCTTCCTCAATCTCCAGTTTGCCGGAAGAGGTACAGGGGCTGCCCTTGTACTCCTCTTCTTCCGGGTCCTCCAATTGTCCCGATCTTTCTTCATCAGCGATTCACTAATGAAAGCTTCGGACTCTCCAATCTCCTGTATTGTGCCTTCCAACTTCAGATATGCTTCAGCCTCCTTGGTGTGTTGCTCTTCCGCCCCAGCCGAGGAGATTGCGATTTTTGGTGCTGCATCGGCGGTGACTGGTGACTGCAGAATTAGCTCCGAGACACCCTCTCTTGCTTCGATGGGAAGGACAGGGATTGGTGGTGATGGCAGTTGTTCCACGGCAGCCGACGTTTCCTTGTCGGTGGTAGCCGCTTTCTCATCGGCGGTATTAGCAAGGGATGTGTCGGAAGTCTCCTTTTCCTGAGCTGCAGCAGGTAAGGCAGGGGCTTCCGGGCTGGCCTTTGATGTTGTCCTCTCCAACCTTTCTTCTTCGTCATCCGTCTCTGCTTGCACGGTCGGCGACTCTTTGGAGCTCCAACGGCGCCCGATGCGGCGAGCCCGGTCACGCAGCTCTGCCCACGACAGGTTTGAGAGCTTTGCGGAGCTCATCGTCGAATCAGTTGTAGAACGCGTCCCCGGTTGAGAGTTGTGGTGAACTCAATTCTCGAAACCGGGCTCTGATACCAGATGTTAGAAACAAAGTTTCTAACGGTATTTGGATTGGGAGATATTTGGGAATTTAGGAATTGAGAAGATAGAATTAGGGATTTGGGAAAGAATTGGGGAAGAACAGAAGGGAATCGGCCTAGGCCTTTAGAGGGATTGAGATCGAGAATTGGGAAGATAGGGAGATTAGGGTTTAGGGGATTCTTTGATAATTCTTCCTTGACTGATCGTAACGTAGACTCAAAGTACATATTTATAGGGAACACTAGGAAACCCTATTGATAAACCTAATTCTATTAAAAGACTACTAACCATAATAAGAAATATCCTAATAATAATTATAACCATAAATATAGAAACCCTAAAGAAATCGGTTTCTAACACCCATGAGGCCATGACTGAAAGCCTGTACTTGACCAAAAAGAGAACAATACGTATGGAATTCAATAAAGATGGACATTGTACGTTGTATTTTCACTGTCCAGCTTGCTAATTTGAATTCTGAAGACTTTCTAGACTATCTTCCATCTAAATGTCAGGTAACAAGTTATATATGGCCACCACTAATACTATAATCCATTATCCACTCACATCAGGAAATATAAACATCAAATGAAGAGCAGGGCAGTGAGTTTTGTGAATAGAATCCTTCCAACATGTAACCGGGAAGGCATAGTTCGAATCCCATGGTTGCAGCTAGGGCTGGGCATGCGGGCGGATCATCCGCGGGTTTGGGCCGGCCCACCCGCATTTGACCCGAATTTCGTTAAGTGGGTGGGTCTGTGGGTGGGTGACGGGTTGCGTTGGGAGCCATCCGCCGGGTGGTGGGTGGGTTGTGGGTGAGTGTGCGGGTGACCCGCTCAACCCAACAGCAAAAAAAAATCAAAGTCGTTGGCGCTAGAGAGAGGAGAGTGGAGACGTTAGATATAAACTCGGACTGCTCCTGGAGTTTGGACCTCAAAGCCAACCTTCCAAATAGAGATCCCCTCTTCTTCCCTTTACTTTTTCCTCTAATTCTTGTGCCTAGATCACCGCTCTTTCCTTTGTGGAATTATTTTCCTTAGTTCCTTGCACCTAATAATCGTCTCAATCTGTAGAAAACTCTTTCATAATTGAATTTCTATCCAATTTAAGAACTAATTCGGCCTTTTTTCGCCCTATTTCAACTTATTGTTTCCCTCGATGATTCTCTTCACCTATTATCATGTCAAGTTAACTCCTTTATATTATTATACATTCTGATGTGGGTGAACCCACAAACCCACCCGCATCATCCACCATCCGCCCGACCCAACCCGAGACTAAATGTGGGTGGGTGGTGGGTTAAAAACTATCAATCCGTTTAAGCGCGGGTGGGTGCATTTTATGGTCAAAATCCACCCGACCCACCCAATGCCCACCCCTAGTTGCAGCAGCATATGTAAACTTGTTCTTTCTGCTTGCTGCAAAAGATAAAGAACAATTAGTAACGATTCAGCAATCTCCAATTGGTCGCAGCATTTGACAGCATTGGTTTGTCAGACCACAAGGTCTATCTTATTACAACGAATGAGAGATTTGTATGTCTATAAACATTCAATTGTAATGAGATGGAAAAACATGGGACGGCCAAGAAATCAAAGAACATGAGGTGTGACCCATGGAGCAGTAAAATTCCCAACGAATAGATGTACTTCAATCACACTGCGGAGCAGTTGTCAGTCACCGAGAAATCCGACCTTAAGTAGAGAGCTTTAGCAGGCCATTTCTGACGAGCAACTTCATCTAGTCTTCAACCCTTGCAAGCCAGTTACTGATGGTTATAGCCAGGCCTCGGGTATCACCCAGTGAAAGACTTTTAAGTCCTTGAGCAATGGCGTCTGCAGGAGTATACACATCACCGACTTCCCATCTTGGTTCCTATTCAATTGCGACAAACAAAATTAGTTACCCTTGACCAAAGAAATGAAGGTGAGAAGACATTGGTGGAAAAACCTATGAAACTGTGATTGGCTACCTTCTGAAATATGAGCATTAGTGCTGAGATGCAAAATATGTATGGACATTTCACTACTTTCTTCTTCGAACATAGGAGGCACAATATTCATAAATATGGATTGATAGAAGACAGTCTCTGAAACTAACCTGGATGCATGGAGTGAGATGGGTGCCACTTAACTGAATCTTTTCTATTGTCCCACCCATGGACTCAATCCGAGGCTTCAGCGCTTCCTCAAGGAGATCCGACTCATCAATTGTGTCTGAATCGAACTTCACCTGTACATCAGTTGGATATAGCCCCAAAAAAAATAAGAATAACAACCTTACATTTTGTCTAAGTTCAGGGTTTACACATTAGAGAAAGGAACAAATTTTGGGATATTCAATATGTAGGAAACCCGACTCCGGGTTAGAGAGAGAGGGGGCCGGTCGGCCAAGAGGGGGAGGGAAGGAGTGGCAAACTTGTTATTTTGGGTTATTTCGGTTTACACTACTTAAAGACGCATTTCATTAGTTTTGGGAATTAAGCAATAATACACAGAAACTATCAAATCCCTAATCTCTGTTCTCTCTCTTGTTCTTCCCCAATTCCCCAAATCCCTAATTTCTTCTCTTCTCAATCCCTAATATCCCAATTGGGATTTCTTGTGTTCTACATCTGGTATCAGAGCCCCGATCTTCAATGAGTTCTTCCAAACTCTCGGACCTGTCATGGGCAGATTTGAGAAACCGAGCACGCAGCATCGGACGAAGATGGCTGCCCGCTGAGCAGGAGGCCGCACGATCGGACTCGGCAGCCCCCGCCGCCGCGCGCCTGCCCTCGACGGCCGCCCCTGCACCGCGCGCCGTCGCCCGACCCGCGCCGCCGGCCTGGCCATCGCCGAGCGCCGCGCTCCCCGCGCCCGCGCTCCCCGCGCCCGCGCCCCCGGCGCCCGCGCTCCCCGCGCCCGCGCTCCCCGCGCCCGCGCCCCCGGCGCCCCGCCCCGCGGCGCCTGCCGCGACCGCCCCTGTCGCGCAAGGCGCGCCTCAGCCCTGCCTCTCGCTGCACTCGGTGGCGGGCTGGGCCTCCCCGGGAACCCTCCGTTTCCGAGCACGAATCGAGGATCGTTTGGCCATCACTCTGGTCGACAGTGGCGCGTCCTTGAACTTTGTAGGCGAGGAATTCGCCAAGCACCTGCAACAGGTGGCCGAGGCCACCGATTCCATGGTGGTGAAGGTGGCGAATGGCTCTACACTGAGCTGTGGAGGAGTACTTCGAGGTATATCTTTGGAAATTCAGGGTCTGCCCATATGCACTGATTTGTATATACTGCCAATCACGGGATTCGATATCATTTTGGGGATTCCATGGCTACAGAGCTTGGGTCCTGTGACTAGTGATTGGCGCAGGTTGACCATGCGTTTCAAATGGAGGGATAAGGATTGGCAGCTACAGGGCCTCACCACCGTGGCTGGTCCTATCTCGATCGAGGACTGTGGTCCGGAGGGCGAGGCCGATTTGGCCATTTTGTGTTGGCCGATCGAGGAAGGGGCGCCGCCGGAACTTCATCCGGAGCTTCGGGAGCTGCTTGGCCATTACTCGGATTTATTCGAGACTCCCACTGCCTTACCTCCTCACCGACTGGTTGATCATCAGATTCAGTTGAAAGAGGGAGTGGAGGCGGTGAATGTGAGACCGTACAGATATGGGCATTCGCAGAAAGAGGAGATCGAGAGACAGGTTTCTGAGATGCTGCTCACGGGTTTGATCAGGCCGAGCACCAGCCCGTTCTCATCGCCTGTGTTGTTAGTGAGGAAGAAGGATGGGACCTGGCGCTTCTGCACGGATTATCGGGCTCTGAATGCAGCCACAGTGAAGGATCGCTTCCCCATCCCGACAGTGGATGATATGTTGGATTAGCTTCATGGATCCCGTTATTTTTCGAAGCTGGATTTGCGGGCAGGTTATCACCAGATCCGGATGCAGGAGGAGGATGTCCATAAGACGGGGTTTCGCACTCATAACGGGCACTATGAGTACTTGGTGATGCCCTTCGGATTATGCAATGCGCCGTCCACCTTCCAGGCAGCCATGAATGAGATTTTTCGGCCCCTACTGCGCCGGTATGTTCTGGTTTTCTTCGATGATATCCTGATTTACAGCCCTTCTTGGGCAGATCACTTGGCTCATTTGCAGGCAGTATTCGAGGTTCTACGGGCAAATCAGTACTATATCAAGGCATCCAAGTGCGAGTTCGGGGTGCAGGAGGTGGAGTATTTGGGTCACATGGTGACTCCACAGGGTGTGAAGGTGAACCAGGCCAAGATTCAGGCCATGGTAGACTGGCCGGTTCCCACGACGGTGACGGAGTTGCGTGGTTTCCTGGGTCTGACCGGGTATTACCGGAAGTTTGTGCAGGGGTACAGCATGATCGCCCGGCCATTGACGGATTTACTGAAGAAGGGGGGGTTTGTCTGGTCACCAGCAGCGGAGGCTGCATTTCAGCGGCTGAAGCAGGCTATGACGACCACTCCGACGCTAGCCATGCCGGATTTCTCCAAGCCATTTGTGATCGAGGCGGATGCATCGGGCCGGGGAATAGGGGCGGTGTTATCTCAGGACCGCCATCCCATTGCCTTCATGAGCAAGACACTAGCCCCCTCCAAGGAGGCTTGGTCTACGTATAAGAAGGAAATGCAGGCGATTATTACGGCAGTGCAGACCTGGCGGCCATACCTCCTGGGGCAGAAGTTTCACATCTACACTGATCATCAGAGCTTGAAGCACCTCCTCGAGCAGCGGGTGTCTACTCCGGATCAGCATAAGTGGGTATCGAAGCTGCTAGGCTACGATTATGAGATTCACTATCGACCGGGGCCCACTAATGTGGTGGCGGATGGGTTATCGAGGAAGCCGGGCAGCGAGATCCTCGCCGCAGTGACAGGGCCTGTTCCGCAGTTTTGGGATGAGTTACGGGCGTCCATGGAGACCAGTCAGTATTTGCAGGATTGCCGGGAAATCGCAGTGAGCGATAACCCGGGTCATTATTTATTTCGGCAAGGGCTGGTGACGTTCAAGGGTCGAGTAGTTCTTCCTCCTGGCTCGAACCTGGTCACCTCGGTACTTCAGGAGTTCCATGACTCGCCGTTGGGAGGGCATTCCGGCGCCGAGAGGACGCTTCGCAGGATTAAGGGCCATTTTTACTGGCCCAGGATGGCACAGGCAGTGCGAGACTATGTGGAGTCATGCGATACATGCCAGAGAGTGAAGTTGTCTTACCTGCGACCCGCCGGCCTTCTACAGCCGATGCCGGTCCCGGAACGGGTATGGGAGGACATCAGCATGGACTTCATAGTGGGGTTGCCCCCTTCTGGTGGGAAGACGGTTTTGTTCGTAGTAGTGGATCGGCTCACGAAATATGCTCATTTTATGCCCTTGGCGCACCCGTACACGGCAAAGATGGTGGCCGAGCAGTTTGTCTTGGGAGTGGTGCGACATCATGGATTTCCCAGGTCTATTGTCAGTGATCGCGACCCGGTTTTCTTGAGCAGGTTTTGGCAGGAGGCTTTCGCCATGGCACGGACTGTACTACGCATGAGTTCGGCCTACCATCCGCAGACTGATGGACAGACAGAGATAGTTAACAAGTACCTGGAGCAGTATCTGAGGTGCTTTACCCACCAGCAGCCGCGGCAGTGGCTGGCCATGCTCCCTTGGGCGGAATTGTGGTATAACACCACATTTCATAGGTCTATTAAGATGACACCGTTTGAGGCGCTGTATGAGAGATCACCCCCGACATTGGTGCAGTACAGAGGTGGGTCGAGCTCGGTGGATGCGGTGGACAGGTGGTTGAGCGCGAGAGATGAAGCTCTGGAGCAGTTGAGGACTAATTTGGCTGCAGCGTCCAATAGGATGAAGCAGGCCGAGGATGCAGGGCGGCGGGAAGAGGAGTTTGAGGTGGGTGACTGGGTTCTGTTGCGGTTGCACCCCTACCGGCAGTCCTCGGTTTTCAGGCGGGCATACCAGAAGCTGGCAGCTAGGTACTTCGGGCCGTACGAGATCATCCACAAGGTCAACCCAGTTGCCTATCGACTACAGCTGCCTGCGGGTTCGCGCATACACCCGGTGTTCCACATTTCCTTGCTGAAGAAGTACCGGGGCCAGGCGGACAGGGTGACGTCGACGGCTCCTCCGGTGACAGCAGATGGTGACTTGGAGCTCGTTCCTCTCAAGGTACTAGAGACCCGGTGGACAAAGAGAGGAGGGCGGCTGGTGGAAGAGAGCTTGGTGCAGTGGAAGCATGTGGAACCGGACGATGCTACTTGGGAGGAGTCAGAGTTGCTGCGCCCGAGATTCCCGGCTTTCGACATCGAGGCCGATGTCGGTTCTGAAGGAGGAGGGGATGTAGGAAACCCGACTCCGGGTTAGAGAGAGAGGGGGCCGGTCGGCCAAGAGGGGGAGGGAAGGAGTGGCAAACTTGTTATTTTGGGTTATTTCGGTTTACACTACTTAAAGACGCATTTCATTAGTTTTGAGAATTAAGCAATAATACACAGAAACTATCAAATCCCTAATCTCTGTTCTCTCTCTTGTTCTTCCCCAATTCCCCAAATCCCTAATTTCTTCTCTTCTCAATCCCTAATATCCCAATTGGGATTTCTTGTGTTCTACACAATAGCAGTTTAAGATTTTCGAAATACAGAAGTCGTACATACCAGTAATGTGTGCGGGACATTGTACAAGTTCTTGAAACAATCACGATTTTCGGCAGGTGTTGGCTTGAATTCGGATATCCCTTCAGTAACCTAACAACATTCATCTCTG
Organism: Linum tenue; assembly: GCA_946122785.1. NCBI lineage: Eukaryota > Viridiplantae > Streptophyta > Magnoliopsida > Malpighiales > Linaceae > Linum > Linum tenue. Next base: position 45,649,035 of record CAMGYJ010000007.1, on the reverse strand, counting down.
TACATTAACACCAAATTGGACTCTGAACTGCTAAGTAAAGCATTGGCAAATCAGGTGATAGAGAAAATAGTCTACCATGTGACCGTTGGTTTAATGGCTTATATTAGTCAATTAAGCCTTTAATTCATTAAGGAAATGGGCTTACTAGAAAAGTGGGAACAATATTTTCAGGACAAGTTCGTAAACTATGCCGCCAACTTTAACCCTGGTACGGTCAATTTGGTTTGGAATGTGAAGGCCACAAAATCAAAATACCTCGCATTTGCATCTAGCGTGTCAGCAGGGCAGCTTCAGAGAAAGCATTTAATAACTTAAGCAAAAGCATTGTAACGAAAGGAAGAAATAAGAACTTGAGCTGAAGCTGCCTAGAGAAATTATGATCGGGTTTGAACTAGTTAACATAGAAAATACGATGAAGTTGCTAGTAAATGAAGCTCCAATGAACTACTCTATAGTAGCATCTCAAGTCTAGTATCTTAAGTACAAGACAGTAATTAGACGAACTTTGTGAATGGGTATAGGAAAAATAATAAATTGGAGATGTACGAACCAATAAAAAAGTTCCAGCTTCATCATTATTATTTTTCTTATACCAACATGAACAAGACAGATTATTAGCAAACCTGATTCATCACCGAAGGCAACTGATCAACGAACTTTGTGAATGCACCGAGGGCTTCCTGACTATTTTCTGGCACTATAGCTTCAGCCATATCAAGTAGAGACTTCCAAGCATCTCCTATGAAATGAAGAATCAATGTCAAGCAGAACAAAAAACCATATTTAGCTAGTATGTATTACATCCTTAGCAGAATACAAACATGTATATAATTCCATCCACCTTAGTGGTGCTGAAGCTGGGTGAAACAATAGGATGTCACGGTAGGAGCAACGGAATCATTGAAAAATGGATATTTTACCAAGAACCAATTAGGGAGAACGTAAAAGCATTACAGAATCCTCTACTATTAAATAAATGGGATAATGGCTAAAGAAAGGGGCAAAAATAAAAGAGAAGACTAAGATGTGCGATACTAAGATTGCAGTATTTCTTCCCGTAACTAACTTCAAAATGGCATGGTCTTGTCTGCAATTTACCTGAGGCAGTCCTAGCCATAGAATATACAGGCGATGCTTCCATAACTGGCATCATCTGGTTGACAAGAGGCCCAAACTGCTTTTTAAGAAGCTAAATGTTAGTGGCACAAAAGCATCATGATCTGGCTGAAAGAAGGGGGAACGCTTACAGTCCTGGAAGACTGACTAGACTTGGTCATTGGGCTATCATAAAAAAAAACTATGAACTAGATTGTCTTGTGAAATAAAAGAAAATGCATAATTAGGTGTATCTGTATCATCTTAAACAATTGCCCAACCTATCCAACAGTCTAAAGCTCCAGTGCGGAAACATCTCCTCATTCTTGCAGAAGAGTATGAAATGAGGATGCCACCAAATGAACATGCCAGAAATTTCTTAAAACTAATCGATAAATTGCTGGGAATGGTACATTCACCTGCTCAAAGTATGGTACAGCCTCTGTAGCAGGCCTGTTGTTGAATGAGACAATGACATTAGCCTTCCACAAAAGATAATAGCAGTCATCACTCTCAACGAATTGTTCAAGGCTCGAACTTTAAGCAAGAACAAATCAAACAGAAAACAATGCCAAACAAACCTTAGGAATCCTCTCTGCGAAATAACTTCCTACAAGCCCTTGGAGAAGTGCCCCATTACTGAAATGAACATCCACATAGAGAGCTAATATCAGCATTCATTTGATGTGATGTCATGGTGAAATGCAAGTTGCGATACTATTGAAGTTGATCGCAATCGACACCAATGCTCGTGCTCCGTGACATGAAGAGCTTAAGTTATCTCTTGAGAGCAGATATTAATATCCGTTAATGAAGTTTCAGATATGTGATCAAGCAGAAACCAAGTTAACCGAGGAGGGTTTTACTGGACGCACCCACCTATGCCCAACAGAGAAAAGTGGAAGGCCGGCGAGGTTTGCAGGAGTGAGGTCGGAATCAGGCAGTCCATTTTGCAGTAACGAGTCCAGGCAAGAATTGAACCTTTCATAGACTTGGTTAGCAGCTGAAGAGTGATCGAAGGTGACATTGTAGGGCACGGAGATAACAAGAAACCCTTCCTTGGCCAATTGCTCCATCAGATAGCTGCCAGTCAGTTCGGGACAGCACAAGAGAGAAAAATAAGAAAATTGATAGTTCATCCTCAATTCACAGAAGAAACGAACACTGAGCTAGCAAGCAGAAAGACAGGGGAGTTTGATTGATTGATTGATACCCGTAAGTGACCTCCGGAACTGCTCCGACGAACGCACCGCCCAAGAATTTGATAATTGCGCGCGGCGCTTTGCCTTCAGTCTGTGGAGGAATCACCAAGCAAGAATCCATTCTCCTGAATAGCTTCTTCCCACTGCTGGGGCTGGCGGTTCTGGCGCTGAATCGAGAACTGCTGCTACTGCTGGAGCTGGTGGCACTGTTTGCGTAGCCATTGGTGATGCATAGGGTAGAGAGAGGATTAAGAAGTTGAGCCCGCCGTCCCCCATTGCTTCCAGCGAGCATCCATGAACGGCTCAGCGGCAGCTTCGAGCATGGATAAGAAGAAGAAGAAGGACAAATGCAGCAGACAGAAGTCGACATTTCCATAAATTCGGGAGGCGGCGACGTTTGATGCTTTCTCCCAACGTCGATGCTTCTTCTCAACAATCCAGTCGAAAGCGCTGAGTGGTGGGTTAAGTTTCAACTCTGTTGTGCAGAAATAATTATTATTCATGTGGCATTATGATCGCCATAATTATTCTTCTGATGTGTAATTACTGGGGAAGAGAACAGTGGGGAATGAATGAGTGGAGATGAAAAAGGCAAGTGCCAAGTTTTAACGTACGATGATGCTTCCGCCACGATTTTCCCACCTCGCACCTTGGCCTGGAAAGTGACCGTCAGTTGAGGCTTGAGATGGGCATGGGTGGTTCGTGGTTGAACCCATAAATTCGCTCAAATTCATCCAGAACTGATTCACATCATGTAATGGGTAATTGGGGTAGGGATAACAATGGGTCGAATTGGGCCATATTGACTACTCTAATTTCTTTTAAAGTTTAGTGTGTTCTTACCGATATTACATTAGAATTTTGAATATTTGGATATTACATTAGAATGATTCTTACACTAAGTGTAAGTGTTGGACCTGAAAAAACCATTAGACTAGTCTGGCCCAGCCTAGTCCAATCATCCAGGCTCAAGGACCCAACCCGATTCAGTCAGTCCAACCAGGCCTATCGAGCGCCTAAGTCTAGAAAGGACGTCACACGCCAACTCATCGAGACAACTTTCCACATCAAGAGAAAGATGACACTGAGCTATGAGAGCTGGGACCACCCCCTCAGTTTGCCCCCTAAGATTGATGCTCAGACATTTTTTGTAATAACGAATATTGAAGACCAGTTAAAAGGACAAACATAATGGCATAAATAAAACAATATGCATGGAACATTACTAAATGCGCTTAAGAGTGCGTACATAACAATTATGGTGTTTAACCTGATTTGCGTATTATGAAAAGGAGAAACAACTTTAAAGAAAGCACACACTGAATACACATTTCTCAACACAAATATCCTAAAACCCTTCATCATCCTACCTCTCTATACCCAGTCACTTCCCCTTCTCTTCTTGTTTTTTATTACTCACCAGATCTCATTCCATTCACCTATCTTCCCTCTGACCAAACCTCCTCTAACAATCTCTAATCGAAATTCACTATAGTGACCAAACATCCTAATCAAATCGTCTATCCATTCGAGAGAACATAAATAATTGGCTCCCACCATGGGCACTAAATGATTTTCCACATTCAAAGCGGTCATGAACAGGACAACAAAAATCCATGGGAGAAGTCCTTAGACCACCCATAATGTGGGTTGATAAAGTGAAAAAAGTGGGGAAAAGTATTGTAGTGTGGTACGGAAAAGTGGGAAAGTTGGGGAAAATGGGCGGATAAACCCACTCATAAAAGAAAAAAGGTGGATAGATGTTCGGGGTGCGGGATCGAGACGAAAATCACTTTTTTGTTTTTGTTTTCTGAAATTGTGGAAAAGTTATTATTTGGGTGTGTTTTCTGGGTTATGGTCATCCCGTATTATTATGCTTTCGTCATTGATGACGTCATATTTAAATAGTGATGAAAAATATATGTCCAAATTAAAAAAAATTATATCGAAATGTTCGTATTAATTAATTATCACTAACTATGAAGAATAATGATCATTATATAAAAATAAAGTGACGAAATCAAGTATAGATGAATCTTAGGAAAAAAATGTTAAACCAATTACCCCCTTTTCTCATCCCCACATTGTGACCAAAACCTCACCCTCGCCCTCTTTTCCCACATTTTCCTCCCACCCACATTATGGATGGTCTTAAAGCATGGCATGGAGCCCCTTCGACATCCTGTAGAACTCTCAGGATGAGGAGACAGATGATTCAGATTGTGTAGCTTAGTTAAAACAGAAATTTGAAGCACAAGGGAACAAACTTATAGACCTGCAGGAACAGGTATAGATTGTAGCAAATCTCCTAGCACAGCAGAATGAACTTCTGGCTCTATGAGCACCAATGAGAGTGATCGAGCAAGATAGGAGTACAGGTCACAGTAATACGAGCGATACACAAACAAAGGAAAAATGGAAAACACTGTCAAGCAGTGGCGTAACCATGATTTCGTTTAAAGTGGGTCTACTTAGAAGAAAAATATAGATGATAAATAAATTTTTTTTTAACTTTGCTATCATTCATGATATAATCGTATATTGGAAAGTTTTAATAAATTAAAATACATTAGTAGTTGAAACTATCAATAATATCACTTTGTGTACCAAACAATTATTAATGATTTAGCTAGTCGTTCTCTTCCAAATGGTGTTCTTTGTCAAGAATCGTTTAGTATCAATAACTCGAGTTGTTGAGAGAAGTTTAATAATGAATCGTACACAAAAAAATAATCCATGATTTAGTTAGTTGTTCGCTTCCGAATGGTGTTTTTTTTTGTCAAAAACCATTTAGTATCAATAACTCGAGTTGTTGAGAGAGATTCAACAATATATCTTATACCATTTTTTAGCACCCTCCCTTATAAGAAAGTTAGCTTATATAGAATTGAAGTTTGCACAAATTGGCCCGCTTATACAGAATTGAAGTTTGCGCAAATTGGAATATCGTGTGCTTAAGAGATGAGGTCACCAAGATTCAAACACAAGACCTTTTGATAAACTATTCTTAATTGGATGCACCCTAATTTTCGGTATCACTTAACTATTATACCTAATTCGACCATCTTTCTTCTGAGACAGGACCACCCTCCTATAGTCCAATAATGCATATTACGACCCTCATCTCAAAGTCTTGGGATGGAATTGAAGCAAAAATTAATAAGATATGATTCATCAGAAATTAAGGCGAAACATATATCTAGGAGGAAAGAGAAACATGGAGAGTAAAGAAAGTTGGCTTGGTGCATTATTCACTATGTACACATTTTTTTGTTCTCTTCCCTATTAATTTAAAAGCTCGTATGATTATTTTTTGAGATTGTTATTACACTTGTATTGTTTAGGATGTATGACTTTCTTAATATTTTTTAGCAGATACAATACATGAATTGTTTCTTTGATGTGACAGAAATTATCACTCAAAATAAGTGATTGTTATATCTCAACTTTTAGATGAGATTGTTATGATAATTGACTTCAAATTATTTTATCTCAACTTTTAACTAATGTGACATAATCTCACATACCAATACTTCTATACAAAAAACTAGCACAGGGCCCCGCCCGTTGGCGGAAGAGTACGATTCATTTGGCCCAAAGAGTTTGATAATGAAATTGAGGTGTACTCAACTTAGAGGTACTGTATTAGTGTGATAAGCAAGTAGCTCATTTTTATCTATATATTGTAAATGCTCGGTTGACTGTTTTCTTCGGGAGGTTGTCAATGAATAATTTAGAAAAATAAGGTTATAAAATTAAATACCAAAAATGCATAAAAACATGTCAAATAGAATACTTATATATATATATATACATTATATTCATTCTCTAATTCAACTATATATTTGTGAAAAAATAATCATCCCTATAAAAAGTTGGTAAAGAACCACATAACAGTTGTTTTCCATGAGATCTTCGCAATAAAAAAATAGTTTTTCCTTTAATGAAGTTTAGAGTATCCATGAAATATTTTCCTCAATAGTCATCTTTGTTATTGAATAGTGCACGGAGTATAAATTCGGAATTACACGCTGCACACATCAGATGAATGAGGTAGAACAATTTGCAAATTGGTTGTCAATATTTAGTTGAGCAATGTACTCAAACTACTATCATATCTTAAATATGTCAAGCAATCACGTAACAGTTTCATTGAGCAAAGTCATGTAATCTTGGAAGTTAGGAGTGTAAACCAATAATATTGGTGGATTGACAGATAGATAATTGAGACTATTCAACAAATTAAATCATCATTTATTGACCATCACAACCGGTTAGAAAGCAAATTGTTAGCATTTATACCAAGGAGATCCAAAATTTTGGTTCAGTTGTACTAAGTTAATGGAGTCCCATCAATATATTAGTAAGTAAATGGTTTCCTCTTAGTTTTCAAAAGAGTAATTCAAGTATGTTTTCATTCAATAGCGATCACTCAAATTAGTCACTTACAATTTCATTCAAGTTTTGTGGCAGTAATGACTTGTGTGAATTTTTTTAAGATAGATTACCCAAATTCATTACTACATACATCGCAACCATAAATCAAATTCGTAGTTCGCAAATTACCCAAATAAACTACCGTTTGAATTTACTACCAAAAAACCTAGGATTTAGAAAAGTAGCACATAGTTTTTACTCATTAGGGTTTAGATGACAGTACAACGCTCCAAAATTTACTATTCAAGATTTAGATGGTGTTTTTGCACCCACCTCATATTGAACAATCATTTTGATTAGGCAATTCAAAATCTTTAATCATAATACAACGAACAAAGAATGAATGAATTTTTTTAAAATTATTTGGACTAAAACTATTTAGTAGCCAAACCTTTATAATTTGGCAAAATAATAGTTAGAACTTTTGAAATAAAATATAATAACCGAATCGTTAAATTTTCATCTGCCATCCCGTTCGTTAACTTTGCATCCGACATCCCGTTAGTTGACAATGACGTGGTAGCTAAATTGATGAGTTTGGTGAATTTTAGTGAGGTGATAAAGAGTTAATAGACTTGTTTAATTATGTTTGGATATTTATTAATTTTTAAAAATTGTGTATGATTTTAATCTACAGATTTCTTTTACATATGCTTGTATGATAAGTGGTCCAAGTATAAAATTAAGGCAAGGCGCCCAAGCCCATAATACATTCTAGCGGAACTCAAATAGAAGAGGAATCAAACTCAAGCACCGGAAGAGAGATTGCAATTGTAGGGTAGAAAAATTATTGGTCCAAAATAACCAAAGAGGCCTTCCTAGGATTGCGCAGAGAGCTAGCTTTTTTCAATTGTGCATGTTCTCACGGGGAAAATCTATATAAGATTGGGAGGATACATTTATTTAAAAATCCAACTTCTAACCCACATTCATTATATCATGGCCAATGCTACGGTGCCGCTCTAAAAAGTGCGGCACCGGTGACGCTGTTTTTTATTGGTCCACGTGGAGCTGACGTGGCTAGGCTGGTTTATTTATTTCGAGCCCAAAGCCTACTGACCCATTGGAATCGGCCTGAACCGAAGTCCTACCCAACAAACGGAAGCACCTATATTTCACACAACCGTTTTCAATTTGTTTTATTTTACAGTAATTAATTTTAAACTGCTTTTGAGTTTTATCCTGAATAAAAAAAAACGAGAGGAAAGAAAACCCAAGGAGCATCTTCTTCGAGCTCTCGGTCCAAACTGCTCCGACGAGAATACATTGAGAATACAAAACTGCTCCGGCGAACTCCACCCTCTCCGATCGGAACTCCATATCCTCCAATAAAATCATTCACCGTATTCCTCTTCCTTCATTCATTGTGAGAAACAAAAACGACGAATCCCAGGTACCGGGAGGCAGGAGGCCCTATGTTTGCGTCGAAGTGCTCTGCCGACACCGACAATCTCTCCCTCGCGCGCGTAAGAGAAGAGTTCCTCACTCTGCCTTGTCCCCTCGCTCTGCAACCTTCCTGTTGACGAAGCGGAAGTCGAAGTCCTAGGTTCCTATAGACATTGTGTAACAAATCCGAAGGGTCCTGGTAATTCAATTCAATTAGTTTTTTTTTTATTTGGCCTAGCTTCATTTCTCTTATCTAGTATGTCATGGATGTTGCGCCTTGCATTCAATTATTTTCCTTTGGATTGTGTTTACCGTGCATCAGAGAAAAGGTTGCTCTATCCCTGTTCTACTTCTTTGTTCTTTCCATTTTGGTTGGTACATGAACAGTAGCAGAGACTAGCTAAGTTAGCCGAGTGGAAAGCTGATTGCTCTGTCCCTGTGCTGTTTTTTTGTTCCTTGTTTTTTGTTTGGTGCATAAAGCATTAGGAGAGCTTAGCTATGTCAGCCGAGAGGGAAGGCCACCATCAATTCATATCCACCAATTCATATTTTATCAAACTATTGTTTCTGTATATCCAATTATGACAAGAGGCCTACTCTAAACAAATTTCCTGCTATCGTTTCCATTCCCTCCTAATACTGTGTTTTGCTAGAATCTTTTTGAAATCGGACCTTTAAGCTTTGAAACCTTTCATAGGCTCAAGAAAACCATCATATTGGGTATCATGTGTCCTCAAACATATCCTTCACAGCCCTGATATAAGCCAGTGCATCAAAGTTGGAATCGACGAAACTGAATCCAAATTTTGTTGGAGCCTGTAGTGACTCTCCACAAGGACTGCAAACGGTTCCAGGTAATTCAACGTTAGTAGATAGAGCAACTAGGAAGAATGATTCAGGTCATTATTCTCCTGCATTGGTTGTAATTCTTTGTTGCCTCTTAACTGTTACGTTAGCGATGCTGTAATGGAGCTTTGTTTGTGTGTTATTCCATACTTAGTTGATCTTTCTTTATTATCGAGCAGCAGAGGATTGTTGCTCTGTTAAGAGAAGGAATTTGAGTACCATAGGGGACTGCAAAGTGCAAACTACCATGGACTACCAATAACTCTTCTTTGCTTTACTAATACTAGTATGTAATTTGGACTGTATAGTTAATGTTTGGCATGCTTTCACTCTATACATACTAGTTTGGAATTCAAGTAGAGTGTCTGCCAGTTTCCGGAATTTTAGACTTGAGAAAAACTATAGAGAACATGGTCGCGGCCATTGTTGCCTTCTTTACCATGCCAGTAGTTGTTCTTTTGGTTACTGGAGTCATGTCATGTGTAGCTGCATTTTTCATGGCCACCTGTAGATGTGAAATATAAAGATATAGAAGTTTTAAAAGCAATGGATGTTGATGGAGCGTGGGTTCATGGGTTTGATTTTGTTCACCTATTGGCAGAATCTTGTATTTATCTGGCCTAGAGGAGAGGTTGTCGTTTTAAGTTATTATCTTTGGAGACTACGTTTCCATAAAATCGTACCTTGAATAATTTGCTCCATGGTGCGTAGTTATTGAGAGGAAAGATTCATGATAGTTCATTTTTTATCTTTATCTCTAATTCTCTATGTTGTTATCTTACACAGTACAAAATTTGAAGTTGTGTAAAATGTTATGTCTGATCTGTTCTGCAGTAGTGCTGTGAAATTGGATATGTTTTGCAGCAGTGGTGTTGACAGTTGAAAAGCAGTGAAACTCTTATCTCCTTATATGTCTGTGGCTGGAGATCCTAATTGAAACTTCTTTGAGTATAAAGCCTAAAATACATAATCTAATTTTGCAGGTCAAGATGATCAAGCTTGTTTGCTGATGGAGAGAGAGGATGAAGTTAAACAGTAGGTGCAGGAAGCAATGAGGGATTGGTGGCAGCATTGGGAGGCTGTATGAAATTGATGTTTTGCGTAGTTGGTTGATAAACTGAGTTAGATTCTTCCATTGGAATGTAAACTCCTATAGCATCTATAATGAGAATGCATATTTGGTCATTTGAGCTAGGATCTTATTACTGTTGACATTGAATTGCACATAAATGAATTGGTACATGTACCCACTGACATTGAATAGCATGGGAACGAAATCTTTAGGACACCCATCCCGCAGCAAGCCTTCCTTGGTAACTTTAAAACAATGAGAGCTCAAAATCTAGTTCATCCTCTTTGTCATTCATCACAATATTAAATGCCATCACAGAGAGAAGATACTAAGGCTTAAACTGGATTTTCTACTGCACAATTGGAAAACCCAGAATGTTAACTAGCATAAGCTATAACTGATTCAATAAACAACCACTCTATTCATGACATCTGTCAATTAGCAACTAAACTACTTAAAATACAACAGCGTCATTTTCCTATGCGTGTTTGACATTCAAGCATCCGCCTTTTAATGTTGTCCTGCTGCTACCGTTTCCTTCCCATTGCACTTGTTGCAGCTGCTACTTCCCTTTTCTCAAAATAGCAACTTGGTTGAAGTTACCCAGCTTTCTTTCTAGCTTCATGAGTAAAAGTTCCAAGTTAGCATCACCATTTACAAACAAAAAAAGTGGTGAAATAAAGGGAACCATTTCCAGAATATGCAAGGATGACGATAAATATGGTTTCTCCAAAGTACAAAATATAAAAAGCTAGATCTTTCTCCAAACAACTAATCTCTCCGAGGCATACCCGTCAATCCTCTCCATTCAGCAATCTTGTAGCCTCTCCAGCACACGAGACCTGCACTCTAGCAACCTCCCGCTCACAACCAACTGCTGCCCAAGCTGTGGTTATCAGTTTCAAATTCCCCTGGACAGATTTACATAGCAAATAAGACACAAAGAGTTATAAACTTATAACACAGCTGGTTCAAGGGTCAGCAATGTAGCCAAATATTTAACATCGTGGCTTTAAAATTCACGTGCCAAAAGCAGGAAGAAAGAAGAACTTTGGAGATATTCTACTCGCTGAACAATAACTTAAACTAAACTATCACAATAACCAATCTGGATGCATTGAATTAAAACTCCCTACATACAACTTATTCATTCGAGATTCATACCACGAATAGAACCCACCAAGAGTCCCTGCAAGTTATGAACCTGCCAGATTCTTGAGTTTGTGAAGCTCAACCATTGACTTTATGCTACTTTTCAGTACCTCTTGACCACGTCTCCGTTGATCACAGCATACACCCCACTGACTTCCCTCTCCCTTCTATCCAGTTCACTACCGCATGCTTCCTATCCGAGCACAAGGGATCTAATTTCATTTTTGTAAATAGATGATTACGCCAAGTTCAATTTTGAAATCACTCTAAAGGAGAAATTAGCCCACTTCCATTCCTTTATAACACAAGAAAAACAAACGACCAAACAGAGAAAGAGATGGGATCGAGCACGAACAAGTGACGTAGTAATTTTGGAGCGACCGCCGGTGAAAGAGGGTGTTTCTCCCCTTCTGTGAATTGGACCCGGTATTTGGCGGGGGCGCTTTTCGATGGTGACAGAGGCCCGCGAAGATACAAATTTCTTCGCCTATGAACAACTCACCGGATAATTTTGCAGATGGGATCGGCCGCAGACAATTCACTGGCGCGATTTTGGAAGAACGCCGGAGATGGAGTTGGGATCGGTCGCGAGCAAGTCACCGGCGCGATTTAGGGAGAACGCCAGAGATGGAGATGGAGATGGGATCGGCCGCGAACAAATCACCAGCGCGATTTTGGGAGAACGACGGAGAAGGAGATCGACGAACATCCTTTCGGATCGTCCATCGCCGTCCCCCCGTTTTTCAGTTTTCTCAATCTTTTTTTTGGTGATACAGTTTTCTCAATCTTCTGGAAAACAAACTAATTACATTTAATTAATAAAGATATAACGACAATCGGGAAAAAAATAGAATCGTTTGGGATTTGACGGAGACGGATTTTCTGTTTGAATGGGAGGGACGGGTTGGTTCGAGTACCCATTACTCATGGAATATGGGCTTGGGTCAATCAAAGCCAGCTCATGCCACGTAAGCTCCATGTGGTCCAATCAGATGCAGCGGCACCGGTGCCGCACTTTTTAGAGCGGCACCATAGCATTGGCCTTATACCATTTGATTTTGGCACGCTAATGTCCGGTTTGGATTGGGGCAGATCCGGATATTCGGTCCCATGATTGGGCTTCAAAAGACAAGCATGTCTATTTATATGGGCCTGTAATCGGCCCAGTCAATGACGACCCGACACTCTAGCTCGAACCTCCCTCCGATCCGAAGGGCCCTTGTGGTAAAGACGTAAAACCAGAGCGGTAGGCAAAGCGGCGAGCGAGTTGTCACCAAAACTTTGACCCGGGCAGAAACCAGAAAAAATGGCCGAGTTAGCTCCATTTCGCACTCACTCCATTTCCTCCCACCTCCTCCCCACCCACTCTTCCAAGCTCCGCTTCCGAGCTCCGGCCGCCGCCCCCTCGATCTCTCTGGGGTATCGCTGCCAGCTTCTGAGTTTTCCGAAAAGCCTGCATTTCAAGCGTCCGATCTTCGTCTCTAGGGTTATCGTCTCTTCGGACAGCCAGACTTCGACGATCATCACCGACAACGTTGACCTGTCCACCCAAGGGATTGAGATTGAGCCAGATAACGGAGACGGAGGGGACAATCACGGTGATATAGGAGATAACGGCAGAAGAGGAGGAGGAGGCGGCGGCGGAGGAGGCGGCGGCGATAGTCGTAACGAAGGCGAGGGAGGATCTTCGGAGGATAGTAGTAAGAAGAAGATGGCTTTGTCCATGTCTCAGAAGCTCACTCTTGGTTATGCTGCTCTTGTTGGAGGTAAAGCTCCTCCTTTCTTTCTAAGCTTCAATTTTTCTAGGTGTTATACTGATAGCTTAATCTCTGGTTTGGATTATGATCGGAGAACACTTCTCTAGTTTGCTATGATAACCTTTTATCTCACCTACCGGTCTAGGGTTTACAATTAGCCCAAATCGCAGGGCGCTCTGACAGCACAGAAGATCTAGGGCCTAAACCCGTGACGTGCTTAGACTTAACATTGCCTAGATTAACATGGAACCAATGTAGTCTAAATTTTGCTTTAAAGGTTACACATTTACACTTTTAGATCATCAAAACGCTTCTACGTAGAATCGCGGTTTCCCCCTACAAGTGTAGTCAAAATCTATGTTTTAAAAGCTTACGTTTTTACGCTTTTAGATCACCAAAACACTACTATGTAGAATCACGATTTTGACTGCATTACATGGAACGTGTCTGATTGCTCGTTCTAAATTGATTAACCTTGAGAGTTCATTGAGATATGATTGCTATTTGACTAGATGATTGGGCACTGACCCAAGTTTTTGGTTTGTTCTTTTGTGTATTGGGTTTGAACTTTGAACCGACTGTTTATGTGGCAGTGGGAGGTCTGATGGGGTATATGAAAAGTGGTAGTCAGAAATCACTCCTGGCAGGCGGCCTATCTGCGGCAGCGCTGTATTATGTGTACACTCAGCTTCCAACAAACCCTGTTTATGCATCATCCATAGGGCTTGGTAAGGCAACAAATGGATATGTAGTACTTCTGGTTCTGGACTCACATGACTGCTCTATTACCTGCCTGAGTTCAGTTACCTGAAGTGCTTGGTGGTTTGTTTTCTGTCCGGGAATCTGCAGGTGTGGCTTCTGTGCTTACCGGGGTGATGGCTTCGCGGTTCATGAAGTCGAAGAAGGTCTTCCCTGCAGGTGTTGTATCCCTTGTGTCGGTAGTGATGACCGGTGGGTACATCCATGGAATCCTACGCAGCATGCATTGATTCGTCGAGACACTCTATTTCCGGATGATGCTGCAGAACGGGAGACAGATGTTTTTGCAGACTCCTTTTTTTGTTCCTTCTTTAGGCTGCATCCGTTTTTATGTTTTTAGCATAGTATGGGTCTGGACTCTGGAGTTTGGACTTTGGCAATGTAGATGAGGACTGCGCACTCGCTAGTTCTTCATAGTTTGTATGTGGACAATTTCAGTGATGGGTTGAGTTTGAGTTTGGCCTTGTTCAGACTTTGCTCGTTAATAAATTAGTCGAGTTTGAGTTCAGTTCGTTTACTAAAATCTTGATTTCTATTTGATTCGAGTACAATTCAAGGTTGACTCATCAATGAGTTCGAGAGTTTTAGTTGAGTTCTGGTCATCAATTAGCTCATGAGCTCTGTTCAAGATCTGTTCATAAACTATAGATAATAAATGGGTAAATGACACATTTGGTCATCGAGATTACTAAATCGTGTCATATTTAGTCACTAGAAAAATTTAATATCAATTTTGGTCACTCGAATTACTGAAACAGGTCACATTTGGTCACTCTTTTGTAGCCTCTATCCAACTCCGGTCACTCGAATTATTGAAAAATGTCACATTTAGTCACTCGGATTACTGAAACATGTCACATTTAGTCACTCTCCCAAAAGTTTCCGTCCAACTACATTAATGGAGTTGGACGGAAACTGACGGGAGAGTGACTAAATTTGACCAGTTTCGGTAATTCGAGTGACCAAAATTGATATTAATTTTTCTAGTGACTAAACATGACACAATTTAATAATCTCAGTGACCAAATGTGTCATTTACCCGATAATAAATACACTCATGAGTGGCTGTCTAGCTAATACTGTTGAGTCAACTCACAGGTACAACAAGTTTATGAGTCGATCTTACTTATAAATCTCATGAGATAGAACAATATTTAGCTAACACTCGGCTTGTAAATGAGCCAATTGTCGAAAGAACTTCTCACGAATTGTGCTTCAAAACGCTTGTGAGTTGGTCGGCTAATTTGTTGCGCTAGCAAGGCAACAGAGCAGCATGCGGGAATACCTTCGTCTTTGTTCAAATGGAAAGCGGCCTAAACTCTCTTGTAAGTTGGAAGTAAGACGAAGCTGTAAGCTGCCCTCAGTTCTTTGAGAGCCGGACATACATGAACATGTGATTATATAAAGTGCATGCTTTAAGGCAACAACACATTTTACAGGGATACACCTTACAACACAACTCAGAACTAAATTAGACATAGAGAGGTTCACAGTCAACAAACAGCGTCTTGTTCGTTTGTCTGATTTGTCAAATTGGTGGTTCACATACAAGCGATTTTGTACTAATGTCATAAGATAACACAAAGTTAACGATATATATATTTCGGCTGATGATAGTATAATAGGATAATGATTCTTCTCCTCGAACAACTTGCAAGTCAATCAAGCATTGTTCGGAGCTGCAGCAGCCAGCGTTTGCTGAAGATGCTCGGCTGTAAGCAAGTTGTTGGAATCATGCTTCATGTTCTCAGCTGCTGATGGAGATGAAGGAATAGAGTAGGGACTCTTGCTCATCATCCTACAGCAAAAGGTTTAGGAAACACCATTGCAGCAACAAGTCAAAATACAACAGCACAAAGCCGGTAATGATCAAACAACCAGTCTAACAGCTACCTGTCCCTTCTCTTCTCAAAGAAGCGCTGGAGAGAGTGCCTCCTTGCAATTGGCAGATCTAAACAACACAACAGACAATAGAAGAGAACATTTGTTAGACTTTGCTATGATTCATAGCTAATACGCAGGACATTCCAGTTTAACTCCATGAACTACTTACCAGCTTGCATTTTGCAGAGAGAATTTTTATGAGCAG
The DNA here is from genome assembly GCA_946122785.1 of Linum tenue. Lineage (NCBI taxonomy): Eukaryota > Viridiplantae > Streptophyta > Magnoliopsida > Malpighiales > Linaceae > Linum > Linum tenue. The sequence goes on along the minus strand of CAMGYJ010000007.1, from coordinate 45,633,240 downwards.
CGTACTGCGGAGAGGCCAATGCACTAGAGGTACTTTGCATTGAAGGAGACCTAGAGAGGACTGGTGCAGCAGCAACAACAGCAGGAACAGCAGCAGCTGGTGCAGGTCCTGATTCGATCTTCTTGATATCAGCAGACTTCACAGCTTGTGCCGCAGCAGCAGCGATAGCCATTATTTCACGAGCCTAACAAAGCAACCAGTTGAAAGGAAAAAGAGTTAGCTAGAGCTAGAAAGAATTGCGGCCCTCCATCCTTATAAACTTAGTGAGCATTTAGACGACTGTTTCCGACAGTGAAAGAAAAACCAAACCTTTTCTGCCGGAATTCCATCAAACACAAGCACATTTCCACCATAGAATATGGTGAGCTGTTCTGGCCCGGGGACAGAAGCATCTGCTCCGGATTTCGCCACAGCTGTAGCAGCCCTGCCAAAATCCCATGGACAAGTTAGTTTGAAAATCACTCACTAATTCCATGAAGTTGCTTGGTTATGATATACAAGAGATTCAATTTGTCCCAATCCTTCACTCGGCGAAGTGGCTGTGAAAAGCACCAGTAACTTCCTTAATGAAATAATTCCCCACCAGCCCTACCCACTTGAAACTTCTAGGTAAACAACTTTTCAGAAGAATACAAAATAAGCTTGTGTATACACCCAAAACCCAGTCACAAACAAAAGCCACATTTTTTCAGATTTCTGTAAAACCTTTACTTGCCCCGGACTTTCTCATGCATCACTAGACACAGAAATTACCCAGAAAGCCATAGACAAAAGAGCTACCAAGCACACGAAGGAGAAGCCATTTTGTTTGAGAGTAGGATGGTGTACCTCCCTAGCTAGATCTAGTTGTAAGAAAAATAAATCTAGCCATCAATTCTGCCCCCACAATACCATTGTTGTCGTAGAAAGGAATGGAAGGAGCAAAGACAGAGACAGCATCGAACATTTTGCCTCCCATCAAGTTCCAGAAATCCTTTCCCAGAAGCAGTACATCATTAAAAGCCCATCAAAGATCTTCATTTAAACACCACCAGAAAAAAAAATCGCGACTCACCCAATTCCTTGCTCGATTTCGTCATTAATAAAACTAAAACAAAATTCCAGGGTTTCTTTACCCTTTCGGGGATTTCATCAGATCTTATTCTCCTTCTACAGTCAACTTCCCCAACTCTAATCACCTCCTACAACTGGTTTTTCAATTTTTGCACCCCACAAATTCCTAACCAAGTTTAGACCCAAGAAGAAAGCAAAACGTCAAATGGAAAGGGGGGAAGAAAATTGGGGAAACCTGGAGTAGCCGTCAGTGCAAGATCCCACAGCCACACCGCCGTCGTTGGTCTCCTCCTCCACGGCCGCCGGTTCCTCCTTCACCGTAACCTTCTTCTTCTCAGCCGCGGAATCCGGAGGTGGAACAGCAGCAGCAGCAGCAGCAGGTGGGTTCGGCTTGACTTGGTCGTCGGGCAACAGAGAATGACCAGTCTCGCTTTCCATATTACAGTTGACGGACAAAAACCTGGAATAACAATTACTGACAGAAAAGAAAAGAAATGGTTGGTTTAGTGGCCGATTTCTGTTGGATTCTTTTTTCTCTGGTGGTGGGTTGGTCTTTCTTCTTTTTGTTGCTTCGTGTGGAAGGAGGGAGAGAGAGAAATGGATGGGAGTGGAATGGAGGAGGCAGAGGAAACAGGGAAGAGAGAGGACGAGGAATAACAAGGTAAGGAAAGCTTCTTCTTGGGGCGTGGTGGTGGGGCAAAGGTGGATGAGGGGAAAATGTAGAGCCAGCCAGACAGCCAACCGCACCCTCAGGGCACCGACTGACGTTTGGATTGGAAGATGGAAAGCAGGAATCGCAAGTGTCAAGTGGGGTTTTGTTTTCTACTCATTATCCTTTCTCTTCTATTTCGGCACGAGGTTTATGCCCCGATTCTTTTTGCTCACAAATTGTCTTTTGTTTTGCCACTTTGTTGAATTGTTTTTTTTTTTCATTTATTCTTCAAAAATATGTTGAAGTTTTCTTTTGTTTCGGGGAAGTGTGTTAAAGATTCCAAGTCAAATTGAATGATCCAAATAATGAGTGGGTAAACTACTCTGGAATCAAAGTCCATTAATGATCATCAAATGTGGTGGGTGCGACTAGGGGAAAACAAAAACATTGTGATTCAAGTTTGGTGGGGCAATTTCGGGAGATAGAAAAAAAACAAACTGCCATCTATCCTTCCTCGCAACGAAGGTTTTCAAGCCATGAAGTTACAATGAAAACTCCAACATTTTTTTTTTAAAACAATATGTGGATCTTTCATTCAATCCCAATCAAAAGTTACAAGCAGCAACCATCTGACATGGACTGAAATTACATAAAAAATCGTAAGCCAATCATGTGGGAGAGAACTATGAGCTTGCGATCGTACAACCCAGTCCACTCTGAAGTTAAGACGACAGGGAATCTTAGGAATTACAATCTGAGGTGTCGAGGCAATAATAAACTGCATAGCATCCAACGTTGCAGCACATCTCCACGACCAAGAATTCGGCTTCTAAGCCACTGCTTTGACCAGGACTTCACAATCAGACCAAAGCACACACGGTCCATTAAACTCTTAAGCGATCTTCAAACCTTCTAGCATAGCCTTGACCTCAGCTTCGATCGGGGTAGAACAAAGAAAAGAGTCAGCCCGTCCATCACAAATCTGTCATTGGTCTTTATTGATGACGATATCATAGGTCACCTTCTGGGAATCATGTAAAAATGATCCATCATAGTGTATCTCTAGAGCAGGGATACTTAGCGGTGGCCAAGAATGTTGATGGTGCCCTCTGGGCTGACTCTGAGTCATCATAAGAGGTGGAGAACTCCTCGAGCAGCTGGTCCATGTTAAGATTACGAATCATACCTATAATGAGCAAAGCATAAACACTAACACAAGACAATTTACGTGGTTTCCAGTATCGCAGGATGTAATGCAGACTAGTCCACGGGTAGTAGGGATGACAATCAAACCCATGACCGCGGGTACCCGACCGCCCCCGGCCCAGTCAACGCGGAGAATCCCCGCTTTGACCGGGTATGTGTAAAACCCGCAAAAAGTTTGATGGGTATGGGGCGGTTATGGTTTTGGCCTCCCCCGCCCCATACCCATACCCATATCCGCCCCACCAAGAGAATTTCTTCACATATAAAAAAATATGTGGATTAAATTGTAATCTATCAATGGTGATGAGGAGAACTCGAGGAAGTAAATAGTAGAAATGCAATTGAGTGACCACTTTAATCAAAATCTAATTTATTTCCCTCAATTCTCCTTTCACTCTTCACTTTCCCCCTTGTCAACAAGATTATGTTAGTTAATTATTACTTAGTAGATGTATCAGAGTTAGAAGATAATAATTTGAAAAATATTATACTCTATATTATGTATTAATGGATGTTTTAGGATCATATACTTTGAACCTTATTAAGAAAATGATCGTGTTTTGTTGACTTCATGATATAATAGGTTCTTTTAGAGTTATAATTAAAAAAAATTCTTGTAAGTTTTAGGTATAATAATGTTGGATGTACGTGTACCGGTATTACCCATGGGTACTCGAAACCCACGGGGATGGGTTTGCAAAACATTCCCCCGCATGGGTATGAGGCGGGTATGTGTTTAGGTATTTGAAGATGGGGATGGTTTAGACAAACCCGCCCCATTGCCATCCCTAACAGGAAGGAGATGCTCGTATTTGTTGCCTCGTACGTCCGGTTACAAGAGTTTATATACACTACGTAACCCTAGCTGCCGAATTAGGATTACAATCTGACCATGGGCTATCAGCTACTACAATTACTATGTACACTACATGGGCCTACATATAGATGGGCTATACTACGATTAACAACCTCCCTCAAATTGTTGCGGATCTCGGAGCAGTAATTTGCTAGATAAGTACCAATGACGAGCAGTAGTGAAAGTTTTTGTCATAAGATCAGCTATCTGCTCTGCAGTAGTAATGTAGTGTAGTCGAACATCGCCATCACGAACAAGATCCCGAATGTAGTGTATATGAACCTCCATATGCTTCATCATGTCGTGAAGAACCAGGCTCATGGTAATCTGTATGGCACTCGTATTATCCACGAACAAATCCATAGCCTGCAACCCAATCACGTCGAACTCTCCTCACAATCGCCACAACCAAATAAGTTCAGAAGCCACGTCTGACATCTCCCGATATTCAACTTCGGTAGTGCTCTTGGACACTTTATCTTGCTTCTTACAATGCCAGGAAACAAAGGAATCTCCATATCGGATGCACCATCCCGTCGTAGAACGACGAGTATCAATACACCCTGCGAAATCATAGTCAGAATAAGCGCTAAGGGTGTCATCATGGCGAGCAAGAAAGAATAAACTGACTGTCTTTGTGCCCGAAAGATACGGAAGAACCCGATGAGAAGCCTGCAAATGAACGTCATGTGGAGAATTCATAAACTGACTGAGAATGCTGCGTATGAGATATCAGGGCGGGTATGGGTGAGGTAGTTCAAACTACTCACAAGGCTGCGATACTGAGTACCATCCTGTAATGGGGCGCCGAGGTCTTTGCCCAACTTTATATTCAGTTGCATGGGTGTGAGCACCGATCGACAATCCATGAAGCCCACAGTCTCAAGTAGATCATCAACATATTTAGGTTGGCTGAGGAGAATACCTTGAGGTGACCGAGTAATTTCCAGCCCCAAAAAATAAGAAAGAGAGCCGAGTTCTTTGAGGCTGAAAGATGACCGTAACCCCGCAGTAAGCTCTTCAATACCAACGAAATCATCGCCTGTCACCACCATACCATCAACATATGGCAAAAGAACCACTTACCCATGTGAGGTGGACTTGGTGAAGAGGGACAGATCATTCAAGCTCTGCTGCATACCCAAACCGATAATGGTACTGTGAAACTTATCGAACCAAGCGCGAGAGGCCTGCTTAAGCCCATATAGTGACCGACGTAAGTAGACAGACCTCATCTTTTGACCTGCAAGGACAATCTGGAGGAAGTTCCATGTACACGACCTCCTTCAAATCACCATGCAGGAATGCATTCTTGACATCGAGCTGATACAAAGGCCAATTGTGACGGAGTATAGGAGGCGCCGTAGGGGATGAAGGTGGTGGTGGAGGCGAATCGTGGGGAGGAGGACATCACCATCAACATCATCATCGACGAAAAATATGAGAAGAACTACAGAAGATAACAATGAAGAAGACGAAGGACTACACGACGTTTAAAACATAACATTTTCAAAGAAGACAACATCATAGGAGACCCTAAGACGTTGTGAACTAGGATCAAAACAAAGGTACCCTTTATGGACATCATTGTAACCGAGAAATACACAATGGGAGGTTTTAAAGGTTAATTTAGTACGTTCTTTTCGAGGGAGAAGAACAAAACAAAGGCAACCAAAAACCCGGAGACCATAGTAATTAGGTTGGGACTTATAGAGAGAAAAATATGGGCCGATGTGATTAAGAGTAGGAGAATTTGGTAGTTGATAAAATGAACGGCAGTAGCAATTGTTTCAGGCCAAAAATGAGAGGGGACATGAGAGGCTAATAAGAGAGCTCGGGTGAGTTCAACGACGTGCCTGTTCTTACGTTCTACCACACCATTCTGCTAGGACACACTTGGGCAAGCTTTCTACGGTAGGATACCCAAGGAACGAAAAGGGATTGGAGAGGAGTGTAGCCAAATTCTCCTCCCTCGTCCGACCGTATAATTTTGACAGGGGAACCAAACTGGGTCTAAACTATCTTGAGAAAATCAGTGGCAACAAAAAGAAGGTCAGATTTAAGCTTCAAAAAATATACCCAGGTGAAGCGAGTAGCATGGTCAATAAATAGGGCAAAATAACCATAGCCATGACGAGAAAGGATGGGACTTTGCCCCCAAAGATCTGTATGGATGAGATGAAACAGATCATTCATAATAGTGGTACTAGACGGAAAAGTGCTACGCAGTAGTCTTAGCCTCTACACAACTAGTACAAGAAAACTGAGCCAAGTCATTAACCGAAACATCACCAAATAACTTTTGTTTAGCCATAGAAAGAAGCCAACTTGAATGTGGGTGTCCCAAACGTAAATGCCACAGACGTAATGTTTGATCATTTAAACTAGAAAAGACATATGGAGGGGAGGAAGATGACAGCGACCTAGACACCGAAGGAGAACACAAAGGGGCGGATGATGATGCTGATGTCAATTAATCCAAGTAAAAGAGGTGACCTTGCTTACTCCCCCACCAGATCTGCCTCCCTGTCGTCAGATCCTGGATACCACAACCTAAGGGTTCAAAAACAACAGAACAATTATAGTTAGTAACCTGGCCAACCGATACAAGGTTGGGAATAAGTTTCGGCACATGTAACGTATTATCGAGAGTGAGATGAGAGTCCCCAATCACACCCATGCCAAAAACATAAATATTCTGCACATTTGCTACTTGAAGACTCATATCATGAACAAGAACCATATTCATTAAATTATTATCACGACCCGTCATATGGTTGAAACTAGGGGTGGAAATTGAGGTGGGTGTGGTTACCCGCCCAACATTCGGGTAACCACACCAACAAATATAGAATTATGCTACCCACAACCCGCCCACAGTGGGTAGTGGTTAACCACTATCCACTGCGGGTTGGATGTGGATACCCACAAAAATTTTCCTTCCTTCACCCTTTGGACTCATATATGATAAACCTATTGGTCGAGTGACGGACAAAAAAAAAACACACTGAGTTAAAACTAAGTAAAGAAGCCCAAGACATGAAACGAGTGAGGATTTGGTATTCGGAACCTCCTAAGTAGTCAACCTCCCTCTCCTCGGTTCACTTCACTCGCTTACATGTCACTTCACTTTCTTTAGGAAATGCAGATTGATAACGAGTATGGGTTGAAGGGGATCTAATCTAAATATACATAGCACCTTTATCAGCGGCATGACTCCTTTGCTTTTTTATTCGAATTTTTTAGGGTTAAATGGAATCTCTCCTGTGTTGCGGAATTAGCGTCTTCTTTCAAAAAAACAAAAACCTACATAAAAGAAAGTTTATAAAGTGTTAAATAAACTATAAACCACATTTATTGACTTTGTTTTGTTATACAATAAACATATACTATGCAGATAATACTTATTTAATAAAAGTATCTCATACGAACACGGTGTATTGACTTGGTTTTGTTTTATAAAATAAGTATATATTTGATTTTGCATCCTACTTTAATTTGTAGCATTCTACTTTCCACATTCTTCAATATTACAAAGTATTATCAATAAATAAATATACTTAATGTGGTTATTGTGGGTTAACCGCTGTGGATAGTGATTAACCACTAACCACAAAAATCAATATTTTGCTACCCACTATCCACAAATTGTGGGTATGGTTACCCACAATGTATGCGGTTTGGTGCGGTTTGCGGATTAACCGCAATCCGCAAACCAAACTTCCACCCCTAGTTAAAACAAGCACTATCAAGGAGCCAAGAGGGACGCTTACCAGAGACTTGGAGGGCAGTGTAGGCGGTGCTAAATGCACCAGGAAGCACACGTTGAAGAGCATCGTACACCAGCTGATCAATTTCGGAGGAACTTGAAGAGGAAGCAGGTACAGAAAGAGTCGACTGAGGAAGAGGTGTTGAAGCGGGTAAGGTAACAGTATACGCCGGTCGAGAGGGATGGCCAGACTCGGCAGAACAATATGTCCGACTCGACTCGGGCCCAATATATGTGGTACGACTTTTGAGGACGACACAATCAGGAATGATGTGCCCACTCTTCTTGCAGTAGACACATATAATCCTCTTGCGACAAAACTTCTGGAAATGACCCATCTCCTTGCAAAAACTGCAGTGGACATCACTGGAGTTCACGCGGCGTTGGAATTAGGTGCGCTGAACTACAAAGGCAGCAGAATCCCCAACATCAGCAGTGACCTGTTGCTTGGTGGAAATGGCAAAGCTCACTTCACCAGCAGGGGGACGGGAATCCAGCTGGGATTGAGTCCTGAGGTGCGTCTCCTCACGAACCAAATACCCCATCACTTATTCAATCGTGAGCTTCTCACGATTGAGTAACGTTGCACAAATCAGCTCGTACTCCGGTTGAAGACGCATGAGAAAGTGAAGGATGCGGATGCGCTCCATCTAAGCTTTAACCTCCGTCGAGGCCTCACAAGATAGCAGCTTGGTAGAAAACAAATCTTTTTCGGTCCACAAGGTGCGGGCTTTGCTATAGTAGGCCGTGATACTCTTATCTCCCCGAAAAAGCTTAGCTAACTCGAGTTCAACTTCAAACGGTCGAGCGGGATCAGTAGTCGAATAGGTTTTGCAAAGATGACTCCACATATCGGCAACCATAATGAAAGATCGAAGACCCATAATCAAAGACAGACCAACGGAATTGAGAATCCAGGTCATTACCTTAGCGTTGTTCAGCGTCCAAGTGCTCAGTTCTTGAGCTGAACCAGGCGGAACCGTAGGTGAAAGAGTGCTGCCGTTGAGCATCCTGAGAAGCCCTCTACCCATACGAAAATCCAGAACTGGAGTTCCCACATAATGAAGTTGTTGGTGTCCAAGCGGACAGTAACACCGTCAGAATCGGTAGGCTCTGATACCATTTTAAGATTACAAATCGTACCTATAATGAGCAAAGCGTAAACACTAACACAAGATGATTTATGTGGTTTCCAATATTGCAGGATGCAATACCGACTAGTCCACGGGAAGGAGATACTCGTATTTGTTGCCTCGTACGTTCGATTACAAGAGTTTATATACAACTAGGATGATTCAGGAATTGATTGGAGTTCATCCGAGCATGGTCAGGAAGCATAGGAGCAAGAAAGGAGTAAATTACATAGGATACATCCTATGATACGGTTGTATCAAAGGGAGTATAGTGCTTCACAACCACGATCTTTGAGGCTATGGGCGCAAACGACAGTAGGCAACCAAAGCGTGGACAAAGAGTTTTGCCAACCGCATCACGACTAAAGAACATTTCGACCGCGAGAACGTTCATGACCGAAACATAAATAGCGTGACCGCCATCTCCAACTTAGCCTGCGATCTTGAAACTTGAAGACGGAGCCTAGACGCGTCGTTTTAGTTGATTCGACGTTGGATTACATGATACGACCTAAGATACAACCCAGGATATGGCTGTGTCCATCGAGATACGAACTTCAGGCCGTATCATGCTGCAACTCTCCTATGTGAGCCCCTTTTGTGCATTTGACGAAGGGGATCCAACCTAGAGTGAGAAATTAGGGTTCTTGGGTAGTGTTTAGAGAGAAAAACAACTTGAGAGAGCTTGGGAAAAGTCAAATCTATCTAAGGAGAAAGTGCAATCCAAGGAGAGAAGATGATTCCAAGCATTTCCTCTCTTCTTTTGTTTGTATTTCCTTTCTCTCACTACGACGTGAATCCCTACGGTTGTTTAGGGAAGATGAACCCTAGCTTATAGATTGTTTATGGGTCATGTGCATGAATGATTACGAACCTATAATATATATCTAATTGATGTTTGTGCATGATAATCTTTTACTTTATCGTGATTGATTTATTCTTGACCGATGAGAGATTAACATGCCCTTCTATTTAGATTCTCACCTAGTTTATGATTGTAGGGTAAATGCGTGAACATCGACTTACCCGACTTGTGTGAGAGAGGATATAAGCCGTGTAGAGGAGGTAGAACCAAATCCTAGTTTTGTAGACTGGTGGAGGTGACATTGGGTTGGTGCACCTAGCTAGGATGGGGATCAGTTGCATGGCCATAGAGTTGTAACCTCCACACCTCAAAGTACCTTGCTTTAGTTTGTAGCTAGTATCAACCTAGTATTTAGGCTTTGTTGAACCACTATTCAATCCATGTGCAAATACTATTTAGGATATGTTGAACTACTATCCATGCTTTTTGAACTCATATTCAAACATCGACGAAGTAGTATTCAAGCTCTATTGTGTCGGCAGAATGTGAACCAAAGGAAGAAAGCTAAAGACACAAACATAAATGTTCCTTTCCGCTCACAGGCGAACTTATATGAAAACTTGACGATGACAAAGGAGCACCATAAGCTTCATTGAAGTACTACTCTAAGCACTGCATCCTTAACTTCATTTCTTGTACGTCAGCAACTAATTCTTCGTAACTAAGTGTGTCCTTATTGTAATTAATACAATCATCAACTTGTTATTTCACGTCAAGCTAGCGATGTAAAACAAGCGCTTCTTGGGAGGAAAGATCTGTAATTTTGGGAAGGGATGGGGACTTAAAGAGAAATTCTCCTATTTTTCCTAAAAAAAGGAAAAGGGAGCATTAGCCTCCTTCTCCTCCTTCACCTTTGTGCCTCTACATCGGCTCCCGCTGACGGGATCACATTGGTCGTTTCCAGTGGTCACAACCGGGTACCACCACTACCTAATCCCTCCTATTGCCATCAACGATCAGCATCTCCCTTCCCCAGGTATGAATTCGAGAATCTAGCGAAATCGGGAGCGGATCTAGTTCTTGAATTTGGGGGTTTTTCCAAATCTGAATATGGGGTAAAATTGGAGTGGAATTAGCGCTTGGTTGGTGAATTGAAAGGGCATTATTATCCAAAAGAAGAGTTCAGGGTTGAATTGTGTTGGATTGCTAGTGTGTGCATGCTCGGTTACTTTGGTTACACATTGCAGCTCTGTTTTGGCTTATTTGAGGTTCCAAAATGGTGGATTTTCATATTAGGGGTGTAATTGAAGGGGAATTTGTTTATATGTGATGCTTGTCAATTTGTAGTAGTAGCATTATTTTTAAATTTGGGTTGAAGTTGGAATGAATATGAGTTCTTCTTAGAGATTTTTGTTTGGAAAGATATATGTATTGTAATTTCATTAGGACCTAATTCTGGATGGGGGAGAGGGGATGTAGGCAAGGAATTTGGAGGGGAATAACACAGGGATGCATTGTTGGTTAGATGATGGACAAACTTATGGTTTATCTGCTTTGACAGCTTTGTATTATTACTCGTATGGGGAGTTCTACGATATCCAGGGTAAAATCCGGGGTACCGCATACCTTGAGTAAGAAAACGCTATTCAGAACTTGAATTGACTGATCTTTCGTAAATGATACTATACTCGAACCCTTAAAGATCAAAATCTAGGTCTTAATTCTCTAAATCTTATACTCCAAGATCAATTTAATTAGAAACAATAATTGACGGATATGATTCATCTAATTATAGGCAAAAAATTCAATGCACCATCTTCGGGTTTATAGTTTATGATTTAGATAATTAGGACCTAGGGTTCAGTCATTAGGTTAGAGTATAGTATCATGTCCAAAAATCCTGCTATATCGAGGTCTTGATAGCGTTTTCATAATTAAGGTATGCGGTACCCCGGATTTCACCCGGGTTACCGTAGAAGGCACCTCTATATATATATATGTGGTGAATACTTCGGTGCACTCACAAAAATGAGTGCGTTCAATGCACCCAACTCAAAAATTAGTCTTATGGTGTCGGATTTTGAATTTTAATTTGTAGAATTAGTGTAATATGATGATATAACATATGATAACAACTAATTAGCGGATTAATCTAAGCCCTATATCTCCAATTTTGAGTTCTATCCCTAAACCCCAAATCGTAAACCCTAACCCTAACCCTAAATCTCTAAACTCTAAATCCTTCAAATTAAAGCAAATCTTTAATGATTTTTGTGCAAATTCATGTGCGTTATTGTTCATCACATCATAAGTGATGATTGACATAATTTTGACATAAATTGCATGTTTAAAATGACGGTTAGAAAGCGAGTGTACTGAATGCACCCAAAAAAGTGAGTGCACCGAAGACGCCACCATATATATATATACTATTGTTGTATCCGGCCCGTTGGCCGGTTTGTGGTCATTTGGGTATTTTTTTAGTTAAACGTAGGTGGTTCGATTTTTATTATTGTGCACTTGTGGTGTAAAAGAGTACCTTGATAGTTTATGTTTTGGTGTTCATTAACTTTATCATTTTTATTGAATTTGTGTTTCATTTCATACTCAACCATAAGAAGTTTAAGTTAGACAACGAATAAAATAAAAAGCTATCTATAATCTATATGCATGTCTTGAGATATTAAACATCACTGAATCAAAACAACAAATTTCAACAAAGATCTTTATTTTCATTATATGTGAAATAAGTAGCTTGCAAATGAAGCTTTGAAAATTAATTAATATATCACTATTTTGATTTATATATTCTAGATTGTCATCTATTGAATTGAAAAGGAAATAATGTATAAAATATTACTATAAATGAATTACATTTAAATAGTTTAAAGATACAAAAATTCGAGGAAAAGAGCAAAAATATGGTATGGAAATAGATTATTTGGAGAATTATGTAAAGCATATAAGATCCACAAATATTAGTATAGATGTATTGAATTTTTATTTTTAAAAGAGACAAAAATGAAAAATATTAGCAAAAGATTTTGACTTGAAATGGCCTTTGTAGGTTATTTATCCATTTGAACTTTATTTATCAGAATTCAAAGTTAATCGTTAACAATATACTCATATTTTTAAATATTTTATTAACTATATCTTATGTTTTCAAAAGCGGAGCGGTTGTCGGATGGAAAATGTCAATGACTCCCGATAAATGGTTTATTGTTATACAACTATTTTGGAATCGTTAATGGAACTATTCAGTCATCTAAATAGTATAGATGTAAATAATAATTAGGTTGAAGAAGCATTTAAGTTGTTCCGTTGGACCAGATTTTACGTTTAATAAGTTTCTAATAAAAACTTATCTCATATTGGCGGGTTTGTTATGGTCTATGATCCCAATGAATCATGATAGAACCAAACTAAAAATAAGTGAAAATTAAAGATGAAAGTCAAAAGAACATTTGATATGGTTGCGATCCATTCATTTTTTTCCCCCGACTTTACGCAATTACACAGAGTAAAAAATGCAATCATTTTTTGTTTGATATAATTCAACGCAAATATCGAGTTGATACGATATGGATGAAATTATTTTTTAACCTACGACTAAGCATGCGATCGTACCATTCACAATTTATTTAGACATGCTTATTTGAAAATTAACAGAATTAAAAAAATTCATTATATTTTGCCAAGATTTCCCGTATTTCTTCATTTTCATGTGTTGCCAAAGTCATTGTATATTAAGATTCTAAAGGTTTTGAGAGTTGATACTTGGTTTATCTGTTTAACGTAAACTTAATGCGAAAAAACCTATTAAGAAGGAACCCCTTTCCAAACATCCACAACACAACAATATATTTCGTCATCTCAAAATCCAATTCGCAGTCATTATCTATTCAGGAGCTAAACAACTTTAGATAATCTCTGTTTTTTCCTCAACCACAAAATATAAATCTACACAGCAAAATCCAAATAATTATTATAATAGCATCTACCTAAAAAAAAATCTTATTTTCCTTAATCCTAATCACATTTACAAAAATGAAAACCAAAATTCCAATAATAATGAGTGACCTTTGGGTACGACAATGTTTGAAAAATGGGCAAAATTGTCCTTCCACCAAATAAGGAGAACCAATCAAAGTGCAAGGTGGCAATATTGGGCCGAGAAGATTTGGACGAGAAGTCCAGCTCCGTACATCCGGTCGCACCATGAAAATTATGAGATTGCGGAAATAAAAGAGACGACGAGCTAACGTGGTTCAGCCTCGCATTGCGGAGGCTTACGGCCACCGAAGAATATGCTTGATTTGATTTCAGCTTGTGGTTATGGCTGCTCGGCCAATTACCACTATATTTATACCCTTTACAGCTTTCTACTAGGGCATTAGTTTTATTCCTACACGTATATGGGAGAGTACATGTAGATAATAGGTTTTGCATAGGAAACACATGTGCTGTGATCGGATGCACGGAGCTGGGCTTCTCGTCCAAATCTTCTCGGCCCAATACTCCCCCGCAAACTGGAGCGTGGAGGTCACAAACGTTCAGCTTGGAAATAAGGAACTGAAAGCGTTCTGCACCAAGACCTTTAGCGAACAAGTCTGCAAGCTGGAACTGGGAACTCACCTTGACAGGTAGGATATCGCCAGACTGAACACGTTCACGCACGAAATAACAATCCATCTCAACATGCTTCGTACGTTCATGGAAGACTGGATTAGCAGCACTGTGAAGAGCAGCCTAGTTGTCACAATGAAGACGAGTAGAGGCAGACTGCGGGACTCCAAGATCTTGCAACAACCAGCATAACCAGAGAATCTCACTGACGGTGCTAGCCATGGCACGATACTCTGCCTCAGCGGAAGAACGAGCAACAACACGTTGCTTCTTGGCGCACCAGGAAACCGGAGCACCCCCTAGACTGATGAAGTAACGAGTAGTGGAACGGCGAGTGCTATGACAACCACCCCAGTTGGCATCGCAGTATGCAGTGAGACGCATAGAATTAGACGCCGGGAAGAACAGTCCTTGACCCGGAGATGCTTTGAGATATCGAAGGATCCTGTATGCGGCATCCATAAGCATCTGACAAGGGCGATGAACATAATGGCTGAGAATGTTAACCGCATAAGTAATGTAGAGTCTAGTAACAGTGAGATAGAGAAGCCTCCCAACTAGACGTCGATAGGGTGCTGGATCGGCAAGAACATCATCACTAGGCTTAGTAAGTTGATGATTTTGTTCCATGGGAAAAGCACTGGGTCGCGTACCCTCCATCCCAGCTTCTTCCAAGATGTCGAGAATATACTTACGTTGACATAATGAGATGCCTTGAGACGTGCGAGCCACTTCGATGCCCAAGAAATAGCGCAAAATCCCAAGATCCTTGATGCTGAATTTCTCGTTCAAGAAGGTCTTGACCCGTGTGATGAAAGACATAGAGTTTCCAGTGAGTATGACATCATCAACGTATATGAGAGCAACCACAAAAGTGCTCCCCCACTGGTAGATAAACAAAGAATGGTTAGAGGGCGAGGTACGAAAATCGAGGTCACAGAGAGCTATAGTGAACTTCTGGTACCAGTTACGAGAGGCTTGTCTGAGACCATAGATAGACTTATGAAGTCGACAAACCCGAGTTTCACCGGGAGAAGCGAACCCAGGTGGAATCTGCATGTATACCTCCTCTGCGAGGTCTCCATGCAAAAAAGCGTTATTCACGTCCAGTTGATGAAGACCCCAACCGCGACTAACAACAATAGCAATGAGACAACGGAATGTGGCGAGCTTAGCAACAGAAGAAAATGTATCATGAAAATCCAGGCCTTCAATCTGCGTGTAACCCTTAGCAACCAGACGTGCCTTGAACCTCTCAATACTACCGTCTGGGTAATACTTGATTTTGAAGACCCATTTGCAGGCAATAACGCGTTAGCCGGGGGGAAGATCCACGAGACTCCCGGTACCATTTTCTTGAAGAGCAAGCACCTCTTTGATCATTGCCTCACGCCATCGAGGATCACGCATGACCTGCCAAAAATACTTTGGCTCATCTCCATAGGTGACTACAGCAAGAAACACTTGGTAAGCTGGCGTAAAATTTTCATAAGTAATGTGATTAGAAAGTGGATATCGAATGTCACTTCCCTGAGGAGCCCTCGCAGTTGAACCCCAAGTGACTGGTCCTATAACGTAGTTGTCCAAATATTTGGGGTGATGTCGAGCACGATCGCCGGGTTGCAGGACGGGGGGAACAGGCGAGGGCGAGGTCACGCTGGGAGTAGCCTCTGCCGTAGGAGGAGTTGAGGGAGTTGCCATGGAGGACGAGCCAGAAGGCGCCATCGAGGGCGAGTCAAGCAAAACAAGAGACGTGAGTCCTGAAGGTGAAACCGAAGACGAGGGACTTGGTGGTGAAGAAGGTTGCACGTCATCCATGTGATAGGCAGTGTGAGGATCCACAGAAATAGCATATAGTCACATTCAAAATTAAATTAATTATTACTGACAGTTGTAATTAGAATAAGATCCGCTATTTTTTTATATGCTACAGTCCCACAAACCTTCCTAGTCCTACTTTCTTAATTCAACAGATCGAATCGCTCTTCCCTACCGACAACCAGTGGAAGAAAAACTTGAAAAAAGAAGAAGATCCGAAGATCGATGTTACGGTCTTGCAATAAACAGATTAGCGTCTCACTCTTGTTCAATGGCTGTCTCTTCTCGACGACGAAATCATTGCCGAGTGCAGCCCGATAGCTCTCAATCAGGAAATAGTAACGGATCAGCCTTTGCTTTGGATTCCCGCCGGTGATGTAAGGGAGACGAGAGTGTTTTACTAACCTAAACACCTGAATGTTCATTAAAGATACAAAGATCTGTATTATGGCCTTGCAATAAAGAAATTAGGTTTCTGGATTGATTCACTCTTCTTGATGGGGCCAATGGCCATCACTGGGTGGTGGAGGCAACGCGGGTACTTCTATAAGGTGGGGGCCTGCTATCATAAGAGTGATTTGTGATTAAATGATGAACAGTTGCATGAAAATGCATAGGTGATCTGTTGTATTTGGATTTTGCAGTCCAGAGAGTAAGAATCGTGAACGTGGCCTGGAGCAAATCCCTAAACTTAGAAATAACGAAGGATAAGAATCATGGGGATTAAAGTGTAAACAAAAATTAATTAATGGGTTTGGTTGTGATTATAATTATTATTAGTAATTAATTTAATTATATTTAATAATTAATTATTAGGTGTGAACTAGGGGTGTACATGGGTCTGGTGGTCCAGGTTTAGTCATTTTAATCACCCGACCCATGCACTACGGTTTGGTAAATATTAAACCCAAATCCACCCAAAAAAAATCGAAACCCTACGGTTTGTTTCTAATTGGGTTGGGTCGGGTTGGCGATATTTTTAAGTAAAAACTCAACCCAACACAAAATATGTAATTATTCTACAACATAAAAATATTTTATAACTAATTAAAATTTCAAACGAATAAACCGAGGTGAAAGGTATCAAAATTCACAAATGTTGTTTAAATTTTAATAAAATGTGATTTACTTCAACATATGTCTAGTTTTTTTCACGATATTTGTTGAAATAGGCTAAAAATATTATAAACGAACCCATCCATAATATGTTATTCTATTAAAATTGTACACAAGAAAAGGATGATTACGTGAATCATAACTATATTAAATCTATGTCTAAACTTTAAATCAAAGAATGCATTAGATTAGGGAGACCAGGAGGGGAAAACATGGTGAAATATCTTATTTTTCTCATAAGTATGGCTATATACGACATAAATATTTTTTGGGTACGAACTCATACTAATAGTTGGAACACGGGTTGGGTCGGGTTCTACGGATTGTGTAATCCAAACCCAACACAACCCAAAAGAGGCGGGTTGTACAAAAGAAAACCCTCACCCAATCCAAAACCTTAGTTTTAGTGATAAATACAGGTGGGTTGGGTCGGGTTGGACGAGTGGCCCGGTTTGCGGGTGTGTTTGTTCACCCCTAGTGTGAACACAGTCATATAGCTTACGTCAGGCGTATGCTAGTCTCTGTCATTGGTGGCTACTTCGGTGCACTCACTTTTTAAAAGTATCCACATCAAATTTTGAACTTTAATTAGTAGTCTCAATCTAATATGATGATATGACATAAAATCACAACAAATCAATCTATTACCCTACCCCCTACCCCTAAATCCTAAATCCTTCAAATTAAAGTAAATCTTGAATTAATTTTTTTTTCAAATTCATGTGCTTCTTGTTCATAATATCATAAGCAACAATTGATACCATTTTGACATGAATCGCATGTTTACAATGACGATTATGAGGCGAGTGCATTGAATGCACCCAAAAAAGTGGGTGCATCGAATATGCCGCTATATATATATACCTTCTACGGTACCCCGAGTGAAATCCGAAGTACCGCATACCTTGAGTATGAAAACGCTATCTAGACCTCGAATTAGCAGGATTTTTGGGCATGATATTATACTCTAACTGTTAATGAGTGAACACTAGGTCCTAATCATCTAAATCATAAACTATAAACCCTAAGATGGTGCATTGATTTTTTGCCTATATTTGGACGAATCATAATCGTCGATTATTGTTTCTAATTAAATTGATCTTGGGGTATAAGATTTAGAGAATTAAGACCTAGATGTTGATCTTTAAGGGTTAGATCATAGTATCATGTCCGAAAGATAAGTCAATTCAAGTTCTGGATAGTGTTTTCTTACTCAAGGTATGCGGTACACCAGATTTCACCCTGGGTACCGTAGAACTCACGTCAGGCGTATAGTATACAGCAGGTGATCTAACCATTAGATGTACTTAGATGAACTCCGGCCGATCTCAACGGTCAATTTTTGTTTTTCGTTAAATCAAACTTCAGGTTGGGGTTTAGAAAATCGGTGCCTTGGGTTTATCCATTAGAGGTTAGGGTATAGTATCATACACCAAACTCGATTTAATTCATGGTCTAGATAGAGACATCTCACTAGTAATACCTGACGTATAGTATACGCCTGACGTACATCAGTCATTACCACATATATATATGGCAAAGGCTAGCGTACATCCGGGCATACATACCGTATGCCGGTTGAGTTTTTCTATGTAGACAATGTATTACCCGGAGTTCGGGAAGGCCCAGCAGATAAGAACATACAACCGGGCAGGGTTGGTAGTAAGAAAATTGAAGAATGGCCTCGAGGCTTTTTAAAAGAAGGAGGTCATCGATTAGGATGGAGGACACGTGTAAGTCAATGTTGGATTTTCTGATATTTTAAGAATGGGTTAATTGTATGATTCGTCACTGAGATTACAAAAAACGTTCATGTTTGGTCACTGGAAATATTTAAATCTAACCTTGGTCACTCAAATTAGTTAAATGGTTCAAGTTTGGTCACTCTTCGTCCAACTCCGCTAATTTGTCAGATGTGGCAGTCAACCCTCAAAGTTGACAGTTAACTCGGTGACGTGGCAATTAAAAAATAATAAATAAAATAAATTTTAATCTTCTACCATTTCCAACTCATTTTCACAATAAAGTAAAATAAAAAAATTATTATAATCACGCTCTCAGAAGGGTAGAAATCGTCGGACGCTTCTTTGACCGAGGGATCGAGGGTAAACACGCCGCAGCAGGCGTCGACGATGCAATCGTCGAATATGTGAGTGGTTTTCGGGATGGGGCCGTGGGAGATGACGCAGGTATAGTCCTCGGAAAGCTCCATTCAGTGGCGTAGCCAGGATTTCATTCAAGGTCGGTCCGATGTGAAAATAAAAATATATATGATAAATATAATTAATATTTACATGACCCACGATGTGTTTTTATAGTTTTTCGACCGATTTCGTTTGAGGATGGAGAAATTTACCCTAAATTATAAATTAAAAAACTAAGAATAAACCATTAGAGATGTAGTTTTATGTAAAAATCTAGAGTTAATTACATAATATGTAAGGTTAATATGTGCTATAAAGTTTTCTACAATATGTCAGTAGAAAAGTAGTGAACATGAGGGGTTTGATTTTAACATTAGGGGTTTCGTACAAATATATATATTGTGAAGTTGCGATTGTTTACGTGAGATTGTTACTTGTATTGTGAGATTGAATTTCGTATTAATATATATATTTAACAATCACAACTTCCAAACAAGCACTTAATCTCGATCCAAGGTAGGTCCGGGGACCCACCCTCTTCCAAGCTAGCTCCGCCACTGGCTCCATTTCGCTGTCGGTGAAGACCCGCTGCGGCGGTGAGTTCGAGGCGTCCAGACCCGAATTGTCCGACCCGAACGTCGTGGATTTCAGTACGAGGGATGGGGATAGACCGGAGGAGGAGAAAGAGCTGCCCAATTGAGAGTTCCTCGTCTTGATCCCGAAATCGGCCGGAGATCTGGGGGAAGACCCTGCTGCTGGGGAAGAAGACGGGAGGGAGAGCAAGGAAGAAGGGATCTGGATCTTGAGCTGGGACTCGAACAGAACCATTCGGCTCTCGGCGGGTAATTTTATTGATGAATTTGGGGGGCTCTTGTTCTGATCGGAGAAAAGAACGTCGACAAGGCCGAGCCCGATTTTAGGGGAATCGAGGTTTTCCCAGTACTGGCTCCGCTTGGGAGCGTCGGCGGCGGCGGGAGAAGCGAGTTCAGGGGAGAATGGGTTTTTTAGGCCGGAGAAGGACTTGCTGTCTAGGATGGAAGTCGGGCTCATCATCACCGCAGCTTCGACGGTTTCATTCTTGAAGGAGGCGAAGGCAGTGGAATTAGCAGGAAAAGTAACCTTAGTCGAAGAACCAAGCTTCTCCACTGATTTCCTCATCTGGGCAATCGCCATTTCGCTTGCATTCTCCATTTTGGGGTCCAAGTGAAAGGAATGGTAATGGTATACAGAAGGAAGTCCAGGGCTTTGCTGGCTTGCTTGGACTTTTTAGTAAGGGGGTTCCAATAATTGGATTTCAGAGCGTAGGCGTATTGATCATTGACCACAATCTAAAGGAAAATCTATCTCTCGAATTGCTTCAGAGATCAAAGCTCGAAGTTTCCTCCCACGGGGCAGAGAGAAAGTGAGATGTGGTGGCGGAGGAGAAAGCTACTCTTTCAATTTGTGATTATAATAATTTTTTATTTTTTTTATTTTACTTTATTGTGAAAATGAGTTGGAAATGGTAGAAGATTAAAATTTAATTTATTTATTATTTTTTAATTGCCACGTCACCGAGTTAACGGTCAACTTTGAGGGTTGACTGCCACATCAGACAAATTTAACGGAGTTGGACGGATAGTGACCAAACTTGAACCATTTAACTAATTTGAGTGACCAAGATTGTATTTAAATATTTCCAATGACCAAACATGAACGTTTTTTGTAATCTCATTGACCAACCATATAATTAACCCTTTTAAGAATATAACATCTTTTGGTTGCAGACTTGATGATGAGGAGAGCCGAAGTACGACTAAGATTTGGGCTTCAGTTGAGTTCTAGTGGTTCTATTAGAGAAGAAGGCAGAGCAGATCACCGACTCAGTTTCACAACTCTGCATGGTGGCGAAAGGTTGACTTGGATGGTCTGGACAAAGAGTAGGTACATAAAAAATTTGTTTTTTTAATGGAAGTAGGGGTGTTCAAACGGTTTGGTTACCATGGTAACCGTTTTAACCAGTACTATTTGGATAATTTGGTTTGGTTAATTTGGATAATTGGTTTGGTTAAAGTTTTTAACTTGTTTGGTTTAGGTGGTTTGGTTTGGTTTCAGACACTCCTAACCAGTCAAACCAAATTAACCAGTTAAGTAATTAGTCATATATCTAACATATATTATATACACATACTTAATACTTTGCATAACCACTCAAGAGTTAACGTTCATCCCTTTTATACTCATAAAATATAAAGCTCAACCTTGCTCATATATTGTATATTTGTATATGTAAAATGTAGACCTAGACCACAACATATGGACGCCTAATTTAGATAAATTTCATACATTATGATGGATGAAAACTTGAAAGAAAGGTCATTTCCAGACTATGATAATTGCTAAGAGACTAAGTCAATTTACACAAACACAACAATTCATTAACCCATACCATTGTCATAAATTTTTGTTAGGTGAATACTTCTATACTAATCGTAAAATAATTGTCTTAGTTGCATGTATTTTTGTTAAGGGTCTGATTGTTATGTTTTATTCATTATATAAATTGCGAATTGTTGCATTAACCGGAAAATTTTCATCGTCAATGATAATGTGATTTTATATTGGTTAATCTGGTTAACCAATTAACCAAACCGATTAAATTTTATTTTGGTTAATTTGGTTGTTGTATTAGTTTGGACGGTTTGGTTATGATATTGTATTCCATGGTTAATGGAATTTAGCCTTATTTGGTTTGGTTATAACCATGGTAACCATTTGAACACCCCTAAATGGAAGTACAACTTTATTTAGATAGAATGAACTAAACACGAACTGATATGATATCAATTCCATCGTCTTTTGTATGTCGATTAATCGATCAAAGATGGTGTCAAGTCAATAAGAACAAAGCTGGAATTTTTCTAAGTCTGGAAGCAGTTTTGGGAAGCCCTTTTTGGAGAGCTGTATCTCTCAATTGGATCAATAGAAATGGGCGAATGAGAACTTGTTGTGAACCTGGGATGTTGTTATACATGTTGGAATGCTTGGATCATGGAAAGAATGTCAGGAGAGTGGTTTTTCAAGGTCATCAATATCCTATCCTGCATTCTGGAAATTGGCAGTTTTTGGCTAAGGCAGGGAAACAGTTTTTGATACCAACTTTGAGCTTGGATTCACGACGTTTGGAGCATGACCAGCTGGAGCTTGGAGTTGGAAATGAGATAGTAAAACTTTCTAAACCAAGAGAAGGAGTTGGCTGAGCTCGAATCAACCCAGAAGGTCGATTTCTAGAGCCACGAAGTTGACATCAAGGGCTGTTTGGGCTGTTTCCTGGACAGCTTGCTTAGCGTACAAGTTTTGGGTTATTTGTGTTAATTACTTTCCTTGTTGCACTTGGATTCATTTTTATTGTTTTAATAGGATTAGGTTATGTTATTTTGGCTATAAATAGCCTTGTTCATCCATTGTAAAGGCACGTTATCATTGGGTTTAATTCAAAGTTACTCCGAGGAGTTTTCCTGAGCACGAGTGCTTGAGTTTGGTCTTGGATCGAGATCCTGGACTTGCAGACTTCGAGATCAAATCCATCCCCTTTGATCTCGTAGTATTGTTCTACCCAAACCAGCCTCTTCCCCTTCGTGTTGAAGTTGCTAGCTTGGTTCGTTTTATCCGCCAAAATCTCTATTCGACTATTCCGAAATCCATCTTCATACCATTATTGCTTCGCTGCGTGATTGAGAGTTCAAGTTCTGACTTGGCTCGTATCAAGTGGTAATCAGAGCCCGGTTCACCTCAGTGGACAGGACGAAGGACGATATCGCGGGAACGACGATTTGGATGAGGTCCAAAGGCCCGGTTGAGCGAGACCCTGCTGTTCGACAAAAGGAAGGGGTCGATTTCGACGAGCCAAACCAGGAGGAAGAAATCGCGATGTCGGGACAGTTTAATACAACAGAATTCCTACAAACTATTACGGCGCAGATGAGGACGTTGTTCCAGGCTCAGTTTGACAAAATTGAGCGCAAATTGGAGCACCAAGGACAGAGGCTCGGCACTCTGTCTCAAGCGTTGCCAGAGACGGGTCGCACAAGGGAAGCTCCTCGCGGCGGAGAAGCAGGGGACGACCAGGAGCTAGGGAACCAGGAGATATTAGCTCGGATTGCGGAGTTAGAGCAGTAGTTGGTAGTCCACAATTCCGAGCCCGGACGCCGTAATCGCGGACCTCGCGATTTCAGAGAAGAGAGCAAGAAACAGAGGCTGTGATTCCTCATGGGATCAAATTATCAATTCCATCTTTTCAGGGAACATTGAATGCAGCTACGTACCTTGATTGGGAACGGAAAATTATCCTGTTCTTCCAATGTGGTCAATTCAGCGAGCAACAAAAATTAGCCATGATTACTTACGAGTTTTCGGATTATGCCGCGCAATGGTGGGAGAGACTGCAGCTTCGTCGCCGACAAAATCAACAGCCTCCAGTGGCGACTTGGGACGAGCTCCGTGGCTTGATGAGGGAACGTTTTGTTCCAAGCTATTATCACCGCGAAATCCATGACGCGTTACAGGGAATTCGTCAAGGTGCGAGGACAGTTGAGGAGTACTTCCGAGAGCTCGAACTGCTCTTAATGCGCGCAGACGTACGCGAGGATAAAGAGGCAACTCTGTCACGGTTTCTACATGGCTTGAATCGTGATGTTCGACATGAAGTTGAGCTCAGGCCGTTTGTTGATCTTGAAGAGGCAGTTCACCTCGCCACCAAGATTGAGAAGCAATTGAAGCTCCAAGGTACGAGCAGGAGGTTTCCTACAGCAACCAACACACCCAAGCAGATTCCTGAGGCCGAATTAAAGTCTGAGAATCCTCGTACCATGACTAGGAATACTACTCCAATGGTTCCAGAGAAGGCAAACACTTCCAGCGGCACAATTCGTTGTTTTAAGTGCCACGGATATGGGCACAAATCACATCAGTGTGCTAACCAGAAGGTGTTGGTACTCCGAGATGGGCAATATTGTTCAGAGGACGAGGAAGAGCCTAAAGAGCAAACAACTGTCGATGTAGAAGGAGAAGAGATGGAGGCAGACAAGGGGCCATTGTTTATAGCTCAACGAGCCTTGGCAGGTCAGGAGAAGGACTCCTCTGAGATGGATCAAAGGAGCAATCTATTTCACACTAGATGCCAGGTTCAAGGGAAAAATTTGACGGTGATTATTGATGGGGGAAGTTGTGCGAATGTGGCCAGTCTTGACGTCGTTAAAAGACTTGGTTTAGCTATGATTCCCCGGGCAGAACCGTACTCGCTTCACTGGCTTAGCGATCACGCCGTCATCAAAGTGAATAAGCAAGTGCGCCTGCCGTTTTCAATTGGGAATTATCAGGATGAGGTGCTATTCAATGTAATTCCAATGCAGGCTGCACATATGGTGCTTGGGAGGCCTTGGCAATTTGATCGTCGAGTTTCGCACGACGGGAGAACAAACTGTTACTCGTTCAAACATCAAGGTAGAAAAGTGGTGCTTAAACCACTATCCCCGGAAGATGTTCGTGCCGATCAGCAGCACATGGCGCGACGTTGGACACCAACGAAGGGCGATTCTCGAACAAATTCTTCGAGTGACGAGACGGGCTTCCAATTGGCCGCTCGTCGTTTTTTGCTTACTGCCCTTGCTGGCAGAACCGTGCGGCGGCGAAGCAGAGCCCACCGCCCCTGTTTTCCCGCTCCCCTGAAAAGGCCCGAATTGGGTGGGTCAGCTGGGGATAATTCAAGGCGCGCAGCTGACGCCAACACATTGGAAATCAACCCAGCAACGTGTAAAACCAGCAAGAATTCGACGAATCAAGCTGTCTGGGCGAGTCCCGAATTCGATATTTTGCTCTCCCACAAGGCGGCCAACGAGCAAAAAGTGGTCGAATCGGTTGTGCTGTTTGGAGATGATTCGGACCAATCGGCCGCTTGGAGTAGCTTACTAGGATCCCAGGGAAGGTGCCCGAAGCGTGAATTCAACTTGGGTGTGAGCGTAGAAGAAAGCCCCAAATTTCAGAATAGCTCGCCGGAATCTGGGAAAGAGTCACCAGAATCTGGAAATTTTGAATTTCCAGGTGGCGGGAAACACGGCAACGGTGATTGGGGTCGATTCGGGACGATTCAAAGGCGGAAAAGGGATGTAGAAGATCACTGGGAGCTAGGCGAACTCGATACAAGCAGTGATTTGGGACGAGGCACTCGCAAATCAAAAGCCCCAATTCCAAAAGCCTCGCCGGAAAATCGGGCCTCACCGGAAAATAAGGTTTTGACATTGACGTTTTGTGATCATATTTGGGATGATTTTGTCGACCTTTTTGAGTGCAGGATGATTCAAGCTTTGAGGACAAAGCTTTTTAAAGAAGGGGGGCTTGATATGATATCAATTCCATCGTCTTTTGTATGTCGATTAATCGATCAAAGATGGTGTCAAGTCAATAAGAACAAAGCTGGAATTTTTCTAAGTCTGGAAGCAGTTTTGGGAAGCCCTCTTTGGAGAGCTGTATCTCTCAATTGGATCAATAGAAATGGGCGAATGAGAACTTGTTGTGAACCTGGGATGTTGTTATACATGTTGGAATGCTTGGATCATGGAAAGAATGTCAGGAGAGTGGTTTTTCAAGGTCATCAATATCCTATCCTGCATTCTGGAAATTGGCAGTTTTTGGCTAAGGCAGGGAAACAGTTTTTGATACCAACTTTGAGCTTGGATTCACGACGTTTGGAGCATGACCAGCTGGATCTTGGAGTTGGAAATGAGATAGTAAAACTTTCTAAACCAAGAGAAGGAGTTGGCTGAGCTCGAATCAACCCAGAAGGTCGATTTCTAGAGCCACGAAGTTGACATCAAGGGCTGTTTGGGCTGTTTCCTGGACAGCTTGCTTAGCGTACAAGTTTTGGGTTATTTGTGTTAATTACTTTCCTTGTTGCACTTGGATTCGTTTTTATTGTTTTAATAGGATTAGGTTATGTTATTTTGGCTATAAATAGCCTTGTTCATCCATTGTAAAGGCACGTTATCATTGGGTTTAATTCAAAGTTACTCCGAGGAGTTTTCCTGAGCACGAGTGCTTGAGCTTGGTCTTGGATCGAGATCCTGGACTTGCAGACTTCGAGATCAAATCCATCCCCTTTGATCTTGTAGTATTGTTCTACCCAAACCAGCCTCTTCCCCTTCGTGTTGAAGTTGCTAGCTTGGTTCGTTTTATCCGCCAAAATCTCTATTCGACTATTCCGAAATCCATCTTCATACCATTATTGCTTCGCTGCGTGATTGAGAGTTCAAGTTCTGACTTGGCTCGTATCACGAACAATGCAGATAAAAAAATTGAAAACCTAAATTTAAAATTAGCATCTCTCATGTTTTAAATTTCTTCCTTTGGAAGATTTTTTTTTCAAATAAGAGAAGAGAGTAGAGAAAGAAAGAGAAAAATGAGAGAGAAGATTATTCTTTTTTGTTGGGAAAGGAAGAGATAAGGAGAGAGTGAAGTGGTAGCCTAGTGAGATCCACAATTGAGAGTAAGAGGATGGCTTGACTTGGCTTGGCTTTATTGAGCTTAGTCACTTTTTTCACCCATTAAATCCTTTCCCAAGCCAACAATTTTCAGCCACTCATTTTGGCTTTGGGTGATGTGGACCAATGAGAGTATTATGAGTTGATGCACACAAAAAATGCTATGTGCACCATAGCGAAATTGGGATGGAGAGGCGGCTGAATAGTATTATGTATACTAAGGCAAATTACTAAATGATACATCTAAAGCAAATTTTATTTCAGTCATTAAATTGTCTAGTAAATAATGGTTTAGTGTATATATTATATTTCTTTTACTTATATTATTTTTTTATAAGGAACAGTTCATTAACGGGTTTTTAACGGTCTAATATCGAATAAACCATTAAAGTGTGAGCCAATAGCGGTCCATGCTCGGGTTCGATTTTCACAATGTTGGGATACAGCACAGGAGCTGACGCGGTCACACAACCACGAGAAGAAACTGAGACCTTATGGTTCCACGGCTAAGGCAAGGAGCGGTTGAAGATAGTTACCTACGGAAGGAAGAATGTGAAAGGATGTCGTATCACTGACAAGGGCTTGCGTATCAAGACGACCCTGACCAGAGTCCATGCCTCCCACTTGCTCAAACGTCACTTCGCATTTAATGCCCCACACACCGAAGTAAAGCTTATAAATAGAGCATTTACTCCGGTAGGTGAGGGGATCGATTTTCTGACCTTCTCTCTACAATTGTAAACTTCTCTCTCTAGAGATCTTCTCTCCCAATTGCTTGTAACCCTCTG
Organism: Linum tenue; assembly: GCA_946122785.1. NCBI lineage: Eukaryota > Viridiplantae > Streptophyta > Magnoliopsida > Malpighiales > Linaceae > Linum > Linum tenue. The sequence continues at coordinate 45,605,757 of CAMGYJ010000007.1, read as the reverse complement.
AAGTATTAAAGCGATCACTCTTTCACTCCCAACTCAATCCCTCGTGTCACACTCCTACTTTCAGTTTGACACAAACACACAACATTAGTGAAATGATATATTCAAGTCAAACCCTAATCTAGACATATTAGTAAGAGAGGATGAAGAGATTAACTAAAGGGCATCTTTTCCCCCATATTTGAGAGATGGATGAAGTCATGTTGCTCTAGGTGACATGACCATTGCGCTAGTAGCGATATAAGAGGAATCCAACATCATAAAAGGAAAGAACATCACATTTGTATCGAAATTCGAGTCTATTTAGAGTTAAGGGGAAGCTAGCCCTAAGTGCCTCTCTCATACTCAAAACCAAAACTCCGAGTAGTCGCTATATTAGTCTAGAATACTCCCAATTATCGTTAGATTAAATAGTAAATTAGTCATGAAGTAACATTAGATCCAAGACCCCGTGGAATACGAAACTAACTGATGTCCCTAGCTTTATTATATTTGACAATGCTAGGATAAAAGTGAGTGTTTAACTCGAATATTGAGGTTTAACTCGAATCCATCCAGTAATTATCACACTAATTTCCTAATTATGCTAACTTCTTTTGTCAAAACCAACTCAATACAAAATTTTCACAGCCGGCAGCGTAAATTACCCGTTATCGGATCAGGTTAATTATTTTATTGCGATCCGATCCTATTGATCCCCTCCCTCGTATTCTCCATTCAGTACGAGCGGGGAAGCTTGAGGTGGAGCAACAAGATCAGATCAACCAACGCAAAATGGCCTCGGAGCCCCCGCCTTTCCAAGAAGCCGATCATTGCGACGTTTGCCACTGCGGCTTCAACACTTTCCGCCGCCGGGTAAATTCTCATCCTCTTCGATTGTTCTTTCCCGTCTACTCAATACGAGATCACTTTTATCAACAATGAAACTGAGCTGAATCAACCGAATGAGTGGCATCAATGGCAGAGCATATAATCAGCTGCCCTTGAATGGGCGATTTCTGTAGATCAGGATTAGTGAGTATTTTTTTCGTTTTTCTTTTAATAGGATTAGTGAATTGCTACCTGTCAATCGCTTGGATAATCTGAAGTGCCATTCGGTTTGATACCCAAAATGTTACTTCGATCATTCTGTTGTTGTGGGAAGATATCTTGAACCTGCAACATCTGTTTGGTTATGCGCAAACTCTTGCTGAAGTTATCCTCGGTTGTTCATGTTGCAGCACCATTGCCGCTGTTGTGGGAGAACTTTGTGTCACGATCACTCCTCAAATCAAACGGTTTAGCTTTTATTTTAGTTACTTTGCAGCTTGGTCGGTGAGGGTTTTCGCCCCCTTTTCTTTGTACTGAGTAGATACTAATTGGTTACCTTTCTTCTTGCATGAGCATTCATCCAGACTTTACCGCAATTTGGAATCTACACCAATGTCAGAGTTTGTGCTGATTGTTTTGACAATGCTACACGGTGAGTCAGTTCTCATTGGAGCTTCTTCTTGGTCTTGTACAAACTTCAAATTTATAGCAACAAAGGTCGAGGCAATTATGTCTGAACTAGTTTAGATAAATTTTTATGGGACCCAGCTCAAGAGATATGAAACGGGGAATACTATTGTTTACTTTCGAGTTTGATTAATGTTAGACGGTAATCTCTTGGAGTGGGCAATGTGTGATTATCCTATTTGGATCAATGCAGTAGTTTCTGCAGCATTTTAGTTTGTATAAAAACGTGCAGTAGTTTCCGGGAAGGTTTATAACAACAGAATCCCAATATTGTAGTTTAAAACTGAATCAGATGGGCACTAATTTAATGACATTATTGCAGTTATACACTTGCTTCTTCATTCTTACATGTTGGCATTGGTAGTTTTGTCTTCCTACCTAGAAATCACTAAGATGACTAAGTTTTCTCATGTATTCACCATGACAATCCCTATGATGATTAAGTTTTTCTCCTTTTTGTTTAAAGGAAATCTAAAGATGAATGCAATGAATTTTTAAATTTGAAAACCTACAAAGGTTCTCTTTCCTTTTCCTTGTCCATGAAATAAACATGAGAATGTTGCCTTTCTCATCCTCTTACCAATCGAGAGTAGAGTCCATTCCCTATAGAGGAAACTAACAAATAGGGGTGTTTTCTTACTGAAGGTGGAGTGGAAGGCTAATCTTTTCTCCCTGGATTCTGGGCCATAGTTAACAGAACTGTGAAATCAGGGGCTAATTATATTTTCCCTTATGTTTAACTGACAACCGCATAACTTCTTTTACTTTGTTCAACTCTAGAGGGTTACTCTTGGAGAAGCTGAAGGAGGGTGATTTCTCTGGGAGTCGGTGGGTGAAAATAGGGACCATGGAAAGAAATCGACGCTGGAAGAAGGCTAACTATTGTTTTACTTACATGGGTTTAACTTCACGTGTTTTGGTCAACACTATACTTGGACTTGGACAGGTTGAATTTGGAACATATTTTTAAGTCTGTAGTAACCTTTTTCAATGACGGAAAGTTCTCGTTGACCAGCTAATATCAAACCCTTGTGTCTCACTTCTCTTCCAGTTCTCATCCAATGCTCAAACATCATTACCCTAGGCAATTGAGTCTTCAGAGGCTCTCAAGCATAGTTGAAACTGAACTATTAAGCTTAACATCCAATTGTCATGTGTCGTGCAGCTAGTGCTTGATTGAAAACCTTTCATTGCCCGAAATCCTGAGTTCTGAATATTGAAGACGGTTGTGGGAAGAGGTGATCTGTACGTCCGTGGTATTCTATAGTCTGATCATTCAAGACTAGCAAAACGCAGTTATAAGTTCATTCTCACAAAGGTGTTGTCTTTTCCTTATGTTAAAAGCTCTGTGTTTGAGGGTGGTAAAATCAAAAGGAAATTAGTGATAGTCTGGGGTCCTGGTAGAATCAAGTGGATTCTAAGAGGATATAAAGTCGTCAAGAAGCCTGGATTTCCTGCATTACATATGTTGGTTTCTTTTGGATCCTTGTGGAGCCAATTCTCCATATCTTCTTTCCAAAGACGGCAGATCTTGTCAAATTGGAGTGCTTGACTGAAAACTGCTGTACTCAGTGCAAGATAGCTCCCATATCAATCCATGTTAACCACCTTGTGGTTGTGGAAATAAGGGATTCACTCCTTGAAAAATAAGTTGTTGGGAATGCTTGAGTCCATCCATTTTTATTACCTTGTCTGCATGCTCCCTGACGTTAAATCCACATTTTGTGCTGTCATTATGCCAATGTGTCATCCGTTTATTGGTTATGTTAGGCCATATTTTATTTAGCCAACAAGTTCCCACATACAGCATTGGTATATTAACATATTCATTCATTTCATTTGGCTCAGATCAGGGGCAGGCAATCATCAGGCTACTTCTGATTCTGTGAATTCCATAACAGATCAAGTTTCCAGATTAGACGTTGGGGCAGAGGTCGAACCAATAAAGAATCCAAGTGCACAATATCAGTCTCATGCAACTGTTATAGATTGCAAATGTGGAATGCCTTTATGCATATGTGAAGCTCCAACTGCAACTACTGAAACAGTTCCACCTCAGGTGTGAAGTATATTGGTTTAAGAAACCAACTGCCCGTGGCAGATTTCTTCGCTTTGACCCCTAAATAGCTAAATCTATTATGTTGTAGGCAAAAGCAACGTCAACATCTGCTTCATATTCAAATCCAAAGCCCCGGAAGATAGATGCCATTCCTAAAAATAGAGCATCCAGTTCCAGTAACAAGCCTAGGTTTGTCTTCTTAGCATTTCAAACCTATTTTCTGCCATCACATGAGGAATTTGAGGTGAATGTTATGTTATATCTTTAGCCTAATATTTGTAAAGAAACAAGACTTCCATTCTCGGGTTATTTATGTTTGGTATTTGTTTATTTGTTATACATCCTGTGCACTCTTCATTCAAGTGTTGCTGTAAAAGCTGGTGACTTGAAACTCTATAAGTGGTTATGCTTTCTAAATTCTCAAATATTAACCAAGTTGTCTTTTATGCAGTTCGGTTTTCAACCATGGCCAGATGAACAATGGCCTTGCAGATAAACCTCAGCTGAACTATGAAGCTAGTGGGGAGGTATCTCCTATGTTAAACTGTTGCAGGCATCAATTCATCAAATTAACTTTCGACGTCCGTTTTTTATTTGTTTTATGAATGAATTTCAACGCCCTTTTTTCTCTTTAAATTGCATTGCATGTTCATAGGGTTTAAGGGAAGCCATAAAGAATGATGATTCTGCTGCTGTAAGGAAACTTATCAGCCAGGTACTAATCATCTCTTTCATTAATAATCCTGTATACAATTCTGAAAGCTTGAGTTTAGTGACGCAGCATAAAATTGTCGTATTGGCAGGGTGTAGATGCGAATTATCAGGACCGGCAAGGAATGTCTCTGCTACATCTGGTAAGCTCCTCCCCACCCTTCCTTCAGAAGGGGTATATATATCCTTGCTACTTGTTAATGTCAGTACTATTTTTCAACAAATAGTGAACTAGCTTGATGATTTGTTGTTTGTACTCTGTAGGCCGCTGTATTCAACCGAACCGACATTGTTTTTATCCTAATGGAATCTGGTGCAAGCCTGGACTGCAGAAATGCACAAGGTAAATTTGCATATATTCCACATTTGTATCACCTAGTTCTTTAGTCAAGTTGTTAGGATTGCTTGAGTGGCAATTGAACTAGAAAGCCACACAAGGATGGAAGAGGAACACATTCATGAACCACAGACGTTGGACATGTCAATTGACAGTGCATGCTTGTTGGTTGTTGTCAAAAGTCTGCTTTTACAGATTACTTCCAGGTTGTCAAAGATAGAGTTCGTGGGGGTGTCCCAGATTCTCTTAGTTGGATGCTATTATTGAAGCTTGAACATGTCTAGGTCCTAGGAAGGCACATCACGCTTTTCCAGGCTTGCAATGTCTTATATTTACTAATAATAAGCCGAGGGCTTGTTTCCATGAAAAGACGATATTGAGGAAGACATGTGTTGCAAGGTGTAGGGTGTGGTAGGTCAGGTTTTATTTTCTTTCCTTTGGCTTGGCTTGCCTCATCCTGACCCACACTGGTGGTTTTGATAGGGGAAACTCCACTTGACTGTGCTCCCGCAACGCTGCAATACAAGATGAGAAAGAAAATAGAAGAAAGTGGGGAGAAGGACCCGCAGATCAGCGTTTGAGATCCCTCCATCCCTCCCTCCTTCCTTCCTTCTTTATATCTTTGACCTACTTTGTGCAAATTGTATGTTTCTCCGAAAGCCACTTTGGATGATTGAGTGCAGCATGACGCGGGGAGGATGTTGGATGTGTGTATGAATGGTTCGTACATTCGAGTCTACCTTCCCCCGAACGACACAAGCTGCTACTGTGCTATATGTTTTAAGCATATCCATGTTTGAATTACAGGGCAGAACCTTTCAAGAACAAGGATTGGTGTTATTATACGTTCATATTGTATGATATGACAGACCTTAATGTTAAGCAGTTGTCAGTTGGTTAAGGGTGTTTGGTTTGGAATTTGGATGGGATGTGAGTCGGATGGGTGGGATTCAGATGTGGAATGGGGTCTATCTGTCGGGTTCCCTTTCGGTGTCGTTCTGCTTTCTTCTTTCACAGTTTACTTTAATCTACGAGTAAATTAGTTATCTTCCAAAAGAATGACGACATGGATCATTCATTTTTCTTTCTTTCTTTCTTTGGCTTTCCATGTTATGCTGACCAATTCACAGGTGGAAAGTAGGGTTCTTGTACCCGGCACACAAAAAAAAATCACGTGCCAGAAGAGGATTCACACGAATTGGCCGGGTAAAGAATGAATATCTTAACAGCATATTCTCCGACTTGCATGCAATTGCAATACAGCAATTTCGATTTTGCATCATCCCAACGAAACTGTCACCACTATTTCATTTCCTTTTGTTGTTTCTTCTACTATGAATCTGCATTTTCATGAGTATGCGTGCGTTTTGCTTTTGCACCAAGTTCATCTCTGTATCTGACGCTAGCTGCTGTGGCCGGGGACCAAGCTTTTCGCTGGGGGCTTTCTATCTTTGGAGGAAAAAGGAGGGAGGGGATAGGAAAGAAGACGCGGAGAACACAGCAAAGGAAGTAATGCTCTTGCTTTTGCTACTACGTCAATTTTGTTTTTATTTATATCAATCCCCGTCTCATGAAAGAATCTTCAGTTTACAACTCCTCTCTTGAATGCTTTTTTTTTTTGTTATCTACACAAGAATTGGAACATTCATTTCCAAAATCAGTTACAAGCATAATCCCATCACTCATGGGCCGAAATAAGTTCACGAATAGTGAGTCAATCACGAGGAAGAGAAGAGCGAGCTTGAGAACGAGTCATGCAAATCCGCTCGAAAGTCCATACTTCGGGGGATGCCGCGCGCGAATCCCTACCAACGTATTCGAATCCATGACTCTACGTATTGTTGTCATCGTTGAAAAACAGCGAAATGACCAAGATTTCAAATCACACAAAACTGCCTTCACATGTACTCCGCAGTCCGCGACCAAATCACACATGACAAATTGCATTCGTAAACTATTTTTTTTGTTTTTTTGAATGATTCTTAAAACTATTTTCAACCCTTTTAAGAGAGTTTCATAATTGTTTGACGATCACGGTGCCATAAGCTCTAGCTCCCTCTCCTGAGTTCCAGCAACTTCTCCTCAACGATGACGTCAGCAACAATCATAATAATGCTCTACATTTTCTTGTCGATGGAATTCGAATATGAATGAAGATACTCCAAATCCCAACTCATCCCCACTTGTCCTCACTCCTCCCTGCTGCTTTACTTCATAAAGCCACACCTCTGCTCATTAAAAAAGAAAAAAGAGAAAGAAAGCAAATGTGAAAGAAAATGGCTCCCACCGCCATCGTCATCCCCCACTACCACCATCTCCTCCTCTTTATAACCATCCCCGCCTCCTTCACTGAATTCCCCCCCTTTCTCTCCCCTTCCTCTTCCCCCTCCAATCTCTTCCTAGGGTTTCACCACTGTTGCTTCCTCCATCTCTTCAATTGACGCTACAAATGGGCTTATTCGCCGAAGATTCAGGCCTAATCGTCACCCATCTCCTCTACAAGGCAGCCCTCGTCCTCGCCCTCCTCAGATGCGCTCTCTCCTGGGCTCTCAAGTTCTGGCCCACAGCCGCCTCGCCGCCTTCCCGCCGCCGCCCTTCTCCTCAACAGATCAGAGACCGCCTCATCCGCACCACCTTCGCCGACGTCCTGGAGAGGAGGAGTTGGGACCAGGACGAAACGGCGGCGTCTTGTGCCGTCTGCTTGAACCAGATGAGTCCGGAGGACGAGGTGAGGGAGCTCCGCAACTGCTGCCACGTCTTCCACAGCGACTGCATTCACAGGTGGATCGATCACGAAGTGGATGATGATCAGGAGGAGGAAGGCGACGAGAGTAATCACCGGACTTGCCCGCTCTGTAGGACGCCGCTGCTGACGGCGGCCCAGAGCGCGGCGTGGAGCGCGGCGGCGGAGCAGCAGCAGCAGCCCAGCTGGGCGGTGGAGAGAATACTTTACCTTTTCGGGGATGACCTGCTTGTCTCTTGATTATTAATTAATTAATTAATTGATAATTTTTTTTTTGTTGTTGTCATTTTGGCGTGGGAATGAAGTTGTTGTTGCGACTTGCGAGTTGGCCCAAAAGATCATCACTTGATTGATTGTTAGTGGGGGAAGCAATTTTTGTACATTGTGGATCTTATACACAAATTTAGGAATATGTATATATATGTTTATGTCCACCTTTTGAGTAGATCAAAATTTCATGAATGATCGTCATTTTTCTAATCCGTTGGATTGGAGTGTTGTAGTCAATTCCTGTGAAATTAAGGATGAAAATGGGATGCAAACTCCTTGGCAGAACATTAATCCGTCCCTCAAACGATTGATCTCTCTACTTTTCCTTGTTGCTATTAGTCAATTTGCAATCAAACCTCTGACTCTATCGCGTATCTCTTGCATTGACATCTCCTCTTCTTCGAAAATTTTCTAGTATTATTCTCTTAACATTGTCCAATATATCGTGTGTAAATGTACCTTTGAACACCATTCCAATGGACCATCAAGTTGATTTTGTGGTCATTCATTGATCGATGTTGATACCAAGGGCAGAACCAAGATTTGATGTTCGGAGGACCGAAGTTAACTAGTATATAATTGAAAAAAGAAGCAAAAATAGTAAGTATAGTAATGAAAAGAAATTTATATGTATAATTTATTTAATAATATTGTTATGGTACAATATGCTATTTGAGATTAAAAAATCACTTAAACGAGAATATTAAATAAATTTTATAGATTTCATTTTTGAAGCAAATGAGTAAACTAAGAACAAAATTAGGCATAAATCTTAATGAATAAGATGTTTCGGAAGTAATTCCATAACTGAAAATGAATGTCGTTAATTTTATTGTTTGAAAAAATAAGTGATTAAACAAATTAACAAAAATTTAATTAAAATACGAATTTAAAAATTGAAGAATTTTATTGACCTACTTTGAAAGGACAAGACTTATTAAAAAAGTTGAAATTAAATGATTATTATTTTTTTTTTGCCTTTTTTATAATGTTAAGAATACTAAAAAACATTTGGCCAAAAATCAAATTAGGATCCGTTGCTAGTGATCAACTGCTGGTGGCAGAGGGAAGGCGAACCAACAGCAAGTTTCTCCCAATTTAAAAATATTAAGCAATCAATCATACAACCACAAAATCCTTGAAAATAAAAATTTAGGTAAAAAAACATGGTAAAATTAAACTAACTAGGTAAAAAATGGTAGAAAGGCTAAAAAGTAGAGAGTAAAGAGTTATCGGGGATAAAACTAACAAGGTAAAAAGGTAACATATGTACTCTTCCCTGGAAATCGAACCTTTATCCAGACTAATTAGTAATTACTCTAGTGTAAATTTCTTATGGACTGCCACCAAATTTAATGTAATTTTTTAACTCTGCAAATCACATATATTTTTTTAAACACATAATTTTTTACGTAATTTTTTTACGTAATTTGTACGTAATTTTTTAAACACATATTTTTTTAATATTTTTTTTATATGTACCTCTAGAAATCAGCATCTCATAAATAAATTATTTGTATCCTTTTTTCACTCACGCATAGAGCCTAGAGGTGAATTTTGTATCCATTCCATTCACTTAATTATTCAATTAATTCATTTCATTAAATCCAAATCAAACTAGTCGTGGGCCCCGACCATTTGACCGAAGGAATGTGAGGTATGAAATTTGATAATGTAATGGGGTGTATAGCTTATTGTCGTATAGTTTTTTTTTTTTTGGGAAACACGTGATAAAAATAGTGAATTTTAGTAGGAAAGAGACATGAATGATGCAACAATAAAAAATAAGCCTTATGAACCAAAATGAAGTACCTGTTACCTTGTGAAACAATATTGTTTCTGGTAATATGATGAGGTCGAGTAAGTTTTATAGAAACCGAATTCCAGAAAATCGAATAAAAAATCGCTTATCCCCGCCAATTTTCGGGAAATGAGCATCTCACAATCGTTGCTAGCTTTTACTCGGCCCGTTAGCCGATTAATTTGCTTTATAAAACTTTCATCTTGTCATCTTTGTGCTTTCTGGTTTTTTGCCAAGCCATGATAAAATCTAAAGAAATCAAGAATGAACAACACGATTTGGGATAGGAACCACCGTTCCTGTATCCCTAGAAAATGGTGGTAAACACGGACTCACCTGCCAAACTGGTTTGGATTGAGATTTTTATCTTGTATCAGGGAACCATGTGATTATAAATTAGACTTGATCAAAACGGGTCAAAACTTGAAATTCAGCCTCTTTGACCGACCCATGCCAAACTCTAATTATTCTTTACTTTTAAACTTTCTATTTGAAAATAAAAAAATAATAAAAGAAAATAGATGAATGCAATTCGCCATTTGCACATCACTGATTCGGGAATAAAACTATAGAATTTCGAAAGGAAACTGAAAATGTTTAGGATCGTTTTAATGTTAAAACTAACCAAATAGATCTTTCTGTTTACTTTTTTACTAACAAATACCAAACGATTCCCTGTAATATACACTATGATTTAATCATTATGATATCAAATAATTACATAATATATATTTGAAATGATAAAAATTGGACTAATTGGGTTGGTCGAGGTTGAACCATTGAATAACTTTAAAATACTTTATATTTTAGCCACTAAGATATAAAATAATAGCATAATATATACTATTCTAGAGAAAATAGCTTGTTTTAGAATGACCAACCCATAATGTTCATTTATTTTACTTGATGGGCAAATCCTGTGTAGGTCAGGCCCATTCATCTCTTTTATTTTATGATTAGCGGTTAGCCCATTATAATCCATGCATTAGTTTATTGTTAAATTCTTTTCTTTTTAGCAATAAAAAGGAGTAATGTTTTTGCCTTTTCATATATATTTTACCACCCCGGAGAAATAAAATGACTTAAAGAAAAAAATTGACACTCCTGGACCCGTTTAAATCCGCATGTGTACGGTAAGTTGGCTCGTTCCACAGAGTAAAAAGAAAAAAATTGACACTCTCTATTCTACCCTTCCTACAAACGCTCATGGAGCAGGGAATTTGAAATGAGGAAGAGTTTTTTCCTCTATGCGATTATATGTTTTTAATTTAAAAAAATACAACAAATATACTTAGTGTGATTTGTTATGATCTTTGTTTTTCTTTAAAGTGGTCATGGTTCGAATTCTAGTAAGTGTCTTTTTAATGAATAAAAAAAAGTAATTGTGAAGACCAAAATGTTCTTCCTACTTTCACTCTGGATGCAGGAAATTTGAAATGGGGCTTCAAGTTTTCTCATTTGACTTTTATTTATTGTGTCGAATGGATTGGTGGATTCATGAATTTGATTCATATATATTTGGGAAGTTACAGTTTAGTACTTGTACATTTATAATTTTCATTTTGATACCCAATTTTAAATTTTTCAACGTAAAGTTTTTGTTATGATATGTTAGAACCTAAATTTTTTGAAATTTACATATTGGTCCAATCCACTAATTCATATGATCCAAATCCATTAGTCCATCAATCTATGGATCCAATCAATTTGCCACTTCTACAGTCACGCACATCACACATATACTAGGAAAGCAACACCCTCTCTTCTTCAAAGCTTCATGAGTTAAGATCTTCTTTTGATATACGATCCACATAAAAATGTAGGAATCAATTGCTGCCATACAACTCTGAATGGGAATTCTAAGGCTCCGAGAAACTTCTCCTACACAAAGCGTGTGTATAATGAACCAACGGTGAAGCCTCTACTCGATGTGGGTTGGCAGGTTGCCATATAAGTCTTCCCCGACTTGTGCAAGACATAAAAGTACTAACATTTGGTAAGAAACTTAGCATAGTAATCCACTCTCTCAGCCCCCCTCATATTAAATTGAATTTTAGAGAAATATTTCACGATAGTTTTCTCATTTTTAAAGTATACATTATGAGGGATCTAGCTGAATGGATCTTATTCAACAACAAATCTTGGAAACACTTCGGCGAGAGCCGCCCCTTTTATTCATCTATCGTATTAGAACGCCATCCAAACTCTGCTTCCTAGCTCAATATGCACACAAGACAAAAAAACATGTGATCTAATGTATTGGTTTGTATCCACGAGCTTCAACTTATTGATCCCTGGCCAACACTAGTGACCTATTGTGAGTCGGGGTTAGGAAACTTCAACTCAATGAGCTCCCTCCACCAAGAGTGTCGTTCTATTGCGAACCTCCATAACCAGCTACATAACAAGACTTGGTTCTGAGAAGAGTACCGATAAAAATATGCTAGCATACCGGAAAAATATAAAGTCAAATACTAACTAACTGAACATGAGAAATCAAGGCACAAAAGACACATAGAGTGCCACTTCACCAATGAATTTTAAAATGAAGTATAACTAAAGCCAATTGCATAGTGCAACCGTTACCTTTTTTTAGCTGTCAGACAGAGGGCTTGATCTTTGTTTGTTAGTTGGAGAGAGTTGAGTGCCGCTTTGGAGGATGAGAGAAAAGGATGAAGTAAGTGTCGGATAAGGTTGTGTTGGAGAGGAGGTATCATACTTATTTTCATTCCATGCTTTCTCTCAAAATGACGCCGTTTTAATGTTGAATTTTATTTTTTTGAATTTTACCGAATGTTCGGTATTGATTAACACCGAACGAATTGCATGGTTCATAGGTCAAACCCTCTAAAAACCGACTGACACAAATTTTTACCGCTATTGCTTGTACCATTCCGGATTTAGCTTTGATACCGATATTTTTTTATAGTTCAACCGCCGATACATTAATATTTTTTAATCCTTGGTATTTTCTGCTCCTCGTCTATTCTAGACCAGATGAAATAACATTGCACTTTCTCTAATCCTGTTATCGCTCTTCTTGGCATTGTGAAGAGTGTGCATGTGTAAAATAAATGATTTCAACCTCCCAAACCACCTCCAAACTCATTCATCTCTCTTTGCATCTTCTCTATGTTTTGTTTCTCTCTCTAGGATGCTTCCTTTGTGAAAAATCCGTCCTAAGTACATATACTAGCGTGCACAGGTCAAAGATCACGAACGTGATCATGCTGCCTCTGGCCCTGATCTTAAGGAAGAGGGAGCCCACTACCGTGATATGGAAAATTTCAGCCATGACTTTAACCTCTAGGGTAGGTTACGACTTGGGTCAAGACCGTGACCTACTTCACAACCAAAATTTATGCATGATCTACCCTCTTTTGTTCGTGATCTTGTTTGTGTTTGCGTTATTTTCACCCTTGAAACAACCTCTGAATGTCTTGAACTTGCTACAAACCTTCATTGGCATGCTAAGACCAAAAATTAGATGAGAAGTAAGTCCTAAAATGTTAGCAGGTAGCTGCCTAACACACCATAATATCAACCTAAACGACCAAAGTATGATGTTTATGACACTCAAACACCTAAGAAAAAAAGGGGTCTACAATATGCATAAATTGTGTGCCATTAGTGGATTACAAAAATCAACAAATTTGCTTCATAGGAAAACAACCAAATCAAACAAATTTTGTTTGAACAAAATTAGTAGAGCCTCGATTTACTGTCATTCACCCTAACCAATCAACCAAGATATTTTTGGGGTAAACCTCAAATATATTTAGAGAGATAGAGAAACAAACACATGAATATAACAAGGACGTAGCACAATAGAAAGAGAAATAACAAATTTACCTACGAGAATTGGCAATGGAAGTAGTTGTTGATCATTCATAATGCCTTCCTATCTCCGATATGACTATTGTTCTAGCTCCATTGATATGAATTCTTTTATTGTCTTGCATGAATTGAGTTTTTATTATTTTTTTGTTTTGCTATTTGAATATTTAAGAACATAGGAGAAAACTCTATGTGGTCGTTTGGATGAGGGGTTTTAATAACAAGGGATTTAAGCCCAAATCTCTCATTTTAATAACAAGGGACTAAATATCTTGTTTGTTTATAGGTCTCACGTTTCAAAAGAAAAATTAAAGTTCAGTTTTGCCCTACTTCTTCCTTCCTTCATATTTGTCTTCCTCCGCTCCTTTATTGCCATCGGTGCACAACGTTACCTAAACCCATAAAATCTTTCTTTTCTCTCTCTCATTCCCTCCCATCTTTAGTTCAATCTATTCATTATTTCAACCATACACGCCTAGACCCTTAAGATCCCAAAACCAATCAGTATATTTATCATTTTCGTAAACTATGATTAACTACTCAAACAATTCAAATTTTAATCCAATCATCTCTCCACCATGGTTGGGTTGCGGCGCTTGCCGTCGTTGTCAATCTTGTGGCGCTTAGCTCAAAGCCACATTTGATTTTTTCTAGGCGACTGTAACCGCCGCAGCAGAGTGATGGCGGTAGGATACGATGGTGGCTTTTCTCTTTTCCCTTATGTCTTCTCCAAGATTTGCATGCAACAAACAAATCTGGAATCCAGATCCCAAAATGCAAATTGTTCAACTCTTGTAGTTGCATATCAAGAACTTAGTAAAATAATTCAGCTTGATAGTGATGCAAGTTTGTGATCTGTGGAGCATTGTGTCTTGACCGTCCCGATAGAACATACTCATCATCCATACTAAGAACATGAATAGATTCCTTACTGCAAAAGTAGATAACATCTCAAGTAGAGACTCTCATCCTCAATCTCTCATCTCTTGTAGTCTAGTCTTTCCAATACGAACAAGTTTCATAGCATTTACAATGTCTTGATCTTTCCTTTGTAATGCTAGTGACTACTTATTCGTAATTGCTAACACTTCAATCATCAACTTCAAAATGAAGACAAACCTGAAATCTTGATTTTTAATCGACATCCGTCATGCATCACTAATTGCTTTTGATTATGTACTTGGATAATTTTCATTTCTCTCAATAATAGTAGTGAACAAGTCCTCAAAATTGAGAAGTGCCCCAAGTAAGAACCCCACAGAGTATCACCTGGCCTTTTGAGACTTTTTTCTTGATTCAATCCTTGTCTAGCTTCTAGTTAATTAGCAGCTACAGCCTCTGCAAGCTTCTTAGTTTGGCTATCTCGTACCATGATAGCTCGTTTACAAGATCCCTGAACCAAACTAGTCACATTATTTACTGTTGTAAAAAAGTCACCAACTTTTTTGTGATTCCCTACTATCGCGACAAGTGCTAATTGAAGCTGATGAGCAAAACAGTGAATGTAATGTGCAGAAAAATTTTCATCCAAGATCAAATTCTTCAAACCATTAACTTCCCCTTTCATGTTACTAGCTCCATCATAGCCTTGTCCCCTTATCATTGACATACTCAATCCATATTTCACTAGCATTGCTTCAATTTCCTTATTTAATGTCAAAGCCTTGGTATTTGGCACATGAGATTTACAAAGAAATCTCTCCATAACACAACCATCATGATTCTTATAATGTAAAACAATAACCATATGTTCTTTCATTGATATATCACGAGTCTCGTCAACCAATATACAGTATCTGTAATGATTTTCTTAGTCGTTTCACAAGTCATGACATGGACAAGATCTCTTTTAATCTTTGGAGAAGTAAGTTCAAGATTTTTTGGAGCATTCCTCCCAACCACACTTTGCACACCTTCTCTACCAAGAACACGGAAATATAATAACCGAAGAAAGTTACCTCTGTTACTTAGATTCATCATGCCCTCGAAATGATAATCCATTCACTATTAGCCACCTCATGCAATCAAGTGAAGCAACCAAACGAGTTTGATAGTCACTTTTTGCTTGATTTGTTTGTCTACCTAATGCAACTTGAATGCTTGTTTCTTGCTTCAACAATAGAACATAAATGTTTCTAGCTTTGTTGTGGTAGTTATTATGTCCACCAACATGATCATAAAAGTACTTCAATTTATTCCAAGTTTTGAAACCTTCACCGATAAAACCCTCAGCTGCTCCACTTCTCTTAATGAACACGTATCAATATAGACAATAAGCAGCATCTTTTAAAACACTATATTCAAACCAGACGTACTTTGAAAACCCAAAAGCTTGTTTGGAATCTACGCTTATGTGCATTGAAATTTCTCAAGGGAAAAGCATGGCGCTTTGGTTGAATAGGATCCTTTTGAAGATAAAATCTTCTAACCTCATCACGAACATTAGGATGAAAGCTAGATATTGTAGCTCTTAATCAGGGATCAAGCTCCAGAGAATTCAGATCAAACTCCTTATCTGATTGTGCTAAGAAAGACTCACTTTCTTAAGGAGTTTGATTAATTGAACCGGAAAGATTTAGTTCTTGACTTCTTGTATTTGAGGAGATACCACTACCGGTGAGGGAGGAAATATTTTTGCTTGTCTACTTCTAGTAACTTCGGCATCTTCAGTTTGAACATTTGGAGTATTTTTCACTTTTCTTGTGAAATATCTTTCCATGTTGGTGTACCTATTGAATAATGAAACTAATTTAAACATGTCCAAACATTTGCAAACATAATGCAAAAATGGACTTGAAAGAACAACAAAAAGGCAACAAGAAAACAACCCACTCTGTGAATGATATTCCCTCATTCATAAGTCATATCACCATCAATAAACATCAAGAAAACAGAAGTAATTGGGAGTTTCTGTCTTTCAGTAGCTGAGATTATTCAACTAGGAAATTCTCTCTTATGGGTATTTAAGGGCTAACTACTTAGTGCTTACCGTCTCCTATGATTCTTTGCTTTAGTTCTCTGCAGGGACAGTCAACAAGTTCAAGCTTTGAGGTTTTGTGCTTTGGTTCTCTCTTCTCTGCATCGACAACAAATTCAATGATCAACAATTTCAACAGGCAATTCAACAATAAAACAGACTTGAGGCTTGAGCAGGGGAAGTCGCCAAGCTGGGAAGGGATGAAATTAGGCACCTAGCTTACCTCTGTAAACATAAATCATAATAGCATGGATCTTAGAATTTGATGATTTCACGAATCGATAATAGATCGGGGAAACCTACCTCGATCCATGACGAGAGCGGCGGCGGCACTAGAGTAGTAATCACCGGAATTGAGTTTCTCCCTCTTGACCCCTTTAGGTTTTAGGTTTAGAGATTTCTGTGATGGCTAAGAAATTCTACGTAATGGGTTGAGAGAGGACCAATCCTAGAGCTTCTTTATATAGACCCACCATCAGGGTATATTAGGAATTTACCTATCATTAACCTAATCAATATAGGATTTACCTTATATATTAAACCATTAAATGATAATTACACTTGGGCCACAATTATTCCCTAGTCACATACGGGAATTGGGCTTACATTCTCCCACTTGGTCCATGTGTCATTATATATCACAAGATCTAATAATATACATAAGTGTGCACATCATAAGATAAATCCATAATATTTGGTTCACCATAAAGTCATAATCAAGTATGAAAGCTAGATTAGGATCATGGCGGTTCTATATCAATTTATCGACATAGTCCCTTCCATGTACCACAAAACCAGTCTCATGCTCAATACGACACATAACAAGGTAGTCATAATGGTCCAACAATAATGTCTTCAGTAAAGACAAAAATCTTGTTCTGTTCACATAATGCATAATGTATATATACTGATCATAATAAATAAAACAAGATTCATAACTTTATTTCAGAAACAAAATAAATGTGCTCAAAGTGTCAATCCATGAAACATAAAATAACTTTAGTCATGACGTCCTATAATCCCCATCCTTTCGACATGTTCAGTAAATGTCTTAGGAGGCAATCCTTTTGTTAATGGATCAGCAATCATAAGCTGTGTGCTAATATGCTCGATCGACACCCTTTGTTTCTGAACTTCTTCCTTAACGACAAAGTATTTCACCTCCATATGCTTAGCACCCTTCGAATACTTGTCATTCTTAGAGAAGAATACCGCTGCGGAATTATCACAGTAAATTTTCAGCGGCTTGGCGATAGTGTCGACAATTCCAAGTCCAGAAATAAAATTCCGCAGCCATAAACCATGATTCGTAGCTTCATAACAAGCTATGAATTCAGCTTCCATAGTGGATGTGGCAATAACAGACTGCTTCGCACTCTTCCATGAAATTGCCCCTCCGGCTAGAAGGAACAAATAGCCAAAAGTAGACTTCCTGGTGTCTACACATCCAGCATAATCTGAATCTGAATATCCAATCACCTCAAGGTGATCAGATCTCCTAAAGGTGAGCATGTGGTCTTTTGTTCCTTGCAGATACCTTAGTACCTTCTTTGCAGCTTTCCAATGATCTACTCCTGGATTACTTTGATACCTGCCCAGCATTCCGACAGCAAAACTGATGTCTGGTCTGGTACAAGTTTGTGCATAATTCAAACTTCCAACAATAGATTCATAAGGAATGTGTTCCATATGCTTGCGTTCCCATTCATTCTTTGGACATTGTTTGAGACTAAATTTATCTCCCTTCTGAATTGGAGCGACATTTGTAGAGCATTCAGCCATGTTGTATCTCTCTAGGATCCGGTTAATGTATGATTTCTGAGACAATCCCAACAGTCCTTGTGATCTATCACGAAATATTTCTATTCCAATCACATAGGATGCCTCACCCAAATCCTTCATTTCAAAGTTCTTAGAGAGAAACTCCTTGGTTTGATGTAATAAACCAAGATCATTAGTAGCAAGCAAGATATCGTCAACATACAGAACTAAAATTATAAACTTACTCCCACTAATCTTCAGATATATACATCGATCGACGATGTTCTCCTTAAATCCAAAAGATGTAATGGTATCATTGAACTTAATATACCATTGTCGGGAAGCTTGTTTAAGTCCGTATATTGACTTCTTTAATTTACACACCATATGTTCTTTTCCCTCAACCACAAAACCTTCAGGTTGATCCATATATACTGCTTCATCTAAATTCCCATTCAGAAAGGCGGTTTTCACATCCATCTGATGGAGCTCTAGATTATAATGAGCTACCATTGCCATGACAATCCTTAAGGAGTCTTTCTTAGAGACGGGTGAAAATGTCTCTTTATAGTCAACACCACTTTTCTGAGTGAAACCTTTGGCAACAAGTCTGGCCCTGTGTCTTTCGATATTGCCATTAGAGTCGTGTTTGGTCTTCCATACCCATCTATTACCAACTCTTTTACAACCTTCAGGCAAATCAACAAGGTCCCAGACTTCATTTTTATACATAGATTTCATCTCTTCTTTCGCGGCAGCTAACCATTTATCAGAATGCTCACTTTCCATGGCTTGTGAAAATGAAACTGGATCATGATAGAGTCCTAAATCAGATTCTAACTCGTGAAGATAAACCTCATAATCATCAGAAATTGCAGGCCTTCGATTTCTTGTAGACCTTCTTAATGCGATTTCTTGTGGTTCATCTATGTTAGGTTCATTCTCAATAGGAATATTAGGTGGTGTTTGACCGTTCATTTGTTGTTCCTGCAAATCGTTATCATGCTCAACATGTGCAGGAGCAACAACTTGAGAAGAGGGTAGAGGCAAAGATATTTGCACTCTAACTTCTTGAATTTCCACATTGCGTGGCTCTAAGCTCCCACTAACTTCACCATTCTCAATGAACCTAGCATTTCCAGTTTCAACAATTCTTGTACTATGGTTAGGGCAATAAAATCGATACCCCTTAGATTTTTCTGGATAACCAATGAAGAAACCACTGATTGTTCGTGAGTCCGGTTTCTTTTCATGTGCATTATATATTCTCACTTCCGCTGGGCAACCCCAAACATGCAGGTGCCTTAAACTGGGTTTCCTTCCCGTCCACAGTTCAAAAGGTGTCTTAGGAACTGCTTTACTAGGAACCCTGTTTAACAAATACACATCGGTCCTTAAAGCGTGCATCCACAATGATTTGGGTAAAGATGAGTTGCTTAACATACTCCTAACCATATCCATTAAAGTACGATTCCGCCTTTCTGCAACACCATTTTGTTGCGGTGTTCCTGGCATAGTGTATTGAGCACAAATACCACGTCTTTCTAGGAACTTAGCAAATGGACCAGGGCACTGTCCACTTTCATCATATTTTCCATAATATTCTCCAACTCTATCAGATCTGACGATTTTCACCTTTCTTTCTAATTGCCTCTCAACTTCATTGATAAACACCTCAAGGGTATCTACCGACTGAGATTTTTCATGCAGCAAATAGATATATCCATAACGTGAAAAATCATCGATAAAGGTAATGAAATACTTTTCTCCACCAAGTGATGGAACATCAAAAGGCCCACAAATATCAGCGTGTATAATTTCAAGGAGTTGTGAGCTTCTTGTGGCTGCTTTCTTAAATGTGTGTTTTGTGTGTTTTCCTTTAATACACTCAACACAAATTCCAAGGTCAGTAAAATCCAAATGAGGAAGGATTTCATTCTTTACTAACCTTTCCATTCTTTCTTTGGATATGTGACCCAACCGTTTATGCCACAAGTAAGCAGAGGATTCATCAAACAAACCACGTTTAATACCAACATTATGATGCAAGGTTAAGAGAGTCTCAGCGAATAGGGTATCAAGCTTTAGTTTGTACAAAACATCAACAAGGGTACCAGAACCCAATAAAACATTCTGTTTGAACAAACTAATAGAACCATTTCCAATGTTCCAAAAATACCCAGTCTTATCTAGTTGAGACACTGAAACCAAATTACGAGAAATAGAAGGAGCATAAAGGGTATTGACAATGTAACACCCTACCCTATACGTTTTGCCTAATCATATTGTTCATACAATTGCAGCGGAATTAATCTCGGGTGTTACACTAATTATCAAAATTTACCCAAATAAAATTTCGACATGAATTACTCGCGTAATGGGCTAACAGTTCTTCCTAATGATCCTACAAAATAATTCATCTAAATTCATGCATTCATAAACAAACATATACACTCACTGCCATATGCATTGGCTTTTCATAGCCATAGTCACAGTTTCATGTTACACCACTGCATCCTATACTGATACATGACATAATCGTCACAACTTACATAATTACACAAATATACACATATCATCAACTTTCCACACCTGTCGATATCTCACACTACATCAGAAGCTAGTATGCACATGAAAAACGTTCTCAAAACATTTTTACAAAAGGTGTGGATCACTGGCCAAAATCCCGAGTAGTAGTCCAAGCACAGAATAGTTGAAGACCATACCTCATCTTACCTTCAACTCTTACTCAACTCCCACCTATACACCTATCTACTGCTGCTGCTGGTGATCTGCTTACACATAGCATAAGCAGAGGAAAAGAATAAAAGAGGGTCAGCTCATAGCTGAGTGAGATAATCATAGCATCGTGAGTTCATAACAGAGCATACCCCTACCATACAACTAGCAAACAAGCCAAAGCACTAGGATCAGACCTCAGGCATCCGACATCCTAATAGGCAAAAGACTCAACCACATTGACTTATGCATATGCATCTTATCATGTTTTACTTATAGGCGCCTGGCTACTCTCATGCTAATTACTCTCCCGGGAATACGGACCAAACATCTCATGGATGTGGTCATATCGGACCCACCACTGCCGGTGTAGTCATATCAGACCTGACACCACTCTGGGTGTGGTCATATCGGACTCAACACCACTCTGGGTGTGGTCATATCTCATGATGAATCAACGGTCAACACCACATCAGGGGTGTGACATAACATATCATAACGGAGTAATAGCATGGGGAGCCCTAATTACTATGTAATTGACCATGAGACCAAATCACTCTTACTTGATGTCCTTATACATGATCCATATCTCATCTTGCTTAATCATAATTCGTTACTTACACATGTACTTGACCCGACCACAATTGGCTCAACATAGGTAAATCAGGAGTCGTATAATTGCACTTCCTCGGGATAAACCCTCGTGCAAGTCATCCTCCTTAAACATCATAATATCACCTTGGGAAGTTTATTCCCCCACTTATGGATCCAAATACAACCATAATATCACATCATGTCAAAACACATTATCGAACAACCAGGAAGTCATATCAACAGTTAAGCCACAAAGGGCAACATGTATGCAATCATCGACATAAACAAGGTCCATATCGATTAGGGCAAGTCAATAATATCAAACAACAATCCATGGTTCATCATATAGCATAAAAGTCCATACACTCCTAATCATGTCATTCTAATTCACCTAGGTCAATTCTAAGCATCAATATAATTATCGTGATACGACAAACCCGGTATGCCGTGCTAATCCCTCACCAGTTCTGGTCGTTCAAACACCGGTTTAACCTTCCCGTACTAAAACGTCAATTCCACCAACGAACCCCGAATTAAAATCCGAGACCGCCCTAATATCCCCTGCAGTATCCCCGTCAATATTAGTTCTAGGCTCCAGGTCAAATTCTCGATAAAAACACATCAAACCATGGCGGGAGCTAAATTCAGCGATTAGGACCCCGACCTAAATAATAGCCGAAATTCATGGATTAGAACTAGAGGATTGATTACCTCGCTGCAAGAAGCTCGTATATGAAATTTGGGCTCAATTCGGCTTCCGGATACTCCGAAACCCTAATTTGGCTTATCGGGAATTCAAGAAATTCCTGAACCAAAAGCTCGTTTTAAAGCTCTAAATCGATAAATCACGATGAATAGATGAATTAGGCATTACTTACGGGATTTTTGGATCAGTATTTCTCAAGATTGGAGCTCGGAGAATTTCCTGCTCTGTCTCCCCTGCGCGCCCTGTACTCTCGGTTTCTCTCGGCCGAAATAGAAAGAAGAAGAAGAAATAATGGCTCTGCCTCTCCGACTACTTACTAATATATAATTAATATGTATACTTATCCGATCGATCGATAATCCGATTTTCGTCAAAATAGTGTCGAAATGCTCGATTTTAAATCGCGAACTTTTCTAGCGATCGAAATATGGGTTTTGACGGAACGGGATGTTACAATTCTCCCCTCCTTAAAAGATTTCGTCCCCGAAATCTAACCTTGAGTCATACTCTAACTCCTCTTACTTACTCTTGACATGGTTTATCGTAGATAAACCATTACCTACCTCTTAGGTTAGGAGATTCATAACATAGAAAGTAACACATAACAACTCAAGTTCCCATGTTTAGGTTTCAAAAACCTATACTGGGCTATCACAACAAAAGCACATCAACAAAGTTCAAAACATAACTTACTAAGCAAGATTGTTAACCTGTAAAGTAGGTTGCCACTAGCAAAAGGTTATATCAATCTACAAAATGGTTGTCACCAAATCTTCAAGAATCATATCCATATTAAAAAATCTACCACAACAACTCGTTATGTTAGCATAGTTGAAGATCAACTGCATTGCATAGCTAGGCACCATGCTTCTCGATAAGTTAGTAGTGACACATAAAACTACTTCTGTGCGAGCTACAAGGAAATATTGGCCATAACTTGATCCACACACCATTAAAACTTTCTCCAAAATAATAACTTGTAAAACAAGATTAAAACTCCACATAATTTTCAAAAATCTTTTAAACCATAACTTTTTTTTAGATTCTTTCCAATGCTCAAAATCATGCTTAACCAATGCAACTGACTATGCAACACATCATCACCTTTGGTCTCAATTCCTGGCAAGTTTAGTGCAAGTACATGTATGGAGTACTCCCTCCCCTTTCGAGGGTGATCAGTCCTCAAGAGTGAAAGTAACATACCCATAATGCAGAAAACAAACCAGGCTCTGATACCAAACTGTAACACCCTACCCTATACGTTTTGCCTAATCATATTGTTCATACAATTGCAGCGGAATTAATCTCGGGTGTTACACTAATTATCAAAATTTACCCAAATAAAATTTCGACATGAATTACTCGCGTAATGGGCTAACAGTTCTTCCAAATGATCCTACAAAATAATTCATCTAAATTCATGCATTCATAAACAAACATATACACTCACTGCCATATGCATTGGCTTTTCATAGCCATAGTCACAGTTTCATGTTACACCACTGCATCCTATACTGATACATGCCATAATCGTCACAACTTACATAATTACACAAATATACACATATCATCAACTTTCCACACCTGTCGATATCTCACACTACATCAGAAGCTAGTATGCACATGAAAAACGTTCTCAAAACATTTTTACAAAAGGTGTGGATCACTGGCCAAAATCCCGAGTATTAGTCCAAGCACAGAATAGTTGAAGACCATACCTCATCTTACCTTCAACTCTTGCTCAACTCCCACCTATACACCTATCTACTGCTGCTGCTGGTGATCTGCTTACACATAGCATAAGCAGAGGAAAAGAATAAAAGAGGGTCAGCTCATAGCTGAGTGAGATAATCATAGCATCGTGAGTTCATAACAGAGCATACCCCTACCATACAACTAGCAAACAAGCCAAAGCACTAGGATCAGACCTCAGGCATCCGACATCCTAATAGGAAAAAGACTCAACCACATTGACTTATGCATATGCATCTTATCATGTTTTACTTATAGGCGCCTGGCTACTCTCATGCTAATTACTCTCCCGGGAATACGGACCAAACATCTCATGGATGTGGTCATATCGGACCCATCACTGCCGGTGTAGTCATATCGGACCTGACACCACTCTGGGTGTGGTCATATCGGACTCAACACCACTCTGGGTGTGGTCATATCTCATGATGAATCAACGGTCAACACCACATCAGGGGTGTGACATAACATATCATAACGGAGTAATAGCATGGGGAGCCCTAATTACTATGTAATTGACCATGAGACCAAATCACTCTTACTTGATGTCCTTATACATGATCCATATCTCATCTTGCTTAATCATAATTCGTTACTTACACATGTACTTGACCCGACCACAATTGGCTCAACATAGGTAAATCAGGAGTCGTATAATTGCACTTCCTCGGGATAAACCCTCGTGCAAGTCATCCTCCTTAAACATCATAATATCACCTTGGGAAGTTTATTCCCCCACTTATGGATCCAAATACAACCATAATATCACATCATGTCAAAACACATTATCGAACAACCAGGAAGTCATATCAACAGTTAAGCCACAAAGGGCAACATGTATGCAATCATCGACATAAACAAGGTCCATATCGATTAGGGCAAGTCAATAATATCAAACAACAATCCATGGTTCATCATATAGCATAAAAGTCCATACACTCCTAATCATGTCATTCTAATTCACCTAGGTCAATTCTAAGCATCAATATAATTATCGTGATACGACAAACCAGGTATGCCGTGCTAATCCCTCACCAGTTCTGGTCGTTCAAACACCGGTTTAACCTTCCCGTACTAAAACGTCAATTCCACCAACGAACCCCGAATTAAAATCCGAGACCGCCCTAATATCCCCTGCAGTATCCCCGTCAATATTAGTTCTAGGCTCCAGGTCAAATTCTCGATAAAAACACATCAAACCATGGCGGGAGCTAAATTCAGCGATTAGGACCCCGACCTAAATAATAGCCGAAATTCATGGATTAGAACTAGAGGATTGATTACCTCGCTGCAAGAAGCTCGTATATGAAATTTGGGCTCAATTCGGCTTCCGGATACTCCGAAACCCTAATTTGGCTTATCGGGAATTCAAGAAATTCCTGAACCAAAAGCTCGATTTAAAGCTCTAAATCGATAAATCACGATGAATAGATGAATTAGGCATTACTTACGGGATTTTTGGATCAGTATTTCTCAAGATTGGAGCTCGGAGAATTTCTTGCTCTGTCTCCCCTGCGCGCCCTGTACTCTCGGTTTCTCTCGGCCGAAATAGAAAGAAGAAGAAGAAATAATGGCTCTGCCTCTCCGACTACTTACTAATATATATATATATATAAAATTAATATGTATACTTATCCGATCGATCGATAATCCGATTTTCGTCAAAATAGTGTCGAAATGCTCGATTTTAAATCGCGAACTTTTCTAGCGATCGAAATATGGGTTTTGACGGAACGGGATGTTACAGACAAGGTCCAAATGATGGCCAGTATCTAAAACCAAACGATAAGTCCCAATAGCTTCAACTGGAACTTTGGCTCGGTTTCCCATATAGATGAACTTCTCATTCATTTTGCCTTATGGTTTGGGTCGTAAGGAATCCCTGCATCGTTTTGGAAACATGAATGGTACAACCAGTGTCAACCCACCAAGTATTATAAGGAACCTCAGTAAATTTGATTCAAAACATACTGAAGCACTAGGCTTACCCTTTCTTTCGAACCATGCCTTTCTTTTCAAGCAATCTTTCTGATAATGTCCGGCTTTCTTACAGAAGCGGCATATATCCTTACTTGGTTCCTTCTTGTGGATTTTGGCAGATGACTCATTAAGCTTTGATAGTCCTTCCTTGCCCTTCCCATTCTTGTTCCATGGTTTCTTTCCAGCTCCTTTATGACCAACAAGATTGGCCGAATGATTTCCTGGTTTCTTAAGCCTTGCTTCCTCTTGAATGAGCATGCTTTGTAACTCATGCACATTTCATTTATCCTTTAGAGTATTGTAATGCACATGGAATGTGCCATACTCTGGAGGTAAGGAATTAAGGATGAACGTTACTAGGAAATTTTCATTCACTTCCATTCCCATGGTCTTTAGTCTTGCTGCAATGTTCGTCATTTCGACGATATGCTCATGCATGGTACGAGAACCATCAAACTTCATGGTGGTTAGCGTACCCATCAGTGTCCCAGCAAGCGACTTATCAGCAGACTCAGATTGAGAGCTTTCTTTCACGGAATTCATAAATTCCTTAGCACTTTCAGTATCATTGACAGTTGACTTAATGTTGTTTGCTACAGTCATTCGCATAAACATTAGGCTTAGTCTGTTAGATCTTTCCCAAGCTTTATGGAAAGACTTTTCCTCAGCACTGCTAGCATCAGTAAGAGCAGCAGGTTTCTCACTTAAGAGTGCCAAATCAAGATCCAGAACACCGAGGTGAAACTGAACCTGTTCAGCCCATTCAGAGAAGTTGAGGCCATTAAACTTAACAACAGACGTGGCTTGCGAATGAAGAGAAACAGGAACAGATGCTGCAAACATATATAACATGTACTCACACATTAATGCTTTGGGTAATAAGCATAAACTATAATACAGATTCGTAAGCATAAACATAAAACATATATTGGTGCTACCTTTGGGCAAAACAACAATATATATGCGATAAATAATCGTAATTGATGCTCAAAATAATCATATAATTGGTGATAGACATACTCAAATTAGATATACTTGCAATCTTTGGATATACTAAATATATCTAACCAAGCACATCAATTTACCACAATAATGTTCATGAATTATAAAACGAGCAATCAACCTTTGGGCGATTCGAAAATATTTTATAATCACGAACTTCAACTTTAAAGCATCACATAAACATTAGTAGTTGAACTTGATTCAACTTGATATCTATAAACCTTCTAATTTGGTCACTTTGGTGACTAACAAATTAATCATAACATAGATATCAAAGATAAAATTTAACTCAAGTCAAAGCAATTGTTAATTATAATTCTCAAAACACATACGCAAAACTTGTTTCATTAATGGGTTTTTTTATTATAGTAATTACTTAACTGATCAATCATCAAACCTACTGATCAAATTAATTACCAAGGAAACTCAAGCATGTTATCACAAACACAAGAACTTTATCAAGTATCAACCCATCTCATAAATGTATTCAATAATCACATATGCAGCCAATAGATAGCAACGAGGGAGAAACAATTGAATTGGAATTTGACAAACTGTAGCTTAATCAATAAAAAAAAATAAAAAAAGTTGGAAACCCTACAGCCGAAGCATAATGGCTCTCATACACAGAGCTTGGCAGACAGATGCAGCGGTAATAAAATACGTAAGCGAAAATCATCTATTCATGTAAACCTAAGGCTCTGATACCACATGTAAACATAAATCATAATAGCATGGATCTTAGAATTTGATGATTCACGAATCGATAATAGATCGGGGAAACCTACCTCGATCCATGACGAGAGCGGCGGCGGCGCTAGAGTAGTAATCACCGGAATTGAGTTTCTCCCTCTTGACCCCTTTAGGTTTTAGGTTTAGAGATTTCTGTGATGGCTAAGAAATTCTACGTAATGGGTTGAGAGAGGACCAATCCTAGAGCTTCTTTATATAGACCCACCATCAGGGTATATTAGGAATTTACCTATCATTAACCTAATCAATATAGGATTTACCTTATATATTAAACCATTAAATGATAATTAATTAATTACACTTGGGCCACAATTATTCCCTAGTCACATACGGGAATTGGGCTTACAACCTCTTGACCATGTGATTTGAGAAGGTGCAGTCAGCAAAACATCAACAAGGCAGGCAACTGGCGGCGCACAGCTTCTTCTTAAGTCGTCGAAGGACGGCGAGATTTGGAGAGAAGAGAAGACGACGGGAGGGAGAGCAAAGAGGACATCTCCTTAGCTCGACGAAGGACGGCGAGACTGTGAGAGAAAGGAAATGAAACCGAACTGTGAGAGAAGAAAAGACGCCGGCACGGGAAGAAAAGACGTCGACACGGGTGCATTCCGGCACCGCACTCGTCAGCAACAATTCAACACTCTTCGCCTCGGCAGAGAGGGCGACATTTCCCTTTCATATATCATAAATCAATTACAGTATAACCTCAATTAATAATTGATAAATTAATAATCTAGCATAAATTAATAATTTCTCCGGTTTAGACTTGGGCTAGTGTAAAAAGTGAATAAATTTAATAGAATTATAAGATAATAATTTTTTTGAACAAACCTGCATAAATACATTTATTTTTAACTCTATAAATCAATAATTATAAAAATAAAATTCATCTAGAAATTTATAATTTAGCAAGGATAATCTTAAAAGATATGAATATATAGTTGTTTGTTTATTCTTGAAGTTTAAGTCTAATAGAAGTTCATCTTGAACTTTCCTTATTACACTAAGTCTCTGTTTTGTTTTCTCTAATTGCATCAAATATTTTTGAAGAGTCGATGGAGCTTTAAATGCTTCCTTTAGCGTGATTGGGTCACCATATATTTGAGGAATTATGTTGAATGTATGATCAATGAATAGAGGACTTTTTCCAGAAATAGCACTGTTTAATTTTTTTTTACAAAAATATCACTCAACCCCAAAAAATTCCAAAAATACCACCCTTTTTCGAAAACCGCTAGGTTACGGGGAGGTTTTGAAAACCGCTGGGTGGGGTGGCGGTTTAGCGGTTTTGGTCCAATTTTTTTTTCCGATCAACTCCTAACTTCGGCCGAAACTTCAAACGAATGTAACTTTGCACTCGGGTATCCGATCGTAGCGATTTTTTTTTTTGAATCCGCATAACTTTTCGAGATCTTGCAAGCTGCAAATTGCCGTAGGCGGTTTGGTCCCGCCTTCGTCTCGAAAAACGTCATATGCTACCCCGAACGAGCATTTTTTCGATATCGTCAAACTTTGGGAGGCCATAACTTTGTGCTCCAAAATCCGAACGTCATGAATTTTTTTTCATTTCACATAAATTTTAAGATCTACAAGTTTTAATAGGATGAAATTTTCAAAACAGGAATTAGTTTTGGATATACGGGACTTTGGGAATAACTTTACCTTTACTTTTCACTAATCCATGTACATTTCGAAATTATGTTTATGTTAAAAGTTGTAGTAATTAAAAAGTTATGCGGAATCAAAAAAAATTATTACTTTCGGATTTTGAAGCACAAAGTTTTGGTCGTCCAAAGTTATTGAGGATTTTTAGCGTTCAAGGACTAAAACTTTGTTGATATATAATTGTTTCAAAATATGAGTTGTAGTGTGGTGGTTTATATGTTGTGCTGAATTTAGTGAACTATTTAATGAATTTGGGGTCAAACCATCATAGCTACTTTTTTTAAATAAAAATATTTAATAGGAATGATGGTGATTCGAACCTAGGACCTCTTGTAAACAAGGAAACATCTAAACAATTGTGCCAATACTTCTTTTAATCTCTCTACTAAATAAAAAGATTTCTTGTAAACAAGGAAACATCTAAACCAATTGTGCCAATACTTCTTTTAATCTCTCTACTAAATAAAAAGATTTAAATAGGAATGATGGTGATTCAAATCTAGGAGCTTTTGCACACAAGGAAACAACTAAACCAATTGTGCCAAGACCACTTATGTGATTTATGTGGATAAAAACATATATATACTGAAAACCGCCGGGTGGGGGTGCGTTTTTCAACAAAACCACCCTGGTATATAAAATGAACTTAAATGTTATACTGATAACAAAAACTACTCTAGCCCCCCTTTAACCATGCACCTTTGTAACTTGATCTCCTTCATTTTTAACAAAGATATCTCCTTGAATTTTGTATACTTCTTCATGGGGTTAATTGCATGGTTGGTCACTGAGATTACAAAAAACGTTCATGTTTGGTCACTAAAAATATTTAAATCCATTCTTGGTCACTCAAATTAGTTAAATGTTTCAAGTTTGGTCACTCTCCGTCTATTTCCGTTAACTCCAGCTTACGTGGCAGTCAACTTTCATAGTTGACCGATAAATACGTGACGTGACAATTAAAAAATTATTAAAAATAAAAAAATAAACTTTTATATTTTCCACCTCATTATTATCTTCATTAAAAAATAAAAAAAATAAAAAACCTATTATAAAAAAATAAGAAAATAGTCTTTGTCACAAACTACAGTACTACCCTACATACGCTGCCGCCCCTCCACCGCATCATTCGCCGGCATCCGACAGCTAGCATCGTTACCTCCGCCTGCTCTCCTGCCGGCCGAATCTCCCCTTTGATTCAAGCTGACAGAAAAATCGAAACCGATTCCAAACAAACGTAGCCCTAAATTTCCCACCTAATCAGATCGTGCATCCGCAGAAGAGGAAGAAGAAGCAGAGCATAGAGACGAGGGCGACGGACTCCACCGCAGAGACCAAGCTCCAGACGAGTTCGTCGACGATCGAGACGCCGAGCTCCGACCACCGCTGCGGCCCCCAATTCTGGACACCCCGGCGGACCCACCGAGGGGTTAGGTAGGATGCGGTGATGAAGCCGAGCCACCGCGGGAGGGCGGAATAAGCGAAGTCGAGCCTCAGGCATTGAAACAACATCGTCGCCGTTCAGTTTCTAGGGCCGCTTGAATTCCCGATCTGCCTTCTACGCTCCCCTGCTCTTCCGAACAATCGGAATGGGAGAGAGGGCTTTTCTGATGTCGGCCATCCTCACCGGCGCCGTCGGGATCGGGACGGCGTTCCTGTCGATGGTGATCGTCGATAGAGTCGGGAGGAGGCCTCTGTTCTTGTTCGGCGGGGTGCTGATGTTCGTCTCGCAGGTGCTTGTGGGAGCAATTATAGCGGCGGAGCTGGGGGACCACAGCGGGATCGGGAAGGGGTACGCGGTAGCTGGGAGCAATTATATATTTTTTATTTTTTTTATTTTTTAATGAAGGTAATAATGAGGTGGAAAATATAAAAGTTTATTTTTTTATTTTTAATAATTTTTTAACTGCCACGTCACGTATTTAACTGTCAACTGTGAAAGTTGACTGCCACGTAAGCTGGAGTTAACGGAAATAGACGGAGAGTGACCAAACTTGAATCATTTAACTAATTTGAGTGAACAAGACTGGATTTAAATATTTTCAGTAACCAAACATGAACGTTTTTTGTAATCTCAGTGACCAACCATGCAATTAACCCCTTCTTCATGTCTCCTGCCTCCTTGCTGGGTTTGGACATTTCCCGATGACGACTAGTGTCGACCAGCTCCTTGTTCTCGATCCCTCATCCATCACCGTAACCAATGTAGTCAAAATCTGAATTTTAATCTTAAAATCTTACGATTTTACAATCTTACCTATTGGTTCTGATCCTGATTTTACTTTGAAACTTAAAATCCCGTAAAATCCGGATTGAAAACTTTAAAATTCTTAAAATCTACGATTTTTCCAATTTTGTACGATTTCAAGGTTCACGTCAAGTCGTCAACTAGAGCAAAATGAAGCTGGTCGGGTCGGGGTTTCCCCACGAACTGGGTCAAGTTCACTTCCTTCGACCCAACACATAGACAACACAACCTAATCAGACATGCAATCCTCAATTAATTTTTGTTCTCTCTCTTTCGCAAGCGATACCCTCTCAATTAGCTCATTGTTTCATTTGTTTGTTCCCCATCCAGGGGCGGACCCACCTTTAACCAAGGTGTGTCGGGTGACACACCTTGATTCAAAATTTTTGTGAAGAACCTACAAATTTTTGGTGTAAAATTTACGAATATGGGACCTCCGACACACCTTCAATAATTGTAATCGACACACCTTATTTCATTACAAAAAAATTATTTTCATAATATTATTAAAATATGTAAATATAGTAGTTATCGGACTTCAGGTTAGGTAGTTAATTAGTTGGTTGCAAAAGTGTAAACAATTAATTGACTACTTAGTACATAATGAGTCTTTAGAAAGATAGCTATCACCTTAGAGACAACATCGATAGTTTGAATGAGAATTAAATTTGATTAATAAGCTGGTTGAGTCAAATAATTAGATTGTGAATTCCAGACTGTCTTTCCCCATAGCTTCTTCCATAGATTTTTCTTTAAGTTAATTTTCAACTTGATTTCTAGTTTAGTTATTTCTTTCCACGTTGACGCCTGTAGCCACCCTTCAATTATCGGCATCGAGCCAACGACATCCTCATGCTCATTTAAATTTCCACCTTGACACATGTGGCCACCCTTCGAGCTTCTCATACCAAATTTCTCATCTTAAATTAGTATTGACTTTACCTCTTGCAACTGCAAGCTACAAAATGACATTTTCCAGGGATTAGATAGCGTCACAACCCCTAAAGGGGTTGTGAGTTTCGCTTCCCCTTTTATAGCCGTCCTTCCTCCTTCCTCGTGATCTTACGGTCCATACTCATCAGGGGCAACAAAGAGAGCTGTCACACTGAATAATTTCACTCACTCCACCTATTATGGACGCGAGATGCAGTTTAGAGGGGAAAGATTATTGGCGACCAAATAGCCACCTTCCCCGCAATAAACCGTTCGCCTTCCCCAAACCTTTTCCCCTCCATCTGCTCCCAAACCCCCCAAACGGAACCCGTGCACCGTCGTCGATCAACATCGTCGTCGCCCTTTCTTTCCGTCCAACATCTCGCTCGTTTCTCCACTTGGTTCGAAGACCTCGTCGTTCAGAGTAGAGGTGCATCCGCTATATTTCCTCCACTCCCTTCTTCTAGTCAAATAATTGAATTTTCTTTCAGAATCATGCTTTGTCGTCTCTCCCGTACTTTGCCCGAGACATGGTTTCCCAACGTCCTTCCCTTGTCGATCATCGTTTCCTAGCAGCGAGCCCTGCTTTAATCCAAGGCCTAACAATTTAGTTTTTTTTGTTCTTTCAGTGCATTACCGGAGTTCCTTTCGCCGTCGACCTTTTCTGTGGAAGTGAAAAACTTCGCAGGTTAGGGTTCTTTATCCCGCAAGTTTTTGTTTTCTGAATCCAACGTTGGAATCCAATAGTGGTACTTTCAATTGGCGTCGTGGTACCACTACAAAAGCAATGGTACTGGTACCAGGTTCAGTGGTACATGTCAGAGTACCACTAGTGGTACATGTACCAATACATGTATCACGTGCATTTTCGACACTATCATTGTTGAATGTTTGGTAGTGGTAGTATTGTAAGTTGTATTCAATATGTCTAACAATGTAGTTTTTATTTTGGTACCAGGAAGGGAAACTTGTTGGTGAATGGAAGAAACAATGGACCATAAGAAGTTATCTAATGAACAGGTCTGCAAAGCTGGTTAAAAGTATAATCGGTGACTCAAGTAATCTGAAGATTGAGGAAGTAACGGAGAAAGCTATTGAGATGAAGGAACCACTACTCCGTGGATGTACTCAACTAACCCAGCAGTAGTTCTTTTCTAGTTGTTGAGGAGTATGCTATCGGTTTATGTACGTTTTCGAGTACGAACAAAGCTTGAACATTAGTTGGCTTTCAGTTATGGTGTTTTATAAATTTGAACCAATTCTGTTGGAGAAAACCACTAATGTTGGTTTAGCAATTATTATGATTTTGTGTTCCATTGTCAATTTTCCTGTTACATCAAGCACTAGCTCATCCTCTAATTACACGTAGACTATTTTTGGTACATGTACCAGTAACTAGTATTGATAAGTACCAGTAGTCCCTTAACAAATAACTAGTAGCGAGACATGTACCACTGAATACCACTGAATACTAGTGGTACATGTACAACTAATAGTACTGGTACATGTAACAATTGTTAGAACTGGTACATGAACTAATAATTAATACTGGTATATGTACCAAGTAACTAGCAATGGCACACGTACATGTAGGTACTATCAGTGGTACTCGTACGAGCATATTTGCATGAGAACACTTTAAAATGATTAACTAGTGTTTAGCAACAAAAATATGCAACTCCAAAAACTCAATAACGTAATATATTCCACAAGAGACAAATTTAAAGGTATCATACCACAAGTTTTTAATGAAACATCTAACTAGACAAACAACCAACAATATTTAGGTTGAGCTTTTTTCCCTCTTGTTGTTCAACTCTTTATTGTCCTGCCGCTGCTTCACTTTTGTGTACAATTTTTTAGATCCCTTTTTTTCCATATGTGTTGGTGAAAACCAATAATGTTGGTTAACCAGTTGATATGATTTTGTGTTAAAACAGTAGTGCCCTTATTTATCTAATTATATACTGACCTGTAGTGGTACAAATATCAGTAATTGTACCAGTACTGGTACTTGTACCAGTAGGTATTACTGGTAGTCTAGTACCAATCAAAAACAACAAGTTGGTACCACTGCCACTTGTCGTCTCCAGCACCCTCTACTAACATGTACCATTAATCAAATATAGGTAAAGAAGAGTGGCACATATACCATTAACTATTAAATGTAGGGATCAGATACCACTAGTAACCAATTATCACCATTACAAAGTCACATGTAGTGGTACATGTGCATAACACTTGTAAATAAATTCATCTTGATTCTTGAAACGCAAGTGTTCCCATGTTGACATGACTGCCGGGACAACAGTCGATAACACACCTGTAATTAAAAAGGAAACTTTAGATTAGTACCACTTGACCACTACCACTAGGTGGTATGTTAATGTACCACTGGAAATTTGATACCAGTAAATTAGTACCACTGGATGACTACCACTAATCGTATGCCACTACATGTCTACCAGTACATTATTGTCCTCGCATCAGTCGTACCATTTAAAAATTACTACCACTACCGAATTTGTAATCACACTTGTTAACCCTACCGATATTATTGGCTTCGACAGCATTCTCCATGGGGACGCCCAATGTTCTCTTCTTCAACAGGCTCGATCGGTTGCGGCAAGCAATCATCATCGTTCGCCACGTTGACGTCATCCAAGACTAGGTGCGGCTCGCAATCCTCGTCGTTCGCCACGTTGACGTTGTCTAGTAACTCATCGTGGAACAGGTCCTCCACGTCGAAACTGAGGTTTTCATCCACCATGAAAACATCATCATCATTCTCCGCCTCTTCAACACTGACATCGCCGTTCCTTGTGTATGGGACGTTGAGGTCGAAGCCAATTTCGCCATTCATTATGCCGGCGGCAGCAAGAAGTTCTTTCCGACAATCTGACGTTACCAGTCCGTTAAGCTCCGGACGTTGCTTTTGATGATGAAGAATCCTGAAATGGTAGGGAACCGTCGTTGTTGGTTATGGTTAGTAGTAATCCAATCCCACAAATCACGCATAAAAATATTCTCCATGCATTTAATTTTTTTTTTAATTTTGTCAATTAAGTAACTTACACAAAAGCCCTTGGTGTGTTATGAACCGTCGGATGAGGAAGGGGATCTACGGTCGGGAAGTGGGAAGCGAAACTCACAACCCCTAAAGGGGTTGTGACGCTATCTAATCCCCATTTTCCATATATGAGTTTAATTAAGAACAATTTTTGGTATAAGTTGAATGACCAGTTTATGAATAATTGTTTCATTTTGTACATAAAAAATATTTGATTTGCAATCTAATGGACAAATGCAATTAAGAAATCTTTAAGAATATGAAAAATCGTTGTGGTTCACGGTAAGAAATAATGAAATCGGTGAAATTTATGAATAAATTTTTTTGTTTATTTTAAATTAATTAATTTATTTTTAATTCTATTTTATTGGTCGACACACCTATCCCAAAATCCTGGGTCCGCCACTGTCCCCATCAACCTCGCAATTAGCCCAGCCCTCATCCCCTTTCAAGATTTTGTTCATCTCCCAAAATTGTCGTGCCACTATCCCTTAACTTCTTTTGATCAAGAAGAGAATGCATCAATCAATGAGTTGCCTTTGCAGGATTATCGCGATCAAGGAAATATGGTTGGTGTTGAGAGTACTTGAAGTGATCTCGAGAATAATGTTATCATTGCTCAAGCAAATAAACAAGGATTTTATGAGGATGACGATGTCGATGTTGACGATTTAGATGTTAATGTTGATCTTAACGATCGTATGTGATTTTTTACTATAAACTTGATTAAGCGATTCCTATGAGATTTCAAGTTGCTTTTTTTTTTGTTTATTGTATGAACAAGAACAAATTAATGGTTTTATTTGTGTTTATTTAGCAGACAAACTTATCTTGAGAATCAATTAAGTGATACGTGGTTGGTTATTGTTTAGGATATGCATTATTATTAGTATATGATGTTTTAAATGATAATTTTAATATGAGCCTTAAAATTTTACGATTTTAATCTACGATTTCGATTTTATCTCAGTTTTTTATTTTACATAAAATCTCGATTTTGACTATATTGACCGTAACTAAAGCTTTTTCTCTCTTTGGAGGAGAAAATAGTGGTTGCCTTCTTCAACCCACATCATCCATTTCTCCTATATGAACGATCTTCCTCCAATGAGTGATCCAACATGGTGTTTCTTTTCGCTTCCCATGCTGCCTTGTTGTACTATCTTCGAGTCGTCATGGACACCTTACATCACGGTTACCCTCATTCCATGACCTATCTGTGTTCTCTCGCTGGCCCTGACAAGCCATAAGGCCATGATGCAATCTCTATAATGGTGGTGTCACAATGAAGAGAGTGTCAGAGAGTGAAAGAGATCGAGTGTGAACAAAAGGTTGGACGGCTCCTTGCTTAGCGTTTTAAGTCTTAGGTTAACCTTTATAATTTTCCCCTCGAATTCCTTGTAGTATTGGGTTTTATTGCGTTAGTTGTAATTAGGCTATTAGTTGTTGAGTGAAGGGTAGTTTAAGTATTTTTTCAATAGACGTAACCGGGATGTTACGAAAACTATCCTTAATATTTTTTTTTTGCAACTAAGGATATCTATCTTGAGGGAAAATCTTGGGTGCACCTGGCATACCAGCTAGGCTGTGCACCACCCCAATTAAAGCATGGCACATATATATACATAATTTATAAATAATAATTAAAAAATATTAATATTGAGCATTGAAGAATAGTGGTCGGAAGGAATTTCGTGGCGCTGATTTAGACTCCATCGCAAGTCCCAACAAAGCATCCTTGGTGTATCATCTCAATTTCATCAGTAATCATTTTCCTCCATCCTAAGTCCCAACTTAATTGATTCCTCCTTCTTGTCGTCATAATGAGTTAATTGTTCATGAAACCATTTATCTTCCTACTAGCACCAGTTATATATGGATATTTTTTGTGCGTGGGAAGATAGCAGGTGAGTCTCGACGCCAAATCCAACTCCATCATTCCGAATAGTTCCCGGAGGATGATGGACTCTCGTGTGTAAACGTATGCCCGACCTAGTGAATCGGTAAGAGAGGGTTCGCCGGCAATAAACGCCGGCAATGGAGGCGCCGCAAGGCAAGACGAATGACGGGCAGCCGAGGCGGAGGCGCCATAAGGAATGACGTCAATCGACGTATTGATGGGTAGATCATGGCCTAGACAAAGGATAGTGAATCAGCGGGTGTCGATAACCTGAACATTCCTTGCCAGGGATCAGATCATCACCGGGATATACTGTCTCCGCACACAGAAATAGGGATTCCATAGAAATTTTTTATATTAAACAATTAAAAATGTGTAAATTTGTGATTGGGGCAGTGCACCACATAAGCCATGCGCCGGTAGTACCTAAGATTTTCTCTCTATCTTGATATTTATTAGACACATTGTTCGAAGTGTTTTGATATGTTGAAAGACACTCATGCACACCAGTTTGACTACTTTAAAAACATATATCACTAGTTTGACTGGCGAATTTAGCAATGTCGCTTTTTGGATTGCGATACAAGTATGTCGCTTGTTAGACTTCTGACCTTCTTTCTCCCACCACCAAATCAACAAAAACCCAACTATATTAGCAATTTTGTTTTCCTATACTTCTAGATTGAAAACTAATTGTAGGGTACTGCTATGATTATAATTTCTTAAAAAATTTATTATTGGAAAATCCACATATAGGTGGTTTTGGCAAAGTTGTCAAATCTGTATCAGGCCAACTGGCTTAATCGAGTCCGACCATAACTGATCATCTAAACTGTTGAAATACACTCCGGTTGGACGGTTCTAAAAAAGTCAAAACTGGGTTAAACTAGCCATAACCAGGTTAAATTTGTTAAAATATGGTTGTTTGACCAATCCAAACCGGGTTTGAAGATGATGATTGATAATTTGTAAGAATGACAATGGGTGGTGTCGGGGGCGGATAATGCATATTCGTTACCCTACCCAAAGTAGTTCCGCTTTTACCCACATCCATACCCACATAAGAAACGAGTAAAAAATCAAAATATGCCCATATCGGTTCGGATTCGGGTATCCACGGTTATCCAAACAATAGGTTAACACTCACACGTATTCTCATATTACATAAGAGGAAAAGTATGACAATAATCGGGTTAGATAGTGAGTAAGAAAACCATATCCATCATTACCCGCAATATTCGGGTTTGAGTTTTATAAAATCCTTCGGGTTCAGATAAAATCCGAACCCGATTAGGCCGTATGCCGACGGATATCCACAGTTACTAATATTTTTGCCATCCCTAATAATAGGGTAAGATATAAATTCAGAATAGTGATAATGTTTGAAAATATGTTAAATATATGCATAATCTATTTGGTATTAAATGTTTTTCATATGACCAAAGGCAAGATAGTCAAACTGTAAAGTTGCCGCAACAGTGAAGGTTTGGGGGTTGCAGATCCCAGTTTCGAATCCAAGCGAGGCTCGTTGGTATTCCC
Organism: Linum tenue; assembly: GCA_946122785.1. Lineage (NCBI taxonomy): Eukaryota > Viridiplantae > Streptophyta > Magnoliopsida > Malpighiales > Linaceae > Linum > Linum tenue. The sequence continues at coordinate 45,566,886 of CAMGYJ010000007.1, read as the reverse complement.
GGAGGTACCAGGTTGCTGGGGGCGAAGCTACGTTGGCGTTGAATTTGATTGCAGGTGACCCCCAGATTTAGTAGTGTTGATGTGACTTGAATCGGACTATCAGCCGCTACGATTGGAATAGTCAGGGGTCAATATTATTTGGGTTCGGGTTCTGGGCCTGGTCTGTAACCGTTTCATTTGCCAGATTGGATTAGATTTAGACCCACATGGAGATCTCCTTTGTAATCTGTAATCTCCTCGATATAGTGAAACTAACTCTCTCTCGCCCGTGGACTAGCTAACACACATCGTGTTAGTGAACCACGTAAATCGTGTGTCGTGTTTTCGATTCTCGCTTTCGTATTCTTGATTTCTCGATTTTGGCGATTTCCCGATCTGTAGCAGCGCGTTTATAACAAGTAGGACCCGTTGTCACAAAGTGACACGTGAGACTGAGGTTCCTGAATAATAAAAAAAAGTTTCTCATATATTATATTACAATTAGTTTACTCTGTTTTTTTTACAAAATATAATCATATATTAATTCAAAAAATGATTAAACCCGATCCGAACATCTTAAAATATATTAAAGTAGTTTAAGAAAATGGCCCTCTCCACGTCAGCCTTGGAGGCCTCCCCGCGTTTTCCGGATATATGTATTTTTTTTTAGTCGTTTAAGTTTCTTCTCGAACGGAACTGATGGCTTTTTCTCTTTCTTCTTCTATTTTTTCCGTTCTCTCATAAGGGAATCTTACGCCTTGAAAACAATATCCTTGCATTCAAACTCGAACCTAGACTCAGATTATTCACTCCTCCAATCCTCCTCCTCTGTTCGCCGCCAGATTAGGCGATGAACGAGAAAGACAACAACAAATCAACAGCAATAAGGAAGCCGACGGTGGCGAACATGACAAGGACGACAATTCTACGAATTGTTGTATCACGTTGCTGCCTCTTCTTGCGCTTACTCCACTTCCAATTCCGACTCCGATCCCGACCCTCTCATCCCTTCCTCCTCCCGTTCCTGCAACTCCAACAATTCGGTCCTTAATCGCGATTGCAATTCTGTTTTCCCTCCAGCTACAATGGTTGGATCTCTTTTTCAATCGCCGAAGCCGTCTCTTCAATCAGATGGAACTCTCTCCTCCGATGAGTCTTCCTTATCGCACTACGGCGCTACCAATCCGACAAGTGTGTTGATTTGAACTCTGTGCTCTCCGTCTACACCGATGCCGCTTGGCTACAGGGGAACGATACTGGGTTTTGGATTTTTTTTTTTTTTGTTTAGGGCTTTTCTACGTGGAACGGTATGAATGCAAATTAGTAATTACACCTTTTTTAGGTAAGTAGTGTAATTACGCTTTCTATGGTAAAAATAAAGAAAGTTTCTTAATTCTTAAGCCCCTTTTTTTAGTACATCATAGTTTTTTTTATTCTATAGACATATACATGATAAATCTCTTGAAATGGTGCATATAATTGAGAAGATGTGAACCACGGATTGAAAAACCGTACCTATGGTTCGACCAGAAAAACTTTCTATCAGAGGCTAAAATGATAAGCCATGTTTAACTGTATGAAACAATAGAATCAGGATTTTAGCATAAAATACCCTACCAAAAAATTTTCCTGTATGGTATTTCAATCTTTGATGTGAACGTTTTCTCATCGACTTCAACTTATGGGAACTTTCTTATTAATCTTAAAACACAACGTTATAGTACTCCATAACAAATTGATAATTTAAATATTATAAAATATATATACGATTTGATTATTTAAAAAAATACTACCTGCCCTTTGGGCAGGGTATAAGCTAGTTACATTTCAAATCACTTGTCAAACCGACTTCATACGATCTAGTTTGACAACCTTGGATTTTGGTGATCAAATTGGTATTTTACCCGGCGGACTGGCTTCCTTCTCTTCTCTCTAGTCTCGCTCTCCCCTCCAAATCAGAACCCGGTCATCGTCTGGCTGTTACGCATAGTTACCAGACAGATCCAGTCTCGACTCCATTGCTTCCCCCTTCATTCCCCCAGATCTCTTCTCGCCGTTTCAACTTTCAACAATCCTTTTGTTTCTCCTTCGTCTCCGTGATCGCTCCATTGATCAATCGTGCCCGACTCACGATTCCTTGCCTCCTGGTTCCGAATCTCTCCCCGCCTCTCTTTTTGCATTGAGATTCGCTCCACTCCACTCGTTTCACTGAATGCGTTCGACTGCCTCCGAGCTGCGAATGCTGCGAATTCCTCGTTGATTTGTCTGTTTTGGGTTCAAGGGGAGAAGAAATGGCAGCTGGCGGCTTCGTCAACCGAGCATTCGATACCATTCTCAAGGAATGCTCCGGCAAGAAGTTTCCTGATCTTCAAAAGTCTATTCGAACATATCTAGGTTGGTGCCTCTCGTCATCGTGGCTAGCTGGATCGCGGAATTCACTACATTTCCCCCCCGTATTCCCGTTCCCTCTTGCTGAGTCGCCATTTCTAGCCTCTAGGACTTCCATTCATGCTTGTGGCTATCTGATTATAACTGCTTCTTCTTGATTTGCTGTTGCCAAGTTCACACAATACTTTGAAATTATATGTGTAAGATTTTCAGTGATCCTATACGCAGTTGCCAACTTGTGGATCGGGTTGTTTGAATTATATGCTATGGTGTAGATTGCCATTTGTATGTCTGGTGCTGAATGAGCCCCCGTTGATCCGCTAGAGTTTAAGATAGGCGTCCTATAGCTTTGGAATTGGGATGACTATTTCTGTTTCAATTTTGTTTCATTAACAATATGTAACAGTTCTCAGCTAACTGTTTTCCCTTGCCCACCTCTGCTGCCTAAGGTTCTATCTGCAGTGCTTTTTACTGTCTTAACCTGACAATGGCCACTTCACAATTGAGCACAAGCAGCTCTTAGGGGTTGCTTGGTAGTTTCGAAAATGCCGTGAACTGTTGGAGGTTTTACTGATGAGTGACTTCTTATTTGTATCCTATCGAAATCTGTGAGTCATTGCTTGCAAGATGCTGATTTTAAGGGACTTATCAGCTTCCTTGTTTGGGAATCATGTATTTTAGGAGTTGTTAGCTATTTGTACAATGAGAATTCTGTTGTACCTCATTGTGGTTGTCGCCGGCCTTGCAGCTCTGATCTATTTTTTTTTCTTCCTTCTTTTGTGATATATGGTGATAACAGATAGTACAAAAGAGATCACCCAGAAACCGAAGGCTGGTGAGACCAGCGAGACAGATTCATCAACTGGAGATGTTAGGTCAGTTGGAGTAACTCATTATCCAATATTATTGCTTGTTGCTGTTCACCTTGCCATTAACTATGGAGTGGGGAATTTAGTTACTTAATTTTGCAGATATGAAAACTCTAATTTGATGACGTTCATAAACTCGTATGAATATTTGAAGGATGCAAAATTCAACATCTGTTCTGGTTATTCAAGAACTATTGTCCTCATTTTCCATAAAGTTGCTACTCTCAGGGTTTGAATAAAGACTTTCATGCTTTCTGCATGACCTATTTTATGCGATTCCTTTTGCGTAGGAAAATTAGATGTCTCCTTGGTGGAAGTAGAATGTTTAAGAAGATTCCTTTCCCCCTTCATATGGGACTTTTTGACTATAATATAAGCAGAAATTAAAGTTTTATTGGATGGAGAAGTTGGTTTGAGGTGTTTATTGACTTTTGCCCACTCACATTGGCGAGGATTTTGTCCTCCTTCGCAGTTTAAGATGGCCTAGGAGAACTTCATCATGCATTACTGTGGCTAAGTTTGTAATGCCCAAGTGGAGATTTATAAGCGAAAGTGAGGGCCAGATTATTTTTAAAGTCAGTTTAAGATTTCTTTTTTTAAAATAGTTGAGCATTACGCACAAGTTTTTTTGTTTTGTTTTTGTGGGGAAGGGGGGTGTAGATTGTACAGGTAGAAGATGTGGAAGTGGCAGATCTTCCTTAGGGATCTCTGAGCATCAATCAGAAGTATCATGGCTAAACAAGTTCTTACAGATCTTATAGGCACTATCCTACTGTTTCCTCTTTTTAATTTTTGGGTATATTTACTGGTTCCTCGATGTACCAGGCTGTCTCTTGCTGTTTTTTTTTTACCTCAAGCATTCCTGTGGCTGTCTTAAATATTTTTTTCTTTCCAATACAGCCTAGCTTCTCTCTCTCCTCCCCGTCACTGCGTATTGGGATCTGTTGTTCCTTGTATGCTTTTTAGTCTTTTCTTTTTCTTTGCCAACTTCCTCCGTATATCCTACTGCTTCATGTTTAGAGCCCTTTTGTTATTTCTTGCTGGGTTTCTACGCAGAAGAGATGTCATTCTTGCTCATGTTACCATACAGCCTTCATTTACCTTAAATTTATTGGTGCATATGCCTTGAGCTATAATAAGTATAATTTCTTACCTGTCATACTGCAGTCTGGTTAGTTATAGATGTGAAGGTGCACCACAACGTGTCATACTGTAGTGTAGTTAGTCATATATGTCAAGTTGCAGCACAATGTAGTTACCTACGATGGCCACTCCTTTCTTAATGAGGTTACTGGTTCAGGAAAAGTGCCTGCGTAGAGCCAGTCAATCATTGTAGTTTTGACCTTCATCTTTTCTTGCAGTTCGCATGAGCCAGAAAGTGGAGTAAAATCTGCAGGAGAAACTGAGCAGGCACATAATGATCCACATTCTTCTCAGGAGGCGAAGCCAGTAAGCATCAGTCGAACTATTTCGACTGCCTTGGCAAGTGCTGGCCACACTTTAGATGGATCTGAAGCAGAGCTTGTTTTGGACCCTCTCCGATTGGCATTTGAGACGAAGAGTCTGAAAATCTTAGAGCCGGCCTTGGATTGCCTTCATGTACCCAATCTAATTCTTTTGATGTCTATAATAGCACTCTTCAGCCTTTAGCTCAGTGGAAGATGGTTTAGTGGATTTTGTGATTCCTGCTGATTCTGGAGTCTGTATATGCCTCCATGCACTTTTATCTCACTGTTTCTGCTATCTGGTTTCAATTTCTGTGCAGAAACTTATCGCGTACGATCACTTAGAGGGTGATCCTGGTTTAGATGGTGGCCAAAATGTCCCTTTGTTTACTGACATTTTGAATATGGTTTGCAATTGCGTTGACAATTCATCCCCTGACAGGTAGGCATGCTCATTTGGTATTTTCTTCTTTATGAAGATGCTCATTCAATGTCTGACTTACAATTCTGTTCTTGTGCTTGTGTGTTAGATGGAGTTGTTAACTTACCAATAATTATTTTGCAGTACAATTCTGCAAGTGTTGAAGGTACTCCTAACTGCAGTAGCATCCACGAAGTTTAGAGGTACATTGATTGTGAATGGCAAATATTTCTGCATGTTTGCTCATTCTGGTTGCTTTAGCTATGTGCATTTTGCTATTTTGTACCTGTATCCAACATATCATTTTGTCTTGGACAAAATTAGTACTAACGGCCAAATGAATGCTTACTTTTGCCTATTGGATTTTGATAGCTTTAGGATATTGGTTGTTGGTGTTGCAATTGATGTGTTTGTGAAATAAATTCATGTAATTTTTTGGGTCACTCAAAACTAAAAAACAGGATTTTATGATGCGGGGTAGGCAAAACGATTTGATGTTTCATGATGAGTTGAAGATTAAATTAGATGAGAAGGGGCTCGAAAAATTATATTACACAGCGTGGGGTATCCTTCCTCTGAAAAAGGATCTATGCTCATTATATATACTGACCTAGCTTCACCTTTTCCCTTTTCCCCCCCCAAATTTTCATGTCCCTAATTTTTTTGGATGCAGTACACGGGGAGTCTTTGTTAGGAGTTATCAGAATATGCTACAACATAGCTCTTCACAGGTGCTTCTTTTGATAATCACCATGAGATAATACCTTCAGTCTAGAGTAATGCTCATCATTTCTAGTTTGCATGTTCAGCAAGAGCCCCATCAATCAAGCAACGTCAAAGGCCATGTTGACACAGATGATCAGCATTGTTTTCAGAAGAATGGAAACTGACCCTGTATGGCTTTATAACTTCTCAATCGCAGTTTCTAAATGTTGGGTCAAAATGGAGAAAACATTTGATGGTCTCCTTATCCTTACTCAGTCGTTACTTTCTGGCAGCAAATTCAAGTTTCCGCATCATTAGGTTCTGGAAACCAAGAAACTACTTCAGCTGTAAAATCAGATGTGAAAGTTGACGAAATTTCGTCTTCTGACCAAAATGAGGAAGGAATGACTCTGGGAGATGCACTCAATCAGGCCAAAGACACATCTCTTGCATCTGTTGAGGAGCTTCAAAATCTCGCTGGTGGCGCTGATATCAAGGTGCATCTTGTCTTTTTCACTTAATTCATATATTTGTCATGGCTTACTCCTGTTGTTTGTTCTACTATTGTGTTCGTTCCGCCTCAGTTTGTACGGGTTCTGAGAAATAACTTTGACTGTTGGGCAGGGTTTAGAGGCTGTTCTAGACAAAGCTGTGCACATTGAAGATGGCAAAAAGATAACTAGGTAAGGACATTTAGATGGTCTTTGGATGTCACTCCGGCATCTCTTTCTCGTGATGCTACTCTTCTGTTGCTTGAAATTGAATTTGATGCCTTTGTAGAGGGATAGACCTTGAGAGTATGAACATTGGTGAACGTGATGCATTACTGGTATTCCGCACACTTTGCAAGGTCAGTTTTCTATACAATGTTGCATTCTTGTTGCTTTATTGTGCTTTTTCTCGCACCATCAATTTAGAGCCTTCCTGAAATGTCAATATAACCTCTGCAGATGGGTATGAAGGAAGACAGTGATGAAGTTACAACGAAGACCAGAATTCTCTCTTTGGAGCTTCTGCAGGTGATTTCTAATTTTCTATTGAATTTCATGTGAATTTGTTGAGTTATGGTTCCGCTTAGTGTTATCAATATTTTTCTCAGCTTAGTAGCAGGCTAGCAGCTAAAAATCAAAGTGTGTGAAACATTTGTGCTATCAGAAGTCTTGTTATTGACAATGATTAGATGAACAATTAGATTATTTAGTCCGCCTTGGTTAATTAATAATACACAAAACGCACTCAATAGCACATATATTTGCCAACACATAGCCGTCCTTGTGGGCATGTATTTTTATATTCATATGGTGATTTATTCCTGCAGGGTCTGCTGGAAGGAGTTAGTGATTCGTTTTTGAAAAATAATCATTTTATAGATTCAGTGAAAGCATATCTATCATATGCTCTGTTACGAGCATCGGTGTCACAATCACCTGTAATATTCCAGGTTTGATGAACTCTGAACTTCTCTTTTCTCCATATTCTTGTCTGCAGTTTACTATCAGATCAGTTTGATTATATATATTTTATTTGGTTGTTTTACTCATACTTCTCTTTGACTGCAGTATGCAACTGGAATCTTCTCAGTTCTTTTGCTGCGATTCCGTGAAAGTCTTAAAGTATGATTAATGTTCTTGTTGTCTGTTTATTGGCGGGTAATGTACTCCCAGTGTGGCATTATTCGCTTAACATTTGGTTTGCCTGGGTATATTTGCCAGGGTGAAGTTGGTGTCTTTTTTCCATTGATAGTTTTGCGATCACTGGATGGCTCAGAGTCTACCGTTAATCAAAAGACAAGTGTTCTTAGGTAAGGGCTTCACAGTAATTGGATGTTACAATTCTGTTCTTATTACATTTTACTTGTATTGTTCAGCTTAGTCTGTTTGAATCTGTCTCAGTAGTTCCTGTTACATTGTTTTACTTTTGTAGGATGCTTGAGAAGGTCTGCAAGAATCCTCAAATGCTTGTTGATGTGTATGTGAACTATGACTGTGATCTTGAAGCACCAAACTTGTTCGAAAGAATGGTATGTGCTGAGGTCAACTGGACTTATCTGTGGAATAATTTTCCCATGCTACTCCACATGACATCTTTTGATTCTCTGGAATATGCCATAGGTGACTGCACTGTCAAAACTAGCCCAAGGGACTCAAAGTACAGATCCCAATTCTGTTGCTATGGCACAGACTACCTTAGTTAAAGGTTCATCGTTGCAGGTTGGCTCATCTGTTACTTGCTTTTGCTTATTGGATTTTATAACTAAGTTTCTGCTGCTATATCTTTAGAAATTGCCATGACCCTCTCTTCACAATGTTCCAGTGTCTAGTAAACGTGCTTAAATCACTGTTCGACTGGGAAAAAGCATGCCGTGAGCAGAAGAAGAGTAAAAACGCTCATGCATCTCAAGAAGAGATTTTAGCCAGAGAATCTGTTGAGATAAAAAGTAGGGAGGAGGCTAATGACTTTGAGAAAGCAAAGGCTCATAAATCTACATTGGAAGCTGCAATATCTGAGGTTACTGATGACGTTTTTCTAATTGCTTCTTTGGATGCCTCTATTTTATAGTGAATAATGTTGCTTAAGAAGCTGCTCTTATTCAATCTCCTATATTCTTCTGCCAAGGAAGAGGACTCACTAATTGGTTTCTGTGACAATGCAGTTCAATAGGAAGCCATCAAAAGGCATAGAGTATTTGATAGCCAATAAGTTGGTGGAAAATAAGCCTGCATGCATTGCTGAATTTCTTAGGAACACTCCTAGTTTATCCAAGGTAAAGTGTGCAACCTTGGCATGGTGTCCTTTTGATGTTGATTTGGCCCCTACGTAACCTCTTGATTTTGCAGGTAATGGTTGGTGACTATTTGGGCCAACACGAGGAGTTTCCCCTTGCTGTCATGCATGCTTATGTGGACGGAATGACCTTTGCTGGAATGAAGTTTGATGCAGCAATTCGTGAGTATCTGAAAAGTTTCCGACTGCCAGGAGAAGCTCAGAAGATTGATCGTTTTATGGAGAAATTTGCTGAAAGGTGAATTGCATGTCTTTTTCTCTGTTACTGTAAATCAACTAAAGTACTACATGTCTGCTTCAATACATGAATTCTTGCATAAGAAACTTAACCGGTGGCTTGTTTGTTTGTTTACCTTTTACTTCTCATATGCTGCAAGTCCATTCAGTGGTAACTTGTTCTTGCACTAGGCATGAACTTCTTCCCATCACCTCATTAATTGCATGATCAAGTTCACGAGTTTCCTCTGGAGAGTCGAGGGCACATGCAAAGCTATTGACAGTTCAACAGTGAATGAAGAAGTATTGATAATGTTTATCAGATGGTTAACATATTGCAGGGGCTAAACTATTCTTTCTTATTCTGTAGACTTATTCCATTCTCTTAAGGTTGATTATAAATTTTGTTACATGGTTTAGGAACTATGAAGTCTATCATTTGCATCATACTCATTATACTTTCTTTTCAGTCTAGTAAGTTGTCTAATGCATCCTGTGTATGTGGCAGATATTGTGCTGACAACCCAGGTCTTTTCAAAAATCCGGACACTGCGTATGTTCTGGCATATGCAGTTATAATGTTGAATACCGATGCCCACAACCCAATGGTGTGGCCTAAAATGTCAAAGTCAGATTTTGTGAGAAATAATATCATGGATAATTCTGAAGATAGTGCACCAACAGATTTGCTGGAAGAGATTTATGATTCTATTGTGAAAGAAGAGATTAAATTGAAAGATGATACAGATAGTATTGGGAAAAGCAAACTCAAACCTGAAGGAGAAGAGAGAGGTCGCCTGGTCAATATTCTTAATCTGGGCCTGCCTAAGAGAAAGTCATCTAATGATGTTAAATCTGAGAGTGAAGCGATCGTTCGGCAAACACAGGCATTTTTCAGGAAGCAAGGAGCACGAAGAGGGGTTTTTCATACAGTTAAACGGGTTGAAATTGTAAGGCCCATGGTTGAAGCTGTAGGATGGCCTTTGCTTGCTACCTTCTCGGTCATTATGGAAGAAGGGGAAAATAAACCAAGAGTTGTTGCCTGTATGGAGGGATTCAAAGCTATAATATGCATAACTTATGTTCTTGGAATGGATACCATGCGCTATGCTTTCTTAACGTCCCTTATCCGGTATGCTTTCAGCCTCATCCTTTCTCGTGTTTCCTCTGTTTTTTTCCTTCTTCTCCCAATCGATAGCATTTTAAAAGAATAGCTTGAGAACACTGTCAACCAGTTGTGAGCTGTGATCACTGAGGCAAACAATAGCTATTCACTATCATAATGAAGCTTTTGAATGATTTGTCAGATTTACTTTCCTGCATGCCCCAAGAGACATGCGTAGTAAAAATGTTGAAGCATTACGGACACTGCTTTCACTGTGCGACTCAGAAGCTGATTCCATTCAAGACACGTGGAATGCAGTTCTGGAGTGTACCTCTCGCCTTGAATATATCACTTCCACTCCAGCTATTGCTGCCAGTGTGATGCAGGGATCTAATCAGATATCCAAGGATGCTGTTCTTACCTCCCTCAGAGAGCTGGCTGGGAAACCGGCTGAACAAGTCTTCATCAATAGCGTTAGATTGCCTGGTACTTCCATAACAGAGTTCTTTACTGCTCTTTGTGGCGTATCAGCTGAAGAGTTAAAGCAGGTCCCTGCACGTGTATTCAGTTTGCAGAAGCTTGTTGAGATAAGCTATTACAATATGTCTCGGATCCGCATGGTATGTTATTTGTCACTTCGAACTTGTGACCCTTTTTACCTCTTCATTTTCCTATTTGGTAGTTTCAGAAAGTAAATAAAGAGGGTTCATAATTGGTCTTCCCTTGGTGTAAAGTTTTAACTTATATTGCAAGCCTTAATGAACTAGCTGATTGACACGGATTGGTGTGAAAATGCCAATTACCGTGCATGCAATACTTTCTTGGGGAAATCGTCTGGGTGGTAGGTGGAATCTTATCTTGGCTTGGGTGGCTATTCCATCCATCCTCGCAGGAATCTAACTTTTCAAGCACTCACTTTAATACTGCATGATTATTCTTGATTTACTTAATTAAGTAATAGCATTGACTTTTAAAAGCAGTTGCAGTTCATGTTGGCTCCTTACATGTATGTTGATATTAACATATATACCAAAATGGCTGAAGATCTTTGCTTTCTGAAAGTAGATCTGAGGTGGCCTCCTTGTGAATTGTATGCAAAGTGAGATATTTGTTAGAACATAGGTGAAGGTCTTTGAATGGTCATGATGATATGTCGTGTGTTTTGTGTTTTCACCCTTGAAATTTTTGTGGTGCCGTACCAGGTGTGGGCTAAAATTTGGTCTGTGCTGGCAAATCATTTTATTTATGCTGGGAGCCATCACGAGGAAAAAGTTGCTATGTATGCTATAGATTCTCTACGGCAGCTTGGGATGAAGTATCTGGAACGTGAAGAACTTGCAAACTTCACTTTCCAAAATGACATTCTGAAACCATTTGTTGTTCTTATGCGTAATAGTCGAAGCGAATCCATAAGAAGCTTAATTGTTGACTGTATTGTTCAGGTATTTCTTCTCAATTTTGTTATTCTGATTTTTCTTGTCCTCGTTGCTGCTCCACCATTCTCAGGGTTAATGTGTGAGTGCCGCCTTCCTTGTGTCTCAAGACTTTGTCCGTTGCTTTTTATTGCAGATGATAAAATCTAAAGTGGGAAGCATTAAGTCTGGATGGCGTAGTGTTTTCATGATCTTCACAGCTGCTGCAGATGATGAACAAGAATCAATTGTTGAAAGGGCCTTTGAAAATGTTGAACAGGGTAAGGGAGTTGCCTGTTTCTCAAACTTGATCACTTGCTTTATTTCTATGTCTAACCAAAGGTTTTCTCAGTTGTCTTGGAGCACTTTGATCAGGTGGTTGGAGATTGCTTCATGGACTGCGTCAACTGTCTTATCAGATTTGCAAATAACAAAAGTTCCCATCGTATAAGTCTTAAGGCCATTGCACTTCTCCGCATTTGTGAGGATCGGTTGGCAGAGGTTTGCTATGTACCCATCTATTTCAGTTAAATATTTGATTGGATATCATTGGGTCAGATACATTAATATGTCTGTCTTAAGAGCGTCACATGACTCATGAAATATAGTATCAGCCATTACATATTTCTGTATCTGCTACTGGAATCATTTGTTTGACTGTTACTTATTTTTTAGGGTCTCATTCCTGGTGGTGCTCTGAAGCCCATTGACGTTGAGACAACTTTTGATGTAACTGAGCATTATTGGTTTCCCATGCTGGCTGGTCTATCTGATTTAACATCAGATCAAAGACCTGAAGTCAGGAGTTGTGCTTTAGAAGTTCTCTTCGATTTGCTGAATGAAAGGGGTAGCAAGTTCTCAACATCATTTTGGGAAAGCATTTTCCACCGTGTCTTATTTCCTATTTTCGACCACGTGAGACATGCTGGGAAAGAGAGCTTGTTCTCCTCAGAAGACGAATGGTTTAGGGAAACCAGTATACATTCCCTTCAGTTGCTGTGCAACCTTTTCAACACCTTCTACAAGGTACCCCAGATTCTTCTCAGTTATTCACTGTGCTTCCGGATCTGTGTGCATAATGTTTGAAATGGTTACTGTCAGTTGTTACATAAGTGACCAAAAATATCCTTTGGAGTAGGTGATGAATTCTTAAGAGCTGTTGATATATATATATATATATATATATATATATATATGTCTATGGACTATTTAAGACAAACATAGTACTGAGAACATGCGGAGTTGGGGGCAGATCTCAAGACATCTGCCTGTTAAGTATTCCATTTGTTTGACTTGTTAAGTCTTAGTTTCCCTAGTTATCTGTTCATTATTAGACTGGTTTGTCAGACCTCATATCAGTTACTGATTAGTTTTGAGTCTTGAAACTTGTATAACCTGGGATTGCAAACATGATAATTTTGTGATAAGATTACACGAGCTGACATTGTCACTGAAAGAACTCCCAATATTTTCCCAGACAGTTAAACGTGGAACTGATAGTCCTAAGTATTTGGAAATGATTCAAAAGCGATGTTAATTCTTAGTTGCTATCCAAGCTTTGAGGCATAGCTGACAATGCCACAAGCCTTGTTTCAATCACATGGCTACTTCATTTTAAGAGTCGGTTGTGTATGAGGTGAAATCATTAATTGAATGCATCTTAATCTCTGATGACTAGATGGTCGCATTCTTGATGTTTCTATTTCATTCACACATTTATGAGCAGTGGGTTTTGGTTGATGGATAAAGTGCCAGTGCTACTTTATTTTGGCTGTAAAACCATGATGCATCAATTTTTTATTTCAACTGTTACATAAGGGAGCTTAAAAATACTATATGAGACAGCAAAATGTTCTTTTTTGTAATGCATCTTGATGTTCATGTGCATTGAAAAAAATCTCATAGCAAATGGGAAAATGTAATTGGAATAGTAAGTTTCAGGTCATTTTGAATACGTTAACTTGCCGAGGGGGCAAGATTATTTGTCTGAGATTTTTTCTTATGAATGGTGACAGATTTTTTCTTATGAATGGTGGCAGTAGAAATATTTTATCTTTTTTCCCCCCTCTCTTGAGTAGCATTCCACTTCTCTGGTGCAGGAGGTTTGTTTCATGCTTCCACCACTTCTGAGTTTGCTTCTAGACTGTGCAAAGAAGACTGATCAAACTGTTGTGTCCATTTCTTTGGGTGCACTGGTGCATCTCATAGAAGTTGGAGGCCATCAGTTTAGTGAAAATGATTGGGATACATTATTGAAAAGCATAAGGTTTGTATATAATATTCTGTAAGCCAACCCATTATTTTGTATATTTTCTCATCTCATTGATATGCAATTCTATTTCTTGCATTAGGGATGCCTCATACACAACCCAACCCCTTGAGCTGCTGAATGCTGTTGGTTATGAGAATCCAAGAAGCCCGGCAATGAAAGTTGATCCCGAGGTTAACAGGGAAGATGATGCAGGTAACAGTCAGCCTGATGCCAGTGATACAGGGAGGACATCTCCCTTGCCATCACCGAAGATGGATGCTCAGGGTATGGGTGGTAATGTCAATGCACGCATGCTCCTCAATCATAGTCAAGAACCTGGCTCACAAAGTAAAGTTGATGGATCTGAGGGTTAGTTTCTCCCAACTTTCAGTATCCCATTTTTTCCACCAATACATATCAATTCATACATTAAAATAATCGAACTATGAGCCTCTGGACGTGTAAGATTTGATGTCCAAACTGCAGTTCAAATGGTTTGGCTTTTTAACTTCTCAAGGTAGTCATTCAAGGGAAATTAGTGTGTATGGCAACTAGGTTCTTGGTTCATTCAGTGTTCAAAGATGATATTGAATGGAATTAAGTTTATGTATGTAGATCTGGTCTCTGGACACTCGAATTCCCATTGTCCCATTGTTGCTACTGTGTCAGATGGAAAATCGCTGTTCAGATGTGATTCCATATGGATATGTGGGTTAAATGGAATAAATAGTGGTCCACAGCAGATGACCTTCTGTATAATAGATGCAGAGTCATTTTCTGTTCATATTTCATGATATGATTAATATTTATAGACTGCCATTTCATATGTTGATATCGCATTGATTAATAGGTTCTACTGCATCTGAAAATTAATCAGGTGCGTGAAGGTGAGGGTGAAGATGAAGCCTCAGGCACCCAATTATGCAATTCAATTTGGGCAGAAATTATAGAATTCTGCAAGTTAAGGAACTTGAGTTGTCCATATCTCTTGATAGACCGAGTTAAGAGAATATGGTGCGAGATATCTAAAAGACAAAGACAATTTTGTGAGGCAACAATCTCATTTATGAGGTTGTGGTTAGACTCTAAATCAATCCATTAGGTTAACTTAGAGTACCTCTCGTGTCATTTTGGTTGTGTTTCATTCAAAAGATTATGCTTTTGTCTTTCTTTTGCATCAAGTGTGGGGATACTCTAGTTATGGGAATAATTAGTAGCCGACAGACTGTTATGTTAAATGTTGTTTGATGTTTGTACTCATCATCCTTGTAAGTATTTAACTCTGGTTGAATTTAGGATCCTTGCCATTATTCCATCCGACAGCTTTTTATGCTCTGTTATGGTACAACAGAATCCAAATAAAAGATCTGCTCAATTCACCTCATGGTTGGTTATGTTATTGTAGGTCTTCCATCTCCATCTGGAAGAGCACATAAACCTGAGACCCTGCAGCGTACTCAAACTTTGGGTCAGAAAATTATGGGGAATGTGATGGACAATCTGTTCCTCAGAAATCTTACCTCCAAATCCAGGGCTCCTCCTCCGGATGCCTCTGCACCATCTTCTCCTATTCAGGTTTGGTTGTTCTTCCTTTTCTCTCCATTGCTTCTCGAAATGTTGGCCTTTCAGTATTCTGTGCGTGTTTTTATATAGTTGCCAATAAGTAGTTGCTTGCTCATATAAAAAGACGGAGCAGTTGTAAGGGGTGAAGCAGTGGAACTAATAGGAAAGGTTCAAAAGCTGACATAACAAAGACCTTCTTTCTGTGTTTCCCTGTTGTCTTCTTTTTCCTCTCCTGTTTCGTAATTTCTTTTGGCTTATCCATACGCTTGTTTAGGTTCCTGAAGCTGTGGAGTCGGATATCAGAGATGAAGAAGAAAGCCCACTGATGGCTGCCATTAGGGGCAAGTGCATCACTCAACTATTGCTTCTTGGAGCTATTGATGGTATACAGGTATAGTAGGTTTGATCTTATGTTTTTATGATATTAACAACTTTTGAGGTTTTTTTCTTCTTCAACAAGCATGGAATCTTAAACTTGAGGCTATCCCTAATTCTAGTTCTTTCTAATTTATAGTCTATTTTCAGTTCTCCTGAAACAGTTAAATTCGTGCTGTACATTTTGCGGTTCCGAGTTTTATTTTCAATCGTAGTGAAGTCCGCTGCCCTTTTCCCCCCCATGCAGAAGAAGTACTGGAGCAAGTTGGTGGCACAACAGAAGGTTGCTATAATGGATGTTCTGTTATCTATGTTAGAGTTTGCCGCTTCATACAATTCATATCCCACCCTCAGAATGCGTATGCACCATGTTCCAGATGAAAGGTGCTCAAGGAAATCTTTGCACCTTTTTTTCTTCCTTTTTCTTATTTTTAGACTTTTAGTGACGATCTTTGCAATTTAGACTGTCTTCATATAATTTGTGCGTGGACAGGCCTCCTCTTAATCTCCTTCGCCAAGAATTGGTTGGTACAAGCGTTTACCTAGACGTGTTACAGAAAACTACTTCAGATTTAGATACAAACAAGGAGCAAAAAGTGGAATCACTGACAGAAAATGGTTCAAGTCCCAGTGGACAATCTAGTTGGGAAGAGAAGCTTCAAGGGATAGCAGAGGAAAAATTGGTTTCATTCTGTGAGCAGGTACTGAGAGATGCATCCGAACTTCAGTCTGGTGTAGGAGAACCAACAAACATGGACATTCATCGAGTTCTAGAGTTACGCTCACCCGTCATTGTTCGGGTATGGTGACGATGCCCCCTGTTATACTATGTATGTGCGTGAAGCTAGAGACGGAACATATTATTTGACATAGAGATCTCTCTGTTTTCATTTCTATGAAAAATAAATATATTTCAGGTGCTTAAAGGCATGTGCTACATGAACCACCAGATCTTCAAGAGACATCTACGAGAGTTCTATCCGTTGCTGACAAAGCTTGTTTGTTGTGATCAGGTATGGCCATATATATTCTCTGTTAACGAGCAGGGTTAGTTTATTTGCATCAAAACTTGCTAAAACAATCACTTCCTTCCTAAAACATAGAAAAGAGAGGATTGGGAAATAAATGTAAATAGATTGTGAAACTTAACCTTGGGCTTGTTTTCCTTCTATTCAGTTGGATGTTCGTGGAGCGCTTGGTGATCTTTTCAGGATGCAATTGAAAGCTCTACTGCCATAGTGAAGGACAAACCTATACTGCTGACTGCTGCTACTTTGGTTCTGCTGGAAGGGCAGGAATTGCTTGCGTGCACGTTGAATACGAAAAAAAGACCTTGTACACTGTGTCAAAAGTATTTTCATTATGCAATGCTATGTAGAATGCATTTGATGTTACATTATCCCATGCCAATTTTTTTCCATCTGTAGCTACCTTAAATTTTGTTACAGCAAGTTTGTCAAGTAGAAGAGTTCTTATGCTTTAAACATGATGGAATTTTAGTTTCTTGTTCCCAAAAGAGAGGCCCCAAGACAAAGATAACGCTTATTGTTGTATTGAACTCATTATGTTCTTACAGAGATCGAGATTACGACGGCAAGAAAGTACAAAACTAAGTGACATCCAGATTTGCGTTTCCGTCGCGTGGACTCTTACCAACAATGGGCTCGTGTTCTATATATTACCCCTTCGTGGAGTAGTAAAGCATCTCTTTGACACTGGTACCACTCTACACTTCTAACTACAGCAGGAAGAGAAATCGGAACCTTGAATCGAAAGGCAAGATGGAGAAGCTTCGTGCGCCCAGCAGCTTCCACTTGCGGTTGGATGAGCAGTCTTTCACCATGGCAGCTTGCTCTGCTGTGAGCAACTCAGTTAGCCACTCTGGCAATTGTGAATCGTCCACCATTCCTTTTGCGAAACAATGCAGCAACTTTGGCACCAATATCTTGCCCTTGCTGCCTATCCCAGTCGATGCTTGTGCATAATCCTTCAATGAGGTCTGAAGCATTTCATTTACATTATCGGGCTTGTAGATCCGCACCTATTCATCATCACAGAAAATTTGGCTAGGTTTACTAGTCCGGTAGACAAGTCTGATCTCACCAATCTCTTCATACTCATAGTTATATGTGATTGTGAAACAGTTGACACCACAATGCAACTTTGAATTTATGTCGTTTGGTCGGTTTTATTTGGAGAGTAAAATGTGATAGCATGCAGACAAGCACATTCATCATTTTCACTGATAAAATACGAGATGAGTAATGCGCAATTGAGACTAACAACATTGATTTATAAGTACACCAAACCAAACACCCCTGGTTGTTTATGCCCCGCACAATTCTTAATATTTTTAGGAAATAGTTGTTTCATTCATTGTAAGAGATTTGAATTTGCTCACTTATATCACCTATAAAAAACACAACTTGGCTAAACTCCATAGTACAGAGTTAAGAATACAAGTTCTTATTTACATAGCTTCCCTGACATGGTTTTTCATTTTAATACCGAACTCCGGGTGCAAGGGGAACAATAGGGGCAGAGTCAGTACTTACAGCAGGCGAAGAGTACATCCCACAACTTAGAGCAAAAGCCAGTAGGGGCTCTGGTTGATTGATTGAAAACTTCCTCAACTCATCGGTTGCTTTCAGCCTTTGAAGAGCAAGGACAAACGACTGCACGTCGTAGTGATGGGCGTAAGATGTAACTCCACTCAACATACCATAACAGGCAAACAAATTCAGGACGTTTTCCCAAGCACAAGGGCATGTTCCTCCAGGGTACAAGCAAGTTAACACCTTGATATTGATGACAAAGTTCAAACCTAACATCTTTGTAGTATTTGCAACTAGACGCCGTGGAGTTTTGTATCAAAGTAACAGCATGTCATGTTTATAATGAAAATTATACTACTAAAGTACTAATAACTCCTTTATCCTATGCCCACAAGCTGGATGCATTGTAACTTTGTAAGGGAAGCCAATGAAAGTAAAACTTACTACTTGAGGTCGATGTGCTGGAGGCTTCATCTTTAGGATGATGTATTCAATATCCGCAGCGCTGATTGAGTTTCCCCCAATTGTGTATGCAGCCTGCAAAGCTAGCAGTTCAGTTCCCCGGATTTAGTTTAAACAAAAACAGTACAGAAGGGAAGAACAAGATCATTCAGAGCATAAGAAGGGACAACAATAAACCTTCTGCATTAAGGAAAATAGTTTAATATCACTTCTTGGAACTCCGTATGCTAAGAAGGCCTGTAAATAATTTAACAGAGACTTCAGGGAAGGAACGAGCGATATCAGACATGGTGATATGAAACTAAAAGTTGTAATTCACATGCATAGGACATTGTTTGTAGCAGCAAGTCCCCAATTGAGGGCCTAAGGAAAGTATGTAAATGAAAAAATCAGCAGACTAAAATATGCCATAGGAAAAATTGAGGGCATAAGTGTGAAAGGAGCGTACGTGCATGATCAATGCGTTGTACACATTGATCCAAAATGCTAGCTTTTCATGGCAAAGAAGGCGTGATGGGTCAACTTCAACCAACTGTTCCACAAGCAACCTGTACACAAGCAAACCAAGTAAAATTAACTCTCAAAGCTCAACGAGGAAAGCAGACATCACATGCACAGTCATTCTAGCAAATAGTTTAAACTGTAAGTAATGCAATAAAAGCACATTACTCAACCTAAATCGTTTGAGAGCGCCGGAAGCATATTCAAGCTCTTTCTTCCCAACCGACAACCAGGAGACCTCAACAGCGTTGCTGTAAGCTCCAATACCTTCATTCCATTCTACTTTACCAGGAACTCCATATGGGTCGAACTTGCAAGATCTTGTTGAGACTCCAGAGACCTGGTCCTTGTCTAATATGGGACTTCTAGTTGAGGAATCATCCCTGTTTGTGTCTGAGAATGATGGCAGAGAGGGATGGGGTAGTTGGTCACAAGGTGAAGATGGTGCAACACTAGACTTTGAAGAAGAGAGTTTGGAGGAATCCGCCAAAAAGAGAAAAATGTCTCTCATGCACAAGACCATGGCCTCTGAAAGCTGGTTTGGCCGGTGGCATAGTTTCTCCACAAAATAATCCTTGTTTGGCTCGTTGACTGACTCTGACCATGGAGGCTTCTCCTCCATCTTTCCTTCTAGTTTCTCTCTGCTGCCAGGTCTAATGATCTGCAAAATTTTGGGCTGTTCAATTTCCAGATTCATTCATCATACTATGACACAATCAAAGGTGACACAAGCTACTTTATTGATGAGCTAAGAATGGTTTCTGAGGGTAGATAACCTACTAGGTGAATGTACCGAGAATAATTACTTGTAGGAGACGGTAACAAATTCATTTAATGAAAAAAGGAAACGAATATAAGATAATCAGAAATAAACAAACCATCTCTGGTAAGTTGGACTGAGAAGTATCAAACATGGAGGACGCTAAAATGGGAAAATGCCTCAAACGGTACTCAGCAATACGGCGCTCATTTCTCTCCTGACTGAGTTGATATTGCAAGGCAACTGACTTCTGTTCAAGGTTTATCACATTATCCTCAAGGATAGCTATGCTATCCAAAAGCTCTTGTGCCTGGTGTGTAGACGAAAAGGAATCAAGTGAGAATGGATCGAGAAACTAACATAAGGCACAACATCATCAACCAAGAAGCTTGAGACAAGAAGAAAATTCAAGAAGAATGGAAAGACAATGACTTTATCTGGAAGTTGACAAGGTGAATCAGAAGACGAGTTAGAATGTTCAACAGCATTTGCAAGGGCCAAGCGCAAGTCAATCTCTTCTTGCAACTGCTGCTGCAGCATTTTCACCTGAGATGTTCAAGAAACAGGAATAGCAAACTCAGTTACAAGTAGTTACAACAACAATGGGAGGGAAGAATTGAATATATATAAGACTATGTTATCTCGACTCGACTTACATCTTGCTCAAGCTGATGCTTGTAAACAGAGATATCTATGTCTTGCACCGGGGGGATTTTTCGCTCTTGTGAGTTAATATCCTGAACATAAAATTGATTGAAACTCTTGATCTATCTTCATTGTGCCAATATAGAGAACTAAAGGTTGATTGTCGCAGATCAGCATGGTTTGTTATGAAGCAGCTAAGATCAAAGATGTCCGTGAAGCAGGCCAAGACAACCCAGTAACTTCAGAAAACTAGTTGATAAGTTCCACTTAAGCAGTGAACAGGTTTGTCTTGGTTGAATGGTACACACTTGATTACAGAATGCCGTTACAAACTTGAGAAAAAAAATCACAGGCAAAGAACGTTGAAGCCATTGCAATTGAAACCAAAGAAAAGGATGTCATGATACCCCATGCTGTATGTGACATTAGGAAGCAGATGTAGTGCTTAATTACAGGCTGCCTTTGGAAGTTTTAACTAAATTGAGCTAGGCATAGATAACTGGAAGGAAGTGAGCAACTGAGAAAGAGGCCCTCAAAAATGACAGGAGGGTTTGCATGGGGGCAATGTCACTTTCCATTTCATAAGTCGATATCTTTTTTCATCTCATCAGTGCGTTACAAACTAGAAAGAGGACAAACTAACAGAAATCATGATTCATGACAAAAGTTAAGTATTGGGAAGAGCCATAAAGCTGTAAGTCTACAACGACAGTAATAAGGGGGACCAAACAAAAGTTTGTTATCCACAAGCCAGAAGCTGAAAAGGAAGAACCCCATCTCATTTCATTTCCTTTCCTTTCCGTGGTTTGGAAAGAATTTGGAGTTTCCCTAAGGGGAGCCCCACAGCCACAACAAAGCGCATAAAAAGAAGGGGGAAAAGGAACAGAAATGCAATTGGTGGGTTAGTTAGCTGCACACATTTGCCAGTGTTTTAACTGTGTGAGAAGAGGCAATACCTCAAAATCGGAGACTGAACATGAAGGGGAGCCGTCTCCGGAGGAGATAGATCGAGTGGACATTTTACCCATCTTCCAGAAATACTTATGGAGGGAACTTCCACTGCACAAAGGCACAACAACAGCAATCAACAAAAGAAAGTCGAAGCCTTTCCCACATTCAAACAAAAAATGAACTTGCCCAGAAACAAATCAATAAGAAATGGAACCCATATAAGGCATTGAAGCTAAAACTGACATTGATCAAATGAAATACAGGAAGTACAAAAGAAAATAGGAAATGCAGCAACGTACAAATTGATGGGGAGAAGAAAGCCAGTAGAAGAAGCATCTGGAGATGCATTGATCTTATTATTATTATTGCAAGAAGAAGCATCGGCGGGCTTGATGGTTGGGTCGAGATCGAGGTCGCGGTCGTCATAAGCTTCTGCTTTCAAACAAAGCATTTCTTCACTCTTTGCTTCTTCTTCTTCTTCTTCTTCTGTTCTTCTACTACTACTTCATTCACTCCCCCAAAACGCGCATTGGGATCAAATGTCAGGAGTAGTATAGTTCAACAGGGAATGCAGTAAACTGTGCAGGTGAGGAGCGAGCAAACGAGTCAAAAGACAGACACACACACACACACACACACACACTCTCTCTCTCTAACTCTAAGGCTACACAGGGACAGTAGATTTCCTTCTCTGTTCCTTTGCTCATTTCCCCATTTATTGTATTTTTTTTCGTATGGGGTTTTATAGTGGGGGTTTTCCATTGTTTCGGAACAATGGCCCTCGCAGGTGGCGAGAAAACCGGAGGTTATTATTTGTGTTCTTCCATTGGGAATTTACTAATAGGCCCACCCACTATGTCCTACCATCTCTCGAAGGTTATCAAACCGGTTTATACCGTTATGTCGGTTTGATAAGTGGTATAGTTCAACCGCTATGTCGGTTCGTACATAATTTATGTTAGTTTATGTATGTTTTACTAATATGCCTCTCTCTCTCTCTCACACACACTTTGAGTCATGATTGTCAAATCGGTTTATACCGTTATACTGGTTTGACAAGTGGTAGGATCAGACCGATAGAGCAATCGGTTTTTGTCAACTCATATATTTTCTAACAAAACATGTAGGAAAGTAAAAAATTATTAACACTAATAGGCATATATGTAACATAAGCGATAATCTCTCTAAAATCTACATTCATATTAAAATTAAATACAATCCACACAAGATAAAAAAAATCATCATATATATACAATATTTAAAACCAACATCCAAATGGTTATACTTGAATCTAACAAATAACATAAACATCTAAACATACATACTTAAATCCAACAAGTAATATAACATTTAACTTTCAAATTAAAAATTAATTTTGTGCTAATTAACAAATAATGATTCGCCTATGAGGCTTCAGCAACTATGAAGAAAGACCATTTTTGGTCGAGCTTGCACAGATGGGCCCGCAGAGCTACTCACCCGCCCCATCACACAAAGGAAACAAGGGATAGTCTCAAACTACCCCTATTGGGGGGGGGCAATTGTTGGGGATATGGCACGCGTACTAGCGCGTCTCGAATCACACAAGTATTGGCGCGCCAATAGACGCGCAGAAGCAAACAACGTAGACGAGAATATCCAAGGCACGAAGCGGACAAAAACGACTATCCGGGGAAAGAAGAGTGCATAATGGTGTCGTACCGCCGGAGAGGACTCATGTCTCGAGACAGGCGTCGTTAGAGCCCATACCTCCCACTTGTTCAAATGTCACTTTGCATTTAATGCTCACCTACCGAAAGTAAAGCCTATAAATGGAGCCTTTACTCCGGACTCCGGTGGGTGAGGGATCAATTTTTACGGACCCTATCTACAACAAAAAACTTCTCCCTCTAGAAATCTTCTCTCCCTAAACCTGTGTAATCTCTTCACAGAATAGAAGAACCATCCTCTCACTCGAACCCTAATCTCTCGTGCCTCACTCCTACACTCATTTAGACACAAACAATATGCTTTGTGTATAATGTTACTATCACTTATATACTTCTTATGATGTGGTTGTATACTTTGTAATCTTAATTTGTAAACTTTTATAATTTGGTTTGTGTACTTCGTACTATTGGTTTGTAATGCAAGTCCTATAAGTTTTTTTTATGGTAAGTAGTGTTATTTTTTATTGTTAGTATGTTTGGTATGCTTGATAAACATTGTTAGTTTGATTTGTATGTTTATATGATATGGTCTGTATACTATGTAATATTAATTTGTATACTTTTACGATGTGGTTTGTATTGTAAGTAATTGCATTTTGTACCATTAGTATACTTTGTATATAATATCAATCTTATTTATATACTTTTATAATGTAATTTGTATACTTTGTATTATTGGTTTGTAATGCAAGTCCTATAGTTTGAATTGTGGGTAGTGATAATTTATATGGTTAGTATGCTTTGTATACAAATGTCATTATGATTTATATACTTTTTTATATAGTTTGAATATTCTTTTTATTATTGGTTTGTAACCTTTTATGATATGATTTGTATACTTTGTAATATTTGTATACTTTTATGGAGTATATACTTATCTACTTTTATAATGTGATTGCATATTTTGTCTATTCGGTTATCATATGTTTATCATATATTATGTTTACTTTGTATACTAATTTGTATAAACTTATTATATTGTTCGTGTATTTTGTATTGTTGGTTTGTATATTCTTTTATTATTGGGTCATATACATTTTTTATCGGGTTAGTATGTTTTTAAGATCATGTTTGCATATTTGTGATATTGGTATGTACACTTTTTTCCATTGAATTATTTATGTTGTTATAGCACTATCATAATAATTATTTCTGCAAGGGTTGTTGCTGGATGTAGAGGGCTGCCATGCACACAGTTACACCTTTCCTTCAATACATCACTTACCACCATTCTCCATAGCAGATTTGCCAGCCATTCACCGTTGTCTACTACATCCTGATCGAGAACTTGAAAAAACACAACCTTGTATTTTGATAAGCAAAAAATAGATGGTCCTTCGATTTCGAGCCAGAGACACACAATACACATCTATTTGGGACATGCTTTCCACATCTAATCAATTTGTCTCTCATTATCACCCTCCCAAGTATCGCTAACCAAGTAATTACACAACACCATGGGGGAGTATACTTATTCCAGATTAAATCCGCCATCTCAATCATGAATGTTGTGATCATATTGTCATCCATACCTTCCTTGTCGAAAACTGAGGCATTAGGACATTGTCCACAACACATTTCCGTCGCCAACACTGAAATGATACTGGGAAAATGCTTTCATGTTTGAGCAATCTATGCCAAATCCAAGACCCCTGAGATCTTCCTGCATAATTCCATATAGTAGCCCCCTTTCAACCGATATGAGCTTACCCAAGTTACCCACAGAGTCCCCTCTTGCAGTTGTAGCCAAAGCATTCTGGTTGTGCAATCTAAGTTTCAAGAACCTAATTCTCTCAATTTCCAAACCACCATCTTCCTTTTACAATGGCATTGTATCCCATACAACTTCACTTCTACATGAATCAACCACATGCCAAATGAAGTCATTGCAAAACCTTCTGCTCTTTTTTTTAAACCTTTTTTTGTCAAAATAAACACATTCATCCAATAGTTCACTATTCCCGTTAGCACTGAAGAAACAAGTTGTATTTTGTTAGCATAAGATAACCTGTCGGAATTATCCGACCTATATAAACTTATGCATCATACATTTGCTTTCTTTTAACTCGGGGTTTTTTAATTTTTTTCATAAAAATGTATTAATTGTACTTTATAAAATAATATTTATTTTGATAGATTTCGAAAGAAAAACATGTATGCATCACGTCTTAATGACTTTTTCATGAACAGTATGATTTAATCTCATAATTGGATAAATATACTCGTAGCGTACTTTCTATGATCTCGCGAAAAAAATTTGTTGTTATAAAAAAAATTATATTAGATTGTATATCATGTTTAATATGTTTGATTATTTCAAAAATTTAGAATTAAAATTAAAATAAAACAATACAAACTTATCAAGAAACAAATGATTTAATCTCATCATTAGATAAATCTAATGGTTGAGATTTAATAATGAAGTGGTGAATAATCTGGAGCCTAAACACCCTAGAAAAGAGGAGTTAAATGAAAATATATAATAAATAAATTTGCGTCAATTGTATATCTTTTAATTTTAATTTATGACTTCCAATTTCAGATCATTGGCATCAAAGTTATGGCAGGTGAATGCATATCTCTATTCTCTTAATGTATACCATTATTAGAAAAATGCATATTAGGTTCCAATAAAGGCACCACAATTTCCAACAAATACACACCATTAATCATCCTATGTATACTAATATTGCTTGAATGCATTATTAGTAACTACCAAATGCATATAAGTTTCTCGCAAATGCATACTAGTAAGGGACGTAATGCATACTGGTACATATCAAAAGCATGTCAATATTATGAAACCATTGTAGTATAAGATATTTGCTAACAACTCTACAATGGGAAGGTTCTCGGTAATTCTGGTATATGAAAGACTATCGTTGTTTTGCTATCATTGTGATAGACTTGGGAGTATGGAGAGAATTTTTCATTAAGATTCAATGGGCGAGTAAAAATACGCTATGGAGCTCACAACTGAAATTTCACAACATCGTCTCGCTGAGGTGACACTCTTGCCTCTACATTTGTTGCTGCGATTACATAAAAATGTTTTCTTGAATCTTGATACGTATGGTAATGGTGGCGGTGAGCAAGTCTGAGAAGTGGATGGTGAGGGAGGAAGAAGATCCTATCAACTAGTGCCCGATTGTGCTAGGGATGTCGACGCATAATGGAAGGCAGGTTCATGTGCAAAAAGAGGAGTCAGGTCCACAATAGAGGTGGGAGGCCTAACATGCAGGAGTGGCCGACTGCTGAAGGTGTTGGAAGGCAAGCAACTACTCTTTCAAATGTGGATTGCTTGTGTTGCATAAGCTGGTCGTGGTTCAACCTCTCTGTGTAGTAGTCGAGGGCATGGTGCTTCACAGGGAGGAATGGAGAGTGGTGATGCAAGTTTGTAGCGTCCTACCCAGTAACCAAATCCTGCTCATGCCTGTGATTCAATGTGGAATAAAGGCCAGATGGGTGGCTCTCAATGTCGATATGATACGAAAATAAGGGAAAGGCAGTAATGGTGGACAAACCCTATGGAGGAACAACCTTGTCACATGAATATTGGTGTTGTGATTCAAGATCTAGGTGAGAGGGATGCTGAGGCTCGTGATGGAGAAATCCAGGGGATGAAAGCATATCAGATTGGACGAATGAAGCTGACTTTTAGGCTCAAAGTTACCGATGAGAATGATGTTGATGATTGTAAGCGATCGATGAAGAACGTGGAGGATATTTCCAAGGACCCAATACCAATTACAAGAGCTTGCTAGAAAAGTGGTACTGAAAAGATTCAAGAACTGGTGGAGGAAGCCAATCATGAGTGGCCCCAATCGCCCAAATGAGATTTTGGCTTGGAATGTGAAAGTTATGAGACCTTCTCTCACATTTAAGTCTTTGTTAGGTCTTTGTCATTCAATTAATCTGGATTTGGTGTACCTTTCGAAGATTGGATCACGTTGAAAGTTGCATCCTGTTGTTTGTAAGTTTCAGTTAACCATTCTGAGGTTGGGATTCATACAGAGTGCGAATGATCATTCTCTCTTCACTCCTCAAACTGCTCATGGCCTAGTGGTTCTGTTACAATACGTTGATGATATGATTGTCTCTGGTGACGATTCCGAAGGCATTATAACACTCACGTAGGGTCTTCATAAGTCATTCAATCTCAAGGATCTTGGTTCTCTTTCTTACTATCTGGAGCTTGAGGTGTCTAAATCTAGATATGGTATTCTTCTTAGCCAGCAAAAATATATTGATGACCTCTTGGATGCCAGTAGGCATAGTGACTGCATTCCCGTGGCTACTCATATTGAACTCAATGTGAAGCTGGGGAGGGACTCCGGTGATTTGTTACTGGAAGGTGGGAGCAATATCGCAGTATCGTTGGGAGCCTCATCTACCTTGCCTCTAATCGACCTGATATCGCATAAGAAGTGCGGATTGTGAGTTAGTTCATGTCCGCTCCGCGTACTGATCACCTCACAGCCGTACATAGGATTCTTCGATATTTACAGGGGACGCATGATGTTGGTTTGTACTTACCATCCGAGGGCTCTCTTGTACTCCAGGCCTTCTCAGATTCTGATTAGGCAGGATGTGTTGATACACGTCGATCAACGATATTTGGATGGTGCATTCGACTAGGTTCTTCTATTATATCTTGGAGGTGCAAGATATGCAAAGTTCTATCTATGTCGGATGTCACTTTGGAGCTTGAGTGGCTCCATCGTCTACTAGGGGATCTTGGTGTCACATGTGCCACTCCAATGGAGCTATATGTTGATAATACGAGTGCCATACGGAATGATACTAATCTTGTTCTCCACTATCGCGCAAAGCACATTGAGGTACATGTTCACTATAGACATGATCTTGTTCATGATGGTACTATTCGCATATACTACATTACTTCTAAAGATCAGATTGCAGACCTCTTTACCAAGGGATTCACTGTTACTCGACATTCCTTCTTGGCTGGCAAATTGATGATGAGAACCCCCATTAATTTTGGGGGAGGGTGTGGAGTATTATATCTCTCGGCCTTAAGGCCTTGTATTATAGGGCTCGACCCATTTAATATAATGTCTCGACTAGGATTAATTAGGAGACAACCTATATTTAACCGAGTGTGCTACGTTGAGAACTCAAGGAAATAAGAAAGATACGTCCCTCCCGTGGACTAGTCTTGTTCGATCACAATCGAACAAGGAAATCACGTAAATCTCGTCTCGTCCCGATACTAGTTCTATTTTGATTATTTCTACGTTACTATTAACAATCAACAAACAAAACATCGACAACAACACTAATATGCTCAATTGGATGGCCTGAAAGTTGAGCAGGCTTAATTTAATTGGAGGGTAGCGAAATCCGCAGTCATCTGCTTGCAGTAATGGCGGTGCGTCGCCGCTAGAGAAGGTTGAATCATCATTGGGGATTGGAGGCTAAACTCGACACAACACATGGTGGAGGGAGAGAGGACGTCGTTGACGTTGACGTTGTCGGGTAAGATAGTCTGACTTCAACGGGGATGACAGAGCCCCAAGAACAGCTGACGAAGCTGAAGAAAGAATGCGATGGGGCTGCCACTCTGGAGGTCACGATCCGGAAAATTTAATTCGCGCTCCCATTAATATTAGTTCGGGAATAATAGACGACTTGCTTGGCGTTTCCACACTCTAAAACAGGTGCGACAAGTAGGGGTGTACATGGGTCGGGTGGTTCGGGTTTAGCCATTTTAATCATCCGATCCATGCACTACGGTTTAGAAAATATCAAACCCAAACCCACCCAAAAAAATTTAAAACCTACGGTTTGTTTCTAATTGGGTTGGGTCGGGTTGGCGATATTTTTAGGTAAAAACCCAACCCAACATAAAATATATCATTATTCTACATCATAAAAATATTTTATAACTAATTAAAATTTCAAACGAATAAACCGAGGTGAATACGCTAAAAAGTTTATAAACCATAATATATTCTATTAAAATTGTACACAAGAAAAAGGATTACATGAATCGTAACTATATTCAATTTATGTCTAAACTTTAAGTTGATGAATGCATCAATTTATGGAGACCATGAGGGAAAAACATGGTGAAATATCTTAATTTTCTCATAAGTATGACTATATACGACATAAATATTTTTCAGATACGAACTAATACTAATAGTTGGAACACGGGTTGGGTCGGGTTCTAGGGTTGTGTAATCCAAAATCCAAACCCAACCCAAAAGAGGCGGGTTGTACAAAATAAAAACCCCACCCAACCCAAAACCTTCGTTTTAGCGATAAATACGGGTGGGTTGGGTCAGATTGGACGGGTGAGTCGGTTTGCGGGTGTGTTTGTTCACCCCTAGCGACAAGCCTCGAAATGCACATTTCAACAATTTGATAGTATCAGATGCGCTAGTCATAGTTTAATAATATACGTCCTCAATTCAAAAAATATAGTGACATCTGAAATAAATATTTCTCTCTAAAATTTTGGACAAAAAAAAATATTTCTTCACCCAACCCTCCAATTTGGCTCAATTGTAAGTTTGGTCACTTGAATTAATAGTAAATTTCACGTTAGCCACTAGAATTACTTTATTCCATCCGTAGTCACTTAAATTAGGTTTACAGTTTAAGTTTGGTCACTGACCGTTAGTCTCCGTTAACTTTTGCTGATGTGGCGGTCAACTATTATAGTTGACCGTTAAATAATTGACGTGGCAGTTAAAAAATAATAAAAAATAAAATAAAATTATTTCTTATTTTCCAGCTAATTATTATAAATTAAAAAAAATAAAAATAAAAATTTCTTTAATTATTATTTTTCACCGTCATCGTGCTTATCGTCTCTGCCGCTAACTTCGTCGGCGTAGCAATTCTACTACCCACCGGGGACGGGGAAATCAAACTCCAAAAGTTCTCTATTTGAAAGACTCGATAGGGCATTGGAGCGCCCGTCGATGAGGCTGGGCCGAATTCGCGCCGCCATGAGCGGCCCGAATTCCGGAGGTCGAAGGGAAATCCTGGCGTGGCGCGGCAGAGCGAGCAGTTGGCGTAAGACCTAACCTAGATGTCAATGCAATCGACGTGGAAGGCGTGGGAGCAAACGGGAAGCTTGCGGACGTAATCTCCGTCTTCGAATTCCAGTAGGCAGACGACGCAGTCTTTGTAGGCGGCGGCGGTGGCGGCAGGGGAGGGCAATTTTCGAAAACTGCTGCTGCTGCTTTAGAAGAAGATTGGAATCGTCTTGATCACCGACTCGTCGAGATCGTAGGGAGAGGCGATGAGGTAGATGTGGTGGAATCCACCTGGGGGAGTCGAAGAGCGGCGGCGGCGAGTCGAGGTAATCGCCGGCTTCGTTGGTGGACCAAGCATTGCAATGAGGTGCTAGATGAGATATAATCGAAAGAGGTAACTTCTTTGTGATGATTGCAGGATGTCCACTGAAATCTCAAATTTGTCAAATCGGCAACAAGGGCAGGCAACTCTGCAACAGAAAAGAAGTACTGATGTGTTGTTGACACAACATAATCATCCAACAGCATACGGTGGCTCAAATAGGCAATCAAACAAGTAAGAAACTTCAGTCTTCCCTTGTTGCCTCTTTGCAATTATATAGGATTAGTGCCAAACTCAGTTTCCCTCACGCTGCCTTCTTTTTCTTTAACTTCCAATAAGGGGGTTGTCGACAGAAACATCCAGTCCAGTAACTTATGCATGAAACTGCATCCCTCACACAAGAAGCAGCTTGGAAATCATGAAACCGTGGAAGACAGATCAAAGTCGATCTATCATCACGGTCATGGTCAAGACGTTATGATGATGATCGAATAGCTTCAATCAAAGAAATGGGGGGTGGGATGGACAGCTTAATTACAAGAGCTTGCATCTGCAATAGCAAAGAACCCCATGTCTTATGGGCTCTTGGAGACGGTTCAGGAAGTTGTGGATTTTGAAATGGAAGAATATGCAAATCATCCGGTGAACCCAATGCAGATGAACACGGTCTCTCGAGAGCCATCTTCTCTGAGCGAATCTTCAGCTGCTGCACCAGTCGTTTCATCTAGGTTCGATGCATGTGATGGTCCAAGCAGGTTGGTGGTGGCTGAGGAATCGGAGTTTTGGAGGACTGTAGGTAGTAGAATTCCGACGCCGGCGAAGTTAGCGACGGAGACGATGAGGACGATGGAAGGAAGGATTCACTACGGTGGAAAATAACAATTAAAAAATTAGGATTTTCTCTTTTTAATTTATAATAATTAGCTGGAAAATAATAAATTATTTTATTTTATTTTATTATTTTTTTAATTGTCACGTCACTCATTTAACGGTCAACTATAATAGTTGACCGCCACATCAGCAAAAGTTAACGGAGACTAACGGTCAGTGACCAAACTTGAACTGTTAACCTAATTTAAGTGACTACGGATGGAATAAAGTAATTCTAGTGGCTAACGTGAAATTTACTAGTAATTCAAGTGACCAAACTTACAATTTAGCCCCTCCAATTTCTTCATTTAAACTTTTTCCGATTTTCATTATATAAATAGTTTCCCGGAAAATATAATAGCAACAATCTACAAAGAAATAAGGGAAGAAAAAGGTTAATTACCGCCTGTGGCCGCTCCTCCCTCCCTCCCTCTCCAGCCACCGCGAACGCCGCCGTAGTCCTCCCTGTTCTTTCGGCAATTTATCCAATTTCCTCTTGCTGCTTCCAGATGCCGGTTAGCTCTCTGTCAAAGAGTTTCCCAAGTCTCGTTTCTTCGGTTTTGTACTTACCGATGGAGGAGTCGAGAGAATTATGCCCTCATATTTTGTAAATGTGCTTCTGGGATTCGAAGCCTTCTCGTCGCGTTTGAGCGGGTAGCTTTCTTCTTGCGACGTCTTCGTCATTCTAGGGTTCGACCATTAACAATGATTAATGCCTGCGTAGATCCCGTTTTTCGGTGTTGATGCTGGGGATGTGAGTCCAAAACCCACCGCCCATAATGTTAAGAAGGCAAACCGGCTTGCTTCTTTCCTCGATCGCTGCTCGCCACAGATTTCCCGTCATGCCGTGCCTCAACCGTGGCGGTGCCGATCCCTTCTGCAGAAACGTCTCTTCTTTGTCGAATCAACTAAGCCTTCCTTCAGTTGAGCTCTCTCGTCGTCGCTTAGCTCTCAGGGACGGTGTTTCTGATAATGTCCTGTCCGGCGGCAACTCGTCTTTGAAATCTGTTTCCAGCCTGGGATTGACATTGAAATGTTGCCATGATCACCGAAAGAAGGCTCTGAATGATCAGAGGGAACGTACACTTTCCCCTTTTTATCAGTCGGTGCGACATTCGAAATCTCCAATTGAAGAAATTAACGGCAGGAGCGCTACTAATGCTGGCTTGGTTAATGGTCATACCGTGCGCCAAGGAGGGCAGCCTCTTGGATTCAGCAGAATGTCTGCAACGAACAGAGTTGTTGTTGCAGTTGATGTTGACGAGGGTATGATGATTTCTGCAGTAGTTTGCTCTTTGGAAAACTCGACCTGTTCCTTTCCTTTTGTGGCTCAACTTATGTGAATGTTTCTTGGATTTGGTCTTGAGCAGTTCTTGGAAACTTCGTGTCAGCCTTGAACAGATTCATTGCAGATCGTTACTCCATGAATCATTCGGTATCAGAATACCATGTCTACGAATTCTTCAAGGTATTTGCTTTAGGTAGAGGTTTGATTATTTGTGAAAGTATACTTGTGCAGCTTGACCCTTGAGGAATGGAACTAATATAATAACAGTCTTTGATATGGCTTGAATCGTTGAGTTATCATGGGAAGTTGGAAAGTTTCTTAGTTGAACAGATTGGGTGATGAAGGCCTATATTCAAGTTGGAGAATGAAAATTCAGTGTTGTTTGCCTGAAAATCGAAGGGCTGTGGCTGATCACTCTCAGCTTACAAGATGCTCTATCTTGTGCAACATTTTTATGTGTTTTGAAATTGGGGCTAGAACATATATTATGCATTGGTTAGTCGGTCTCTGTATAACTGGGTTATGCTGCCAAAATTAGCTGAGTTATTGTTTCCTCCCCAGGTTGCGGATGAAAGTGATTCATATTATGTTCTCAATGTCTTCCCCTTCAAATGAAACACGTTTTGTTGCTATGAGCAAATGAGTTTGTAATGCAGAATCTGACATCTATGTGCCTTCCTCTATTTACAGATATGGAACTGCTCAAGAGATGAAGGTAAGAAACTGAAGTATGTAGAGGTTTGCTTCAGAAAACATCAATATCTAAGCACCAACGTTGATGCTTTCTAGGCTTGGAAAGTTAACGTCTATTGTTTATCGCAAGTTGGATAGAACAACTGAGGCATATAGCATGTATATCTTTTATAACTATTCCTTCCTAAGATAATGATGGCCTTGTAGTTTTGCTGTATAGAGTTCTATTGTTATATCCTACTCATATGGTAATATTCTAATATAATCTGAATTGCTATCCTAAAGTCTGAACTGTACTTCTTTAAATACATACAGTGATCTTTATGAGGAGGATTTTCCCCCAAATAGCTGAGTAAAACTTTCTCATTAGCATTCTGATTTGAAACTTCTAAACATTTTATTTACAAGTTATGCCGACTGTGTTCCTAGTTTCGGTCTGTGAGTTCCTTGATGTTGGATGCTTCCATTATAATATTCGCACTGGACATCAGAGAATAATGTTGGATGATTTCCATTCTGCAATTTGAAAGTGGGTATTTGTTAACCTTAAAACTAGAGAGTTGGTTCATGTTATTACTTGCTTGCTTTTTTGCCAGCTGATATTCGTGTTCATGAATTCTTCAAGACGACTTATTTCAAGAACGGGATCTATCCCCTTCCTGGGGCACAGCAGGTGCTTCATAAGCTGTCAAGCCTCTGTAAATTATCCGTTGTGACGTATGTATTCCTGGCATGCACTTAATTTCTTCTCTCTTACAGCATTAATAATCTAGTAACTACTTCGTTTCGTATTATTATATGAATCCATCCATGAACAGGTCTCGCCAAAACGTCATCAAGGATCACACTGTTGATTGGCTAGATAAGCACTATCCAGGACTGTTTCATGAGATTCACTTTGGGAATCACTTTGCGTTGCAAGGAGAGTCTAAACCCAAGTCTGAAATATGCAGGTATGCATTCCCCTTTTTTATTTCTGAAGGCTTAGTTTAAAACCAAAGTCAGATATCATGACAATCCTACTTCTGCTGTAGATCTTTAGGTGCAGAACTTCTGATTGATGACAACCCAAGGTATGCAATGGAGTGCGCAGAAGCTGGGATTAGGGTTTTGCTCTTTGATTATGAGAACTCCTATCCTTGGTGCAAGTCAGATTCTGTGGAGCAACATCCCTTAGTCACCAAAGTATATAACTGGGAGCAAGTAGAGAAGCACGTAGTCTCACTGATTGCCGCTCCTTAGTCAGGTCTTCAATCATTATCGAAACGTCATTATACGGATATGGAACAAGAGACCTCACTCATTGCTGAGAGATTTAACTATGGTTGACCGGAGTCACTTTTTAGCTTTTCGGGTGAAAAGTTGAGACAGACGTGTGGCTGAAATCGGCAGTCAGATCCGTCTTTTGCTTGAGCAGCATTAGAATTGTGGTGCAAGTGTAAAAAACTTGTATACGGGCAGGTTTAGCGGATTCCTTCCTCCATCGGCACAATGATTATGAATGATAATGCCCTTTTGCCTTCCGGCGTCCTCCGCCTCTGTTAATTTTAGTTTGGTCGTAAAGTCATGTTTGGCATTAAACAAAAACAGCGAGCTCCATTTGATTCTTGTTTACATCTCATCCCAACTCGTTATGCACAACTGGTGTGTTTCATCACCTTTTTTTAGCGTCCGAAACATCTACATCCACACGGTTTTTGTCTTGGGTGCATATCAATGTGACTTTCAGTGAGGTCACTAATTCTTGCATTGCTTGATAGTGACCACTTTTAACTTCGGAATTCTTTTATTTCGCTTCGTAATGCATCTTATCAGTTAAGGTCAAAATCTTACTTATGAATCTGGATCTCTCTTATACTTTGTCGATATGAGATTTGTATAAGGGGTTACAACATTTTATTGAATTTTGAAGTAGATCAAGAGGAAACCTAGTCCAAGAGGAAAGTCAGCCGCAAGCTGGGTCTATCGGTTGCAAGCTCGAAGTAGATCAAGTAAGTCGTAGAGTGTCAGGAGCCGTTACTTGACCCACACAAAACCTAGTCCTAGAGGAAAGTCAACGACCATGGGTGTCGCCGCTGGGCCGCCACTTGGCGTCTAAGCCCAAAGAAGCTTACAGAAGATTTTACTTCATCCCCAAGTCAGATAATCCTTGTTGAGGTGGAGGAAGGACACCTAAACTGACTTGGAATAGGAAAACCCCTAGGATTCCTTCCCTATAGATAAAGAGCTAGGCTTTAGTTTTATGTATACTGCAAAAATTCACATTATCCTTCTATAAACACTATGTTCGAGTGAGAACTTAGAATCCTTAGGATAGGCGCAGTCAAGGAGATGTCGTTATCACCGATGATTGTATCCTCCTTCTCTTTTATGTATATCTAGGTCGAATCGATTGGGTAAGAAATATGAATTCGTTAAAATATGGTTATTTCAGTCCATGATACCGTATGATGCTTGAGAATTTCGAATACCTCTACTATGCTATGTTTTGTGTATGTATATGTATTCGATGCTTATGAGATCTAATGCGTGTGATTCAATTGTATACAACTATTTTCATTTTCTACAATATCATCTAGAATGTTATAAAAACTACTTTTTGTGGTATCTAATTGCCATATGCGTGTACTGGAGGATTGATCACTCATCCATGAAGTATAGGATCAATGCTTGATTGCTAGATCATCAATTCTATAGACCTTATGTTATGGCTCAAGAGTAGGGCTGGAAGTTTGGTACCAGTATTTGGGATATACCGAATACCGTACCGAATTTGTCTATATTTGGTATTACCGAATACACGTATTATTTTGTGGGATTGGGATTGGGATTGAATTTCAATTGTTATTCGGTATTAGGGATTACGGGATTGGGATCGGTATATACCGAAATACCGATCAATACCGAAATATAAGCTAGTGTGTATTTTATCCTCTCAACTAAACTCTCTCATTCACTACTACGCGACCATCAACCACCAAAAGTGTCATTTAATTATACATAGATCATTACATCACTATTTCACACTATTATTAGTCGTCTCTCAACCTCAAATTCATCAAATTAAAGATTACCAATTACAAGAACTTGAGATGTTAGCTCTAGGCAACTCAAGACTATTTGCTTAGTCTCTTCGCTCTAAATTAAACAATAAAATCTAATTTATATATTTAATTTTAATTGCAAAGGTAATTAATTATGTATTCGATAATACCGATTGGGATACCGAAATTATTTAGGGATTGGGATTGGGATACCGAAATTATTTAGGGATTGGGATTGGGATTGATTTTAGATTGTAATTCGGTATTCGGGATTTCGGTATTTGGTATTGGGATACCGATACCGTACCGATTTCCACCCCTACTCAAGAGGCCTACACTTAACTAAGTGTTATCCTTACTTCTCTGTTATTAATTGATTAGTTGATGGCATGAAGCGAGAGCACACATTAGCTAATTAGTGCTTCTCTTGCATATGGTGAAAGCTTGGTTAGGAATGCTGTAGTAGAAGGGATAAAATGATACAATAGATGATGCATTGATGCATGATATGAATGAGAATTGAAATGTATGTTTATTTCAAGTAAACTTCCTATTCAATTACATATCTTTACTTTTGTGATTTGATTTACTTTCTTAGTAGATAACACGAAAATCACCTAAAAAAATCTATCTTTTATTGCTTTTTGTCGAGCATGAGTAGTTGGGCGTGAGTAGTTCTGCATTAGAAGACCTTGTGGAATACGACCCTAGTTTATATAGGATTTTATTACTTGCTTTACTACACATCATGTTTTTGGCATTTCGAGGGATTTCTAATCATATATCAAAGCATCTAACCATCTTATGTCTCTTTATTAGTTTTAGTTTTAATTTATTTTGCAGGTTGTCGTATGAGTCCAGTCCTTACTAGAAGAGAAAAGTAAAAAATAAAAAGATTGTGGAGGAGATAATCAAAGAAGGAGGAGCATCTAGTTAACCCTTGTTGATCTCAAAGGAAGGATAATCTAGCTCAGAAGAGGAGGATATTTCGAGCCCTATCCATCAAGAGTTCAACTCTAGTTGGAAGGAGAATATTGACGAAAACTGCAGCTTCAATCTAGGAGAAGAAACGTCTTGCATATTCCCTTCTACATCATCAAGGATGGTAGAAGAGCAAAGAGTAGTCATCTTAACTACTCTGTATGAGTATTCGAGACCCAAAGCCTCGAATATCACATCAAGCATTGTTGCACTACCAGCAAACATCGAGATTCGTACTCAATTGATCCAAATGGTGCAACAATCCGAGAGATTTGTATGAAGGAATGTTGATGATATAGTGCAATATTTAAAGATCTTTTTGGATATTGTCAATTACCTTCCAGGAAATGAAGGTACTAGAGATACAATCCGACTACAACCTTTTCCTTTCTCACTCATAGGAAAGGCAAAGCAGTGGTTAGATTACCATCAACCATACACCTTCACCACATGGGAGACCCTAGCACAAGCTTTCATTAAAGAATTTTACTAGGAAGACATAGGAGCTAGAAGATGAAATCACACACTTCCAGCAGAAGGAAGGAAAAACATGCTATAAAGCTTGTTGGAGATTTAAAGAGCATCTCAATGCATGCCTCCAGCACAGATTTACACCAGATCAAGTTGCTAAGTATTTCCCAAAATTATTAGATGGAGATACCATAATGATGGTAAATTAATATGCCCATGGTGATTTCACTATAATGATGGGAGCTCAATGCAAAGAGTTTTTTGCCACACTAGCAGTGAAGTCAAAGAACTGGTCCACGCAACCATTAATGAAGCCATTGAAAGCTGCCCAAGGAAATGAGGAAGTTGATGCCCTCTTGTGTCATCAGATGAAGGAACTCACATTAACTAAAAAAGCATCAATAGAACCAGAGAAGGAACCAGTGACAACCATGTTCGTGTGAAGCTTGAGGACTTGATACGAGCACGGATCCGATACTCGTAGTTATCAAAGTAACGCAGCTTCAAGAACAAACAAGAAAATAGATTTTTAGGATTTTTGTTTGTTTGAGATAGGATGGAAATTGAAAGTGCAATCTCAACACAAGATTGGAGAAGACTTTAACAATATAAAAGATAGAATCTCGACCTGATAACATTGTATTTGTACATGTTTTTACCCCTCATTCCTTGATTGTTTAGCTTGGTTTTTATCATACGTTGGCTTATTTTAAGCTATTTTGTGTTCCTTTGTCACATTTCATGTCCTGGCACGTAAAGTGAAGCATACGCGCAAGTTTCAAGTCAATCGGAGATCATTTGGCAATTCGGGAGAAGAAACTCGAGCATGACCCGAGGAGAATGGATTTCTACCTCATACTATGGAAAAATAATCATGGAAACTTGTCATGAAAAGAAAGAGGACGAGACTACAAGCGTATGAGATAAACGGCGACTGATTCGGAGTCCGAATGAGGGAGAAACGAAGCATTAAACAGGAGTGGAGGAAGAAATACGGGCAGGAGAAATATGATCGTATTTTCCCTCCCGTACCCGTATTTTTAGTACCAATAAGAAACACGGGCAGAGCTAAAATACGGGCTGCGAAACGCGATGGTGTTTCTGCTCCCTACTCGGGTATTAAGTCTGTTTTCTGCGATTCTTGAGAGGGAGAGATGGGTTTTTGTTCCCAAACACCCTAGGGACGAAACCTAGAGGGAGAGCGACTTGGGAACATTCTATGAGCTATTTTGGAGGATTTCTTCGCCATTGGAGCTCGGGAATCAAGCTTGGAGATGGAGATTGAAGATCTAGATCAGATTTCTGCATTCTCTCTCTTCTTTATGGAGTAACTTCCCTTCACTTAGGTTTTGAGGAATTCTAGTTCCATGTGTTATGATCTTGGTTGTTTGAATCTTTGGATGCTATATTGTTTGATTATAATCAATTGAGGCATGTTTTGTTGAGTCAATTGGATCTTGATGACATTCTATTGATTTCTATTTCAACCTATGATACATAGAATCTGATTAGGTTGATAGAGCTTCTTCAATTGATAGGCGTGAATTGATTGTACGAGAGCCAGTCAATTCACTGTTTTGTACCTGAATTCGTTCCAAGTAGTGGAGATCTATGTGAATTGCCTTAACATTCTATCCCGGTGAAGGCTAGTCGCCTGTCGGGTATTCAGTCTAAGAGGGCTTGGTCAGCTTAAGAGTTTCCAAGCTATTTTCAGATCTTCCGCAGTTTAATCAACAGTAAAGCAACCAAAAGAATTTATAACTTGGACCTAATTGAGGAGCTAGGGGGAATCATACCCGAGTGAGTTCCCAACCTGTAATTAGTAGTTTAGCCTCAGTTTAGTTAGTAGAGTAGTTTAGTAAATCAATCATTAATCTGGTTTGCTAGATAATGAATTGAAGGTGAGTAATAGTAACTCTAGAGACCCGTGGATTCGATATTATTACTAGTGCCACTATACTGCAGTCCCTTTCATTGGTAACACTTGGCCATTGTTAGGAGTTGTGTCATAGCGAGTCAAGACCACAATCAAAGGAAAAACTTGATTGATACAGAAATATTTCTCAAGTCTAAATCTCAAAGAACCAAGAAAATTCAACATTCTTCAAAAACTAACTCAAAATTCGTTTCTTAAGCCCTTTATATAGTCCAGGGCAAATAAAATAACCAAAAATCCGAAAAGAAACAAAATCCTAATATGAAAAGGAAGCTTGAACTTGTCCAGCCCTGAAACCTGGTCTCAAATTCCTCGGTCGGGGATTTAAGGGCAACTAACCGGGGGGCCTTCTACTGCTAATCCCCTGTCATCTCTCAAATTCCCTGGTCGGGGAACTCGATAATCCTGGCATGGGTGATTATCAAATCAGGACAAGAAGGCCATGAATGAATCAAATGTTGGAGCCATGGACGACAATGACATGCTGATGTCAATTACATTAACCAAGGCTACTAACTGAGACCACAACAAGGAACTTATGATCCTTACTAGAGATTCAACAAACCTTGAATACCTTATGGTCAGTGGCATGTTCTGGGAGGAAAGAAGACTAAAGATTACACCAATATCACCTCTACTAATGCCCCTTATGTTTATGAAGCACAACTGGACAAGAATCCAAGTCCATCGAGATGACTTGGAAATCAACCTCAATATAAGGGGCAAAGAGAAGGTTAATTCCAATCAGCAACCTACCATATTCGAGAAACTTGAGGCAACCATATTTTGTTTGCAAGCAAGCTACCAGAATATCAAACGTGAGCTTGCAATCTTGATTGATGCTAGACCTCAAAAGCCTCAAGGGAATCTTCCCAACAATACAGAGAATGATCCAAAGAAGGAAGAATTCAAAGTAATCTCGAGCCATATAGGAGCATCCAAGAGTTTCCCAAGCTCACACAAGGAAGATGAGGATAAGGAGAATATCCTAAATAGGTTTGTTACCTAGAAGGGAGAAGCTCACTACTCATCCCTCTAAGAATTTTGTAGGAGCTCGAGGAGGAGCAGCAATGGCAATGCCAACATTGGAAAAACTAGTTTCAATGGAAACCCCAAAGGAGAAGCTTGAGATTCTCTTTGAAGATAATGATATGATTGAGGAAAAGGAAACTACTATCAAGAAAACCATTTGGGGTTATGAAGAGTTCATTCTAGTGCATGAAATGAAGAAAGATCCATGCCATTGCATCATCAAATGTATTTTGGATGACCATCACATAGAAAGGGTTTAGTTGATCTTGGTGCAAGCATCAACATCCTACCTCGAAAAAACTATGAGAAAATTGGATTGACTTACATGGAGGACGTAAACATTGAGATCATACTTTCCAACAACACTCCTTGTCAAGATCCTTGAGTAGTCAGAGCCCTAAGTACCCAAGTTGGACCATTTATATTCTCTCTGGATTATGTGGTGATCGATATGAGGATTGACGAAGCATACTCAAACCTTTTTGGGAGATCATTCCTTGTAGGTAATGCATTCTTTTTGTTTATCTTGAATCCTTCTGTTGAGTCTTCCTATGCAATTGGGGAACTGAACTTTTTATATTTCATAATCATTCAAAATTAGTACAAAAATGAGGTAACTCATTCCAACCTTTTTCATTGCTAGAGATTAATTAGTCCATTGAGAACAATGTCTATTTTAAAGTGTGGGGTATAATTGTGTGTTATGTACTACTTCATTATGATTTACATTGATATGTATTTAGTCGTTCAATTTCGAAATTTTATCTAATTTTAGTAATTATATGTTTTGTATGAATTTTTTTAACAACTAAAGATGGTTTTCCATCAATTGACTTGTTTAGTCATCCCCTATAAGCATTTTCACTGCTCATCAGATGGGGTGAGGAGTGGTTGGGGCGGGGGGTTAGGCGGATTTGGATGGGTTTGGAACCACCCACCGTGTGGTGGGTGAAGGGGAAAATGACCCACACTCAACTAAGCATTACATGTGGGTGGGTTGGGTTGGGTTGGGTTAGAATTTTCAAACAAATTAATGCTTAATCAATAAATCATGTGAATTGTTTATTTTACAATACTGGTATTGGTAATTATCCACAAATTACAAATTATTCAATGGATCTAGGGAATCAATGAGTCTATGGAATATCACTTTATCTAGGGAGGTTAGTGTATTGGCTATGAGGGATGTGATAATTAATGAGATATAATAACCATTTGATAAAGTCCCAATGCTATGTTGTTTGATTCATTCATGGTTTTCTGATTATGCAAAGAAGTCTCACTTTCTCAAAGTTTTAAAGTGACTAAGTTCGAAGCTGGTTCCTCTCTAGTACAAGTAAAATTTCCACTCGTTGAATTGATAGCTGATTTGAGGATGCATTTTTAAGGGCACAGATAAAACTTCCAACACCCCTTGTATTCATTATCCCTCAACACAAATTGAGGTATAAGAGTTCAAAAAAGTC
This sequence comes from Linum tenue, assembly GCA_946122785.1. NCBI lineage: Eukaryota > Viridiplantae > Streptophyta > Magnoliopsida > Malpighiales > Linaceae > Linum > Linum tenue. The sequence goes on along the minus strand of CAMGYJ010000007.1, from coordinate 45,524,677 downwards.
CTCTTACAATAGCTGAGATACGAAAATTGTTGTTGCTCAACAAATAAGAGTCTTATGCTCTAGTAAAGCTCCCTACACAAGAAAAAAAAATGATGATGAGAAAATAGAGAAAAAAGTCTGTTGATTTGTGTTTTTAATAAGGCAAAAGTTCTAAAAGGGTATGCCAAATGATGGTGGAATTTCAAAAGCTCAAAATCGTTTATCAAAATTTTCACACTAGGTGTTTTGAGACTATAATGCATGGTTAGCTGTTTATGCTTGAGTTAGTTTGCATAATGTTCTTGCATATTGATGTGGTTAGGATTCTCTCGTGCTATTGTTCACCTAGTAAGTTCACTTTTGATCCACTACCTAAGTTCGAGTTCGAGTGATCCTCGTTAGTTTTCATTGAGTTGTATGGTACGGTTGTGAGTAGTGTTTGACTAGGTACAAACAAAGTTCAAGTGTGAAGTATTTTTTTTATAATACTCAAATTATAATGTTTATCGCTCCCTTATTTGATATATTTTCCCCTTCTATCAATGCATCTTTAGGATTTTTTACTTGAATTCATATTAATATCGTAATTATTTGATCAAAGAGATATGATTAGGCCTAGGGTTTTTTTCCTGAGAAATGTCAACGTAATAGTTAGAAAGAACCACTACCTACAATACCTTCCTATCCCACTAGCAAACTACCCTAAAATCAAAATAAGCTAATTCTAATGGGGACAACACAGGGCCTTAAGTGCCACTCTATGAGCAACCCAGTTGGCAGTCTGTGGAATAGCTCTACAGTCTCTACAATGAGAAAAGGACTAAAGAAGAAAACGACAATCTCGAAATAGGGGGGCCTCCAATCGAATCCTCCACCACACTGAGCTTGAACTTATAGATGACAACTTCTGCACCGCCTTTGAAGATGACACGAGACAACCTTCTAGAATTTGCAAGAGAAACTGAATCCCTAGCTGCAAGGAGTTCTGCAAGGTACGTGTCAGAGACACCTTGATGCTGGACAACCATGACGAGATGCACATGCCCGTCTGAGCCATAAACCACAAGGCCAGACGAGTAGCCAGAGTCTTGGACGACATCATTGAAATTGATCTTCAAATGGTCTTCAGGCGGACATTATCATATATTTCTAACCTAAGCATGCACACAGGGTAGGGATGACGAGGCAGGTGGCAAGGAAGAGAACATTTCATAGAGCTAAAAAGAGAATTGGTGGGCAAGCGAACGACATAAGGCTGGGTATTTTCAAATACCACTTTATTTCTTAATTTTCATATTTTCCATAAGAGGCACACTACCTAGAGAATACTCTTTTGAATTGCTTATCTAGCATGACTGATGACTTGACGCAACCACAAACTAAAATTCATTGTCGGAGCCGAAGCAAGTATATTACTTAATCCCACAAAAGACCATAATTGGAAGGCAAGGGGCAACAAAATTACAAGTGTTCTGTACTTTCTCAAAACCTCCAACAAATAAGACACTGATTTAGAAACCCCACAAGACCTGAGTGCCACCGTTGTCGAAATGAGCACTTAAAGACATTGCTAAATGAAAAATCTCAGCTTGGGAGGAGCCTGTATGACCCAAGTCTTATTCCATAAGTGAGGATCAATAATATGAGCTAGAGACTTTATACTCGAAGCCAATCCATTCTAAGGCTAAGTGGTATTCTGTCCTAACGAAATATTTACTATTTTTGGTAAAATGCCAGACTCTGGTGTCTGATTGAGCAACTTGAGGCATGGCCATCTTGCAAAAAAGATCAACAGATCGAGGAGCAAAACAATACTGCAGCCGTGGAACATGCCATTCCCCTATACCCCTCTAATAAGAAAGGAGACTCCTGGGGAAGAGTTAATATTGCCCAACCTGATCACCGACCTTTCTAGTTGAACTACTAGAATCCGGTTATCATTTAAGGCATTAATGTTGTGCCCATATCCAACCAGCTGCCAACGTAGACCATGAAGGAGCATATTTCTTTCATAGAGAAGACTATGCCAACCCTAATATGGGTTGGATCACACCTTGAATTCCATAATGGAGATAGAACTAAAGTAATGACCTTTATAGATTTGGCTAAGTAAGGAATTTGGCTCAGCCTAAATGCGCCAATATTGTTTTGCCAATAAAGCTTGGTAAAAAGCCTGAAAGTCCCTGAACCCAAATCCACCATGAAATTTACTTTGCATTATTCCCTTCAACAGTCCTAATGGATAGGATTGTCTGATTTACTAGAGAGCCCCACAAGAACCTGGCTATATGGCCATTCAACCGTTTACATGTTTCCTTGGGGAATTTAAAATAGGACATACTGTGGACTGAGAGATTTGTTGCAAATGTTCTTATGAGCGTATCCTTACCAACTTTTGAGAAAGACCTCTGCTTCCAACCATCAAGCTTCTGGCGTAATTTCTTCTCAAGGTATAAGAACGTGTCTCCCGTATGTTTATTGTGTGAGTGTTGTTTAGCATAAACATGTTTCTAAAAAGTGCGCCTAGGCACCCACCTAGGCTTTAGGCATAAAAAAATGTCTTGCCTTGACCTTAAGTAGCGGGCAAGGCGCCTCAAGTGGGTTGTCGGCCCTAGTGGCCCCTAGTCAACACCGAGTTGCCCCTCAAAATGACTTCACGGTGTCTCTTTTCTACCTCTTGATATGCTACCAAGTTAGAGAGAAATAAAGATCGTCCTCCTTTTTCCTTCTTCGCCTCTTGAGTGTTTCTATCCTCAAGGCTAGAGTTAGAGACGATCATCTTTAGAGTAACTTCTTCTTTTCATTTTGCGCTTCTTTTGTCTTAATTCGCGCTTTTTCCTTTCTCTTTTCTCCATACTATGTTTTATACTTTACCATGTATTGTTGATGAGAGTTTAGAAATGAGAGGTAGACGCGTTGCTATTGATTCATGAACTTGTGATACTAGGGAACTGTAAGAAATTTTGCTATGTTTACATCCAACGCTTAAGCATGCCTAGGCATACTAGATGCTAACCAGAGGCTCAACGCCCGCATTTCGCCTAACACTTTTTTGAACCTTTAGTTAAGAGTAGGGGTGGCTATTTGGTCCGGGTTTTTTGGTTTTCCTGAAAAATCGGACCGTATAACCCAGACCGAGACCGCACCAGGACCAGATAGCAAACAATCCAATCTCATCTTCAGGCTTAGATTTGAGGTAAAAAACCATTTGGGATCGGACCGAAATCCGGATAAAGACCGGATAAGAGAGCCCAACACCAAACACTTAACAAACTCCTCACCCTTTGAGGCCTTAGGCCACTAAAATCCCCACAAGTTCAATCTAAAATCAAGACCGAATTGGGACCGAACCGGGTCGAGACCAAACTGTATCCAATCCAATCTTTGATCCTCATATTCCCGAAAAGACCGGATCTCGACCGACTCAATTTTGACCAATTTAACCGAACCGGACCATATAGCCACTACTAGTTTAGATAGTTGCTAGCAAGACTTTCCTTCCTTTCCTTAACGATGAACCCTTTGGAGATTATTAGAGAATTGTGGATTAATCCCTTTTTAACTGTTGGAAGTATTAGTTAAAAACTTAAAATCACAGACAAACAATTAATTTATGTAGTCTATTCGAATTATATTAGGATAGTCTATTAGGTTTTTCCAGTTTTTACCTAAAAATATGTATTTGAGGTCTTTATTTCAATTAAGCAGAAATTAATAGAAGAATTACCTTCCCAAACCCTAAACTCTCTCTATCTCCTAATTTCTCTTCTTCTCAAATTCAAGGCTTCGGCCGATTCTTATTATGTTCTTTCCTTTCCTCCGTCCCAATCTCAATCCCTAATTCTGTTCATATAAACCCTAATCCTCAAATATCAAACCCGATAAAAACCCTACTTATATCACAGATCAATCGAGTCATGAATATTGATCGGGTTACGAGTCAATCAATCCATCAAGATTCTCGTCACAAATCATGCAAGTTCTCGTCACTGACTCTTTCGTCAAATCAAATTACAAACGTTATAGCGAATTGAATGGATCGAATGGACTACTCCGGTCGGTCTCATTTTTGAGCTTTGCGACAGCTGTGTATATGAAATAAGAAAAAAAGGGAGGAGCCGCGTACTGCCTTTATTTGTCACTGTTCTGCATCTATTGATCCCGCAAAGCTGGAATAACGCGTTTATTCATTAAAGCGACGCTCAGCCTGTCCACCCCTAATTTGGGGTTTGTTCGCTTTTATTGCTCTCCTTTATCCGACTTTGCCAAAGCATTTAATTCCATTCCGTTCCTTTGCTGATGGTGATAGTGTCGTCGATCTCAACTCTCAAACATACATTTCTGTGGTTTTGATGTTTTCTTTCAGTTATGGAATCGAATTTCTGGACATACCGCTGGAGTTTGGCTCGGACCAATAATTGTTTCCTTTCCCGAAGTGATCTGCACTATAAAATGGTTTGGTTTTGCAGTGACGAACGTTCAAGTTTCCTTGACGTTTACTCCAATTGAATTTCAACTCGAAATTAATTACCTTCTTTTTGTTTTTGACATTAGATTGATTACTTATCAGATCTATTGGTTTATAGTAGTTCAGTGGCGGAGCCATGTTGATGCCACGGGAGGTTGTAGTCCTCTTCAACTCTCAAAATTATGTAAAATTACATATAAATTGTGTAATATATTTGGAACATATGGTGTTTGTAACATATGGATACGAAATTATATGTCGGTATTTGAACACTAAATTTTGTCAACATTAGTTAACATTTTTTTATCACCCAGCCACAATTTAAATGATAGTTATCGTTATTTATATCTAATACATTTTATTTCCTGCCGTCAAAATCTAATTTTATTATTATTCTTCTTCCACCATATTCTCCTTTTGTTGAAACTCGCTTTATGCAAATAATGAGTTATCTTATAACGATGTCTTATATATTGAACCTCAACTAGATTATTATAGGTTGACTAGAGATGTCTAAAACTCAATAAATTTATTATGTTTTTTGAGATTATGGTCATTGAAAGAAGTAACTTGGCATTGTTGCTATGCCTAACCTTCCAATTCAAAGTGTTGAAAGGACACTTGTAAGGAGCTACATAAAAAAACTCTATAGAATTGAATTATCAGTAAAAAAAAATCGTGAATAATTATTTGATAAGATATATGGAGATTGATATCATATGAATACAATCTTACTATTCTCACTACACCATTGATGGTAACACTTACAAAAAAATTTATCGAAACGAGATACCATTGTGAAAATCACAATTAGTGTGCTTTATAAAAACTTAGTTTTAAAATAAATTAGAGATAATAGTGATGCATGAATTTGAATTATAACCCGAACGCATTGCAAGAAATCATGATAATCCATTGGACAGTCTACACAGAATAGCAAGTGATTATTTCAAGTGCTCATTTTAGTTCAATTGAAAGATTAATAAGATTCAGTTTTGTGAACAGTTATCGGTCGGTGGAAAGCCATAAAAATGTGCATCTCCTTTTATCTTTTGTTAAGATTCGAATGTTTTTAAGTTCTTACAATAAAGGAAATGTAACTGGAGCTGACTTTATCAATTTCTTTAATATTCTTATTATTTTCATGTTGGAAAATCTTACTTTGATTATGCTCAAACTTTGAAGAGAAAGTGATTGTTATTGGTCCACACTTCTATAATTAACGTTTGAATAAAAACGCCTGTTTGAACTTTGAAGCTTATGGAATTCAAGTAAAATTGGTCTAGTATTTATATAGAAATCATATTGTGATAAGAGTTTTGCAAATACAACTATGGGTACATGTACACCTATAACAAGTCTTTTGTAGCAGCTTTGGATAGGTTGTTATGGCTAATTCTAGGCACTAGATACGACCGGAAGACAACAAAAGATAAGAAAATTAATTCTAGTTACGTAATATATAAGTTGATTTTATCATATTTTTTGTTATATCTATATTCCATGTATTTATAAGGAAAATGAACCTCCGATATTACCTCTATTTTGCGATATTAATTATATCGATGAAAAATTTAACAATTTCCATGTATTTTTGTAAAAGACGTTTACAACACCTACAAGTCAATAGAGGAATTAAAAATACTTCGAATAGCTCAACCCAAAATTATAGAACTAGGTAGGACTTAGGAGTTGTTGGGAAAATCTTTTCCTTTCTGCATCCCAAAGCTCCTTGGTTATGCATCCTATCTTATACCATTACTTTCTCCTCCCATACCATAGTAATTACCATACCATACCAATTTAGCATAAATTCTATTAATTATGGAATTCAACATCATAACCAAACCGAAACTAATATAATATAAAATTAACCAAACTAAATTTTAAACAGTTTGGTTAATTGGTTAATCAAATTAACCAATATAATAGAATATTGTCATTACCTGAGAAAAAATCCTGGATGAGTATTTTCCTGGTTGGAAGTCACAGATACTTACTCGTCTAATCAGGTTGGCAGAATTTGGGTTCTATCGAGAGCCCATTGTCCTATTGTGGTTCATGATAGTACTGAGTTCTATGTGCATGGATTCTTACAGTGGAAGGAGAAGGCTCAGATTACCTTTGTATATGCATCTAATGACGTCAGTCAGAGAGAAGCCATGTATCAAGATCTTAAGCAGAAAATAAACACAGCTATTCCTTGGCTAGTAGTGGGGTTTTTAATTCAATCCTGAATTGTAGGGAGTCTTCTACTCCAGTGGCATTGGGGTAAGTGCTAGGAATTTCAGTAGTTGGATTGAGGAGATGCAGTTGCTTGAGCACAAAGTAGTAGGACCTTGGTTCGCCTGGGCTAACAAGCAGGAAGGTAACCCCATTGTCAAAAGGCTGGATAGGGTGCTTGTGTCTGAGGGTTGACTTACTCTATTTCCCAGAAGCTCAGTCGGATACCTTACCAGGGTCTTTCTGATCATTGTGGTCTTTGTCTGTGTACAAACTCATGTCAGAAATCCTTACCAAAGGCCTTCAAATATTTTAGTTTCTGGAAATCCCATCCTCGGTAGTAAACTTGGTAAAAGAGGGATAGAGTTGTCCTGTTCTGGGTTCTGCCATGCAGCAGCTTTATATCAAGCTTAGAGAAAATAAGGTGAGACTCAAGAAACTTAACAAGGAGCATTATTCAGAGATCCATGAGAAAGTAAAGCCAGCACAATTAGAGCTAGATTTGGTTAAAAAAGAAGTGTTGGAGCGCCCTGGCTCCTCGGTTTTCCATGCTACGAAGAGGTGTATGATCTAGCTTCTTGAACTGAAGAAGGCTGAAGAATAGTCCCTCCAGCAGAAATCAAGGCATGTGTGGGTTAACAGTGGTGATTCTAGCACACAATTTTTTCATAGCATGGTCAGAACTATTCAAGAAGTTCTATCACCCATATAGTTACACAAGATGGCAGAGTCCTAGATAATTTGGATGACATTGGACATGAAGCTGTGGGGTTCTATCACAATCTTTTGGGGGTGCCTAATCCTTCATTGAAGCATGTGACAGTGGATACTCTAAGAAACCTTCTTTTCCACCATCTTCCTTCTGATACCTCTTCTCTATTATTGCTGATGAAGTCAGCAAGGTGGTCCATAAGATGAAAAGAGGCAAAGCCCCTGGTCCTGATGGATTCTCTGCAGAGTTTTTTCAGGACAATTGGAACTTGGTTGGCAAATTAGTTACTCAAGCTATTAAGGATTTCTTTACTACAGACACATTGTGAAGAGAGGTAAACTGCACTATCCTCACCCTCACCCCTAAAGTTCCCAATGCTAGTTTTATGAAGCTATCCAGAGCTATATCCTGTTGTAATTTCATCTATAAGTGCATCTCCAAACTCCTAGCGAATCGTCTGAAGAAATTCATGCCATAGATAATTAGTCCTAACCAGACAACTTTTGTTAAAGGGGAGCTAATTTTAGACAATATTATTCTTGTCCATGAAATGGTTAAGTGGTATAAAAGGAAGAATGTCTCTCCTCGTTGTGCTCTTAAAATTGACATAATGAAAGCTTTTGATAGTGTGGATTGGAGTTTCCTATATAGTATAATGACTGTTATGGGGCTTCCAGAATTGTCTGTCAAGTGGGTAAAGGGTTGTCTTGAATCTGCTAGCTTCACAGTCTGCATAAATGGATGCTTAGTGGGGAACTTTCTAGCTAAAAAGGGGGCTTAAACAAGGTTGCCCTTTATCTCCTTACCTTTTTGCTATAAGTACAAAGGTTCTTAGTTGCATGTTAAACAGGGCAGTAGCAAGAGCAGTACTTCCTTATCATCCTCAATGCCTTAGAATAGGTTTAACCCACCTTTGTTTCGCTGCTGATATTCACCAAGGGCAGTAGCAAGAGCAGTATTTCTTTATCATCCTCAATGCCTTAGAATAGGTTTAACCCACCTTTGTTTCGCTGCATTACTTCCTTATCTTCTTAGTTGCATGTTAAACAGGGCAGTAGCAAGAGCAGTACTTCCTTTATCTCCTTACAGTTGCTGAGATTCTGAAAAAGTTTTACTTAGTTTGTGGTTTAAGATGTAACCCTTCGAAAAGTGAAATATTCAATGCTGGAGTGACTATTGAAACAAGAGAAGAACTTGCTAGGTTTTCAAGATTCGAAGAAGGCTGTCTCCCAGTACGCTATCTGGGGATTCCACTGAATGCAAGGAAGCTAATGTCTGAGGACTGTTGTGCTTTAGTGGATACAATTACTAGCCAAATTAAAGGATGGCCCCAAAAATCCTCACATACACAGGTAAGCTTCAGTTAACAGTAGCTGTCCTAGCAAGTGTCATCAGTTATGGATGAATGTCATTCAACTCCCAAAAAAAGTGGTGAAGAAGGTTGAAAACATGTGCTCTAAGTTCTTATGAGGGAATTCGGTGCAAGGGAAAAAAAGCTAAAGTAGCATGGAAACATGTGGCTCTGCCAAAACAAGAAGGAGGGCTAGGTTTCAAGGACTTGTTGTCTTGGAACCAATCATGTTTAATTTGACATATATGGGCTTCTCTCATTGACCAGAAGACTCTTTGGATTGCGTGGTTGAAGGAGTACAGATTGAGGAATCTTAGCATCTGGGAAACTCAGGCCACTGGTTCATGAGTTTGGAATAAAATCCTCAAACTTATACCTCTTGTTAGCACGTATCTAGTGAAGACTGATCATGGGGTTGAATGGTATGGATCTCTAATGACATGTTTCAGTATTAACAAGTTCTGGGAAAGTATTCGACCTAGGCAGCAAATGATATCTTAGTCCAGCTTAGTATGGAAAGGGCCTCTGATTCCCAAATATTCATTGCTTAATTGGCTCATTCTCAGTGACAGGATCACCACTTTGGATAAAGTTAAAAAGTGTGCCCGGAGGTTAATGACTCATGTCCTCTGTGTCAATCAGCTCCGGAGTCAAAATATCATATTTTCTTCTCTTGTCTCTATGTACAAGAACTCTGGGGGATTGTATTCTGTCCATTGTGGTAGTTTTCTTTAATTTCAAATTTCCACACTACAACTCAGACTACAGTCAGGAGGCTAGGTAAGAACTTGGTTGGGAGAATATTGTGGTGTTTACTACTTAGTGAAGCATGGCACGAGCGCTGCAAGAGGTTGTATGGTAAAAAGTCTCTTTCACAAGTAGGTTTGGCTCAGAAAACGCAACAAGTGGTGGAGGCAAAGTTAGCAGGGGATCATCGATTTGCAGAAGCTGCAGCAAGAAACCCTTTATGGTTTCAGTAAGTTTGAGTGATCTTGTGTAGTTAGGGCAATAGTTGATGTATGTACTTGCTTAGCCTATATGACTGGTTAAGTTTGGTTACTTAGTGTAACTTTGTATTCTTGATCTTATGATGAATAAAACCCACCATTCATCGGAAAAAATATCTTGTTAATGCATCAATCCGTAATTTATACAAGGACTAAAACATAATAACCTATACATAGTTAATCCTCAACATAAATACATGAAACTAATACAGTTATCATTAGAAGTATCCACCTAACAAATATATGCCAATGATATGAGGTTTATGAATGGAGTGTCTGTGCGAATTGTCTTAATTAGTTTTTAACAATTATCAGAGGATGAAAAAGGTCTTCCATTTCACGTTGTCATCCAATATAATTTATGAGGTTTTTCTCAATTAGGTGTCCATAACAAAAATAGTATAAGAACAATAATGAACTTTACTATTTTTGGGTCCAAAAGGGAGGAACACATGAACCTTGGGTGGTCATACAAAGTATTAAGTATGACTATATAATATATTAGATATATGCGAATTTCTTAATTGGTTTTGTTAGTTAGCAATGTCTGAAATCAAATCAAACCACATAAACCAAACAAACTAAAAATTTTAACCAAACCAAACTAATTATCCAAATTAACTTAATATTGTTGATTAAAACAATTACCACTGTAACCACTCTGTTTGAATACCCTTAACACTCTTGTAGTGTTTGACGCCGCCTCCTAGCTTTCCCGTCACTTCTCTCTCTCATGTGGCAGCATTGATAGCAGTGAATAGCCGACTTGATAGCAGAAAAAACAAATAGACTACGATTGATTGATCGGACGAAATCGCAACGCTGCCACCTGCAATCGGTTCTTGTCAAAGCTACAACAAAATGATCTCGAGGCTATAACCTGGTAATAACACAAATACAAGTACAAGAGAATGCGAGGCACCATATTTACGTGGTTTTCTTGACAGGTATCGTCAAGACTAGTCCACGGCACAAGGCAGAGTTCAATCTTATTCACGTACGTGTTACCTAGGTCGGCCATCAACATGAACTATACACTACAAAAAAAAGTTCCTATGGCAAGGGTTATTTTCCTTCGTAGCAAGGGTTTTAACCCCTGCTACATGATGTAGCAAGTGTTTAGCCAACCCTTGGACGGACCCTTGGCAAAGCCGCCCCTGCTATGTGTAGCAAGGGTTATAAGCGACCCTTGGTGCAAGTCCCCTGCAGCGGTTGTAGCAAGGGTTTAAACCCTTGCTACACGTATGTGAAAAATTCAAGCGTGAGTTGCTCGTACCATCGGTTATAACCCTTGCATAATTCGTTCCTACATCTAGCAAGGGTTTCGACCCTTGCTACAGGCCTTTGTAACTTTATATAAAATTGCTGAAGATACACTACTTGCAAGGGTTTAAACCCTTGCACAGTTTGTGACTAAAGCTAAAAAATATTTGTGTCGAAATCAAAATGGTCGCTAAAAGTCGTCACTAAAGAGAGGCAACAAGATTCGCGACAAAAGCTTGGTTGCAAACCCTGGTCATTAAAACAAATCCAGAACCAAGTTTGTTACTAAAACTCATACCATATACCCATTAATCATAATATAATATGATTCATAATCTAAAATGGTGTTCTTTACATGACTAAATACTAATCACCATGAACATTCAAGCATACTCAAAAGAACCCAAAATGGTGCTCTTTACATGACTAAATTCATACCATATATCCATGAATCATAATATAATATGATTCATAATCCAAAATGGTGTTCTTTACATGGTGTTCTTTACCATCGACCATTTCCAAAATGCTTCATACAACATTTGATCACGAAGCTCGAGATCCCATTGATGGAGTAGGAGCACTAGTGGCACCCTGCTCATAAAATAAAATAAAGAAATAAAGAAAACCCAGAATGTGATGTTACAGAATAGACTCAAGCTCAAGCACTCAGCTCATGAGTCAGCATACTCCACAATGTAATGTTAAGCAGTAGATACCTAATATCATTACTGAAACATGATACTCACACTTATGGAAGATAAAAACAGAAGTGCTCTGTTAGGTTTGGTTGCATGATTTGGATAGAAATAAAACCTCCCATCAACTCCAAAACATGTATGTAACCAACTTAATGTGGACACGATACAACAATAGAAGGAAGGGGGGCTTAGGGTAGCACATCAACTCCAAACGAGGACCAGATAACGAAGACAGAAGACACCCTCAACTCCAAAAATAAGACCTATGGCATTCAGTCATAAACACACAAGCTTCCAGAATTACCCCCCCCCCTCCCCCCTCAATCATCAAAAACAGCATAATTAAATAGTCATAACTGAAGTTTTACCTTGGTGATTTCAGTATTTGCCGGTGAAATGGTTTGAACTCTCTTCTTTTCCAATGCTCTATCGACAGTGGAGTCAAGGTGTTGTTCTTTGCAATCGTCCCAAGAAAGGATGCAAAAAGAGATGGCTTGCCACCACACGGAACTCCAAATTCGTCAATCTCCAATTCGATCCTTTCACTTGCATCCATGTTCCATACATCTTGCACCCTCGTTTTTCCTCGTGTTTTCTGATTTCTGCCATTTTCCCCTGACACCAAATGGCAAATTAATTAAGACTTTGCTAAGACATTCATTTAGAATTTGCCTTAGTTTTAACTCCAACATCAATAGATATGCTATCTACAGAGGAACTACCTCCTTCAGGCAAAGTTATAACAGCAGGCCCATTTTCACCAGTATTACCACAACCACTACTTTCTCCTCAATTCACCTCTTTCAAGGTTTTTCCAGTCTCATTCATCCCCACAATTACTTCATTCTCCATCCCATCAAATACAAGAGAAGCAAAAGGCACAGAAAAACGAGCTTTTGACCCACAATAACAACTAGCACAAAGGTTCCACTTTCATATTGCAATTCAGAAACAGGGAGGAAGTTCATTCACAAACAAAATGGTGACAAATATAGAATCATGGTCTCAGCTAATTAATACATGAAACAGACTGTTTCCTGCTATAAAACAACCAGTGCTGTGAAAACCGAGCCGAGCCGGCCGGCCGAGCCGCCAAAACCGCCAACCGGGCACAAAACCGGCTCGGACGAGCTATTTAGCCGGACTGGTTCTTTGGGGCGGCCGGCGAGCGGCCGAAGCGGTTAACCGCTCGAACCGCTCGAGCCGGTCGTCCGGTTTTTTAATTCGACCGGTTGATTTAATTAAAAAATTTTTTGGAAAACTAAAGGGGGTCGGGGTCGGGCTGCAGAAGCAGAACCCTAATTTTTTTATTTTCATTCTTCTATCTTCTTCGTGGAGAAGAGGCAGCGCCGCTCCTCCTCGTCGCCTTTCCTCAGCGCCGTTCCTCCTCGTCGTTCTTCTTCCTCCTGCGGCGATCCCGCCGTTCCTCCTCGTCGCCAGCACAACGTCATTCTTCCTCCTGCGGCGATCCCGCCGTCTCCCGTAGCTTCCCTCTCCGGCGACTCTGTTGCTTCCCTCTTCGGTCCGGCGACTCTGTTGCTTTCCTCTCCGGCGACTCTGTTGCTTCCCTCTCCGTCCGCTCCGTCTAACTTCTCGGCCGGATCCGGCCTCGTCTTCTTGCCGGCTAGAGGTCGGTTGTTGTAAGCTATAACCTCATCTTTAAAAGGAAACTAAGACTTAGCCTAGCAATTGTATTGTCGATTTTCAATCTGAAGATCTATATATGTTCAAGTCTCTCATGTGGTCACTGATTCAAACTTCAATCCTTGTTATTAAATTAAAATTCCGATTCATGAAGGGTAAAAGAAAGCCATGGATTGAATAGGGTTTGATGTATTTTTCTTCTTCTTTTGTTCAAGCCACAGCTACACTTACTATCTTTTCTTTAAATTGTCTACCTAATTTCCCCCTTTGTCTCCTGTATGATCATTTACAACACCAAGCTCTACTGGACTTAATTCCCCAATCCTTCATGAACAGAGGTACCGGTTCTCAAACGGTTTTTAAACGGTCTAAGGCCGGCTGGACCACTAATAACCGAGCCGTTCACGTTACCGGGTCATACTCCGGCTCGGCTTTGACAGCATTGAAAACAACCATAGGGAGACTAGAACTTCAGATTTTCACACCATAGCTAGTGGAAGTGAGTAACTTTCTTCAAAAAGCTACGCTAAGGTTGTTGTTTGATTCCCCCCCCTAATGATTAAAAGGATATGTTCATTTTACGCAATATATGATGATTCCTTCATTGCTTTTGTATATGGTACAAATTAAAGGAAGCAAGCCTCATCATCCGCAGGTTTACAAAATGCCCAATTAACCTCTGAAACTAGAAACATATTAAGAACTAAACACAAAGGGTAAAGAAAAGAAGAGGTGTAACTGTGTAAGTAAGCTAGCTAGTAAGGAAAGGAAAGGAAAGGAAAGGAAAGGAAATTAACTCAACCATTCTAGGAACAAGCACTCTCTAGACCACCAAAGTTCAATAAATAAAAAGTGGTTTCTATGCTAGCACAACAAGTTTTTGTATTCCATATAGTACCTGTGCTAGCAGACCCTTCCTCATGTTGAGACGATGAATGTCCATGCTGAAAGCCCTCTTGAGCGTCAGATTCAGTAACAATTCTCAAATTTCTTAGATTCCTTGAACTTGAAACCATCTGTAGTCATGAAAACAACAGCAGGAAGACAAATTCAGAACATTATATCACACAAAACCTTGAAAATGAACAATCACAAATAGCTTTGACACAACTTCCTAGCAAATTATGTCTCTTTCAGTTCATTGCTCTGTATCTACTGCCATGCACTTTCTTACTGCCCATTTTAATTACCTTTTCCACACAAGAGAAACATGACAGTTAAAACAACTTATGGGATAATTTCAGATAGTTAAGGTAAAATTAAGAGCTTATGAACATTAGGCAGAAGTCATTAATCTCTGGGGATAAGGAGTGATCATCACACGTCCATAGGCAATAATGGAACCACGTTGAGAAACTAGCTTAGGTGGATCTTGCCTTCCTTTTTTTGCAGAAATCTTGTTAATGCATGAAACTTACTATATACTGAGAGCAAGGGCCTACCAACAACAGTAAGAATACTACAGCTCAAGGAAAATGAAGACAAATCACATTTTTCTAAGCAACTACTAAAACAGAGATTTAATAAAACCAGCACAACGATTGTCGTATGATTCAAACCCTAAGAGATTCCATCTGTAACCTAACTAACACGAGCTCGCTCGCGCGAGAGAGGGAGAGCGCAAGTGAGGACAGAAGAGAGCGAGCCAGGGAGAGAGAGCAATCGAGGGAGGGAGACAGAAGACACCTTTCAACCGGAGCGAGCGACGGAGACCTAATCGAGCAAGGAAGATCGGAGACCGAACGCCGGAGTGAGCGATGGAGACCGGAGAACCAACGGTCGAAGAGAGCGAGTACGATTGGAGAGTCGCCGGTCGGAGTGAGCGAGTAAGATTGGAGAATCGACGGCGGAGTGAGCGAGGAAGATCGCGATCGCCCTTCAGCTGGAGACAGCCGGAGAGAGGAATCGTTATTTACCTTTATTAGCTTTGTTGTTATTTATATTTTGAATTGATAAACTAAAAGAGAACCAAAAGGGAAACAAGGGGTCTGCTCGTACCGAGAAATGGAACAGGGGCTGAAATTTGGTTCAAATCTTAGCAAGGGTTATGGAACTCTTGGAAAGAAGCTTTGCTACCGAAAAATGTAAAAGGGAAAATAGGGGGTTCTCGCGTCTGGTGAAATTTGGTTTAAGAGTTAGCAAGGGTTACAGAACCGTTTCAAAAAAAAGTTGCTACTGAATATTCCGAAAAAATTAGCAAGGGTTACAGAACCTTTGCTATGGAACCCTTGGCAAAAGTCATTTTTTTTGTAGTGATATATACTTGGCCGACCCGCAGCCCTAACTCCTTACACGACAATATTATGTACATTTACAAAATAGTACCTACACTTCTAACACAACCATGTCCGGGAGTGTTGAAGGAATTTGTTGGAAAAGAAGAAATGTTAGAGTCGCC
This sequence comes from Linum tenue, assembly GCA_946122785.1. NCBI lineage: Eukaryota > Viridiplantae > Streptophyta > Magnoliopsida > Malpighiales > Linaceae > Linum > Linum tenue. The sequence goes on along the minus strand of CAMGYJ010000007.1, from coordinate 45,508,931 downwards.
AGCGAGAAATTCCTCCCTAATGGCGAATACTCGGATCGTCTTTCATATATGTTGTTATAATATGTACAATCAATTATGTACCTGTTGTACATGAAAGTGAATTCTTGTACATTAAAATTTGTGCAAAGAAAACTTATGTACATAATATTTTTATACATAAAATTTGCGTACAATGTACATGTTCTAATAAAAAAATTAAGTTCTCTGCTCAACTCTCATCTCGCCCCTTTCCTCATATTGTTGAAAAGTTAGATGCTCAAATTCTTGTTTTTACCACTTACCATATTTATATAATTTTCTTATACATATTTATTACATTTTACTATATTTTATATGGATTTCATAAGTATTTGATCAATATACTTATAATAAATTTAGGTTGTGTTTTAGTATCATTTTATGTATTTTTAGTATGATTTTGTAGTTTTCAAGGTAAAACACAATCAAGCAGACGAAAGAATCTATCGTGGGTCCAACAGCCATTGGGCTTCCGCCAGACCTAACCCATCAAGTCGCCGGCAAAGTCCATGGAGATGTTACTTGTGAGCCAAGAAGCCCATTGGAGAAAGAAAACAAGCAGCAGTGGTCAATGCCAGGAGGACGATGCTAAGCCCAAGTTCAATGAAATCTTCTAGAATATTCATTGCTTCGTCCCCAAGACAGAGAGCCCGAGTCCTACTCTTACAATGAAGCTTTTGTCCGAATTTTAGGTGTAAAAAAACTAGAAATTCCTTTCACTTAAGTACAATAAAACAGGGTTTAGTTCATAGTTTTTAGACACTCTTTTACACATAATAACAGTTGAAGTTGTGCCAGAGCAAGGTGAGGATGCATTCATCATCATCATTGATGTCTTCTCCATCTCTTATAGCTAACTAAGCATGTATTGTTTAGGGATGTGAATTCTTCTGTGCTTCATGCATCTAATTTCTATGATTTAATGAGATGTTTTGGTCATTATATGCTTATATCATTCGATGCTTATAGAATTAGACGCCTTAGTCACTCTATGTTTATATCGTTTGATGCTTTCGTTATTTGATGCCTTAAGCATTCTATGCTTATATCATCTATTATGTGCTACTATGGTCTTGCTTATAATACTAACATAGGTGATAACATGGTATTTGCACATGTTTTTCACTTATTTTTGGACCGTTTGGGATATATTTGTTGTAGCAACAAGTTGATTTTATGCTAGGTTGTGTCTATTTGTGGTATTTCAAGCCCATTTTATGAAAGAAGTCCTTGGGCAACTTTTGGATCAAATGGAGAAGACAACCATGACTTCTGAGCCCCAACAATGATATCCATTGCCAACCCGTGACTCAAATACGGGGAAACAAAAGCTTCAAGTGTAAGTCACGGGCGGACCCTTCAAGTCATGGTCATGCTCATGACTCCTAGCTCACGACCGTAACTCTTGGTTTTCGGTTTGAAGGGACAACATCGTTTATAGAGTCATGGGCAGAACAAGCAAGTCATGATCATGACGTGGGCCGTGACTTGTGAAGCTCTAGTGAAATAAAAGGCAGACTCAGGCACAGGGAGGGGGATCCGATTTTTCAACTTTTGAAACAATCTAAGAGAGTTAAAGAGGCATAAAGTGACAAATAACAACCTTGGGAGCTGATTCGAGCCGCCTAAGACCATCAGAGATCGACCCTTCACCCTTGGAGTACCGATTGATCACTTGGAGAAGATTTCATTCTCACACATGATGATATCCATCTCCAGCATTGTGTTTTCCTCTTTCTCTATGGAGTAAACTCCTCTCTTCCACTTGGGTATGAAGAATCCTATATCTGTATGTTAGGAATAGCTATATGATTTCATATTCATGAATTTGACGATTATATATTCAATTGAGGCATTAATCAGAACTATATGAATCTTGATCAAGTTTGTATGATTCCTGCTTTGACCTAGAACGATTGTCTCTAAATAGATCAATAGAGACAATTGAATTGGAAGTAGGGAATCGATTGGACGAGAGTTAATCAATTCATTGCTATGTACTGGAGTCAAACCCCAGTAGAGGAAGTCTGTTTGAATGGCCTAGGTAGTTTATTCTGGTAGAGGATAGTATCATGGCTGGTATTCTATTCAAGAGGATCTAGAGTGCTTTAGTCGAGACTCCAGACTATCTCAGGGCTTTCCTCAATATAAATATTAACTGAATTGGATTGGGTGAACTAAAACTTGGCCTAACTGTAGACTAGGGGGACGCTTACCTGAGTGGTCTTTCTCAAACTTGGAAATCAGAATATTTACCTGCTTTCATTTCTGCTTTGCATGTCACCAACTCTCTACACCTTGACCGCTGGATAATAGATAATTCACCGAGCAGTCAATACATCTAGGACCCGGGTTGACAAGTAAAAATGAACCCACTATGCTAAATTTCAGAGTTATGATTAGGCAAAATTCATTTGTGTAGCCAAAACTTTGACGGTTTTGCCGAATATAGCCACTTTTGGCAAAATACCAAAAATAGCCAGAATTTTGAAAGTTTCATGACAAATATAGCCATTTTCTTTACAAAATTTTACAGCGTTAGTGACGCCGTTAATTATATTAACGATACGCTTACTGGGCTGCCAACTCACCGGACACGTCATCGACAACTCAACGTTTGATGGCACGTGGGTTGACACGTCAGTTTTAATTAAAATAAAAATTTTTAAGGGTTTTTATACCTAATGCATCCTTCATCGTGGTGTTCTTCTCCTCCCTAGTCGCCGGTCAATAGATCCGACCGTAACAATGCTAATCAACCAAAAAGAATTGGGATCTGGCTTTCCAAGCGACGGTGACAGATGAAATAAATGATTAAGCAACGATTACGACGATGAGAGAGATGGCTGCGAGAAGAATAAGAGCTCCGACGAATCCACTTCAGCCCTGACGCCCAGCTTCAGGCCCGACGAATCCGCTTCAGCTCCGACGCCCAGCATCCTCCCTCTTTGGATTTCCACCCCTTCAGTGGCGGTTCCCACAAAAACACCAAAACCCACAAAAACAAATCTCCCAGAACCCTCCTTTTCTATTTCAGTAGACCAAGAAAAACCCCAAACCCAAATCTCAGTGGAGATTGGACAGAGAGTAACTCCAGATTCGTCGGTGAGGGGGAGCGAAGAAGAATACGAGTAATTGGGGGCAAATAAAAGCGATTTCCTGACTTCTTCCCAACTCGTCTGCGACTGCTCAATGTTCTGCTGCTTTTAGATTCGTCGTTCTTGTTCGTCTGGCACTGGTCCCCTCACCTGCGGCGAACCTCAAAATCGGGGATGAGAGAGAAGTGGGTGAGGATGGCTGAAGATGGTGTGGCAGTGAAGACGATTAATGGTGGCGGAAGCAGAGATGATTTTGGACGAAAGGCGACGGAGGTTGTGGTCGTGGGATTTGTCGGCGGAGAAGAGCTCTTCCGCCTCTTCGTCGAATTAGGGAGAATGGGAAAGTGAGAAGGGACTGATCGCTTCCTCATAAAACTCCTTAATTTTGTTTTTTTTGTTTTTTTGTTTTTTTTAATCCACGTGGGTAATACGTATAGGACAAAAATTGCCAACTCAGACGATCCGTTAGTCCAGTCAGCAGGTTAACTCACACCGTCAAAGAATTGGACGGAAGTGGTTATTTTTGGTATTTCGCCAAAAGTGGCTATATTTGGCCAAATCGTCAAAGTTTTGGCTACACAAGTGTATTTTGCCTTACGATTATGCTTTTTTATGTCTTGGGGTGTTAGTATTTACGACTCAATAGGTTTTTACAAAACTACTCTTATGTTGTACTCATTTTCTTTAGGTGTGTATGAAGGGAAGTGTACAGCCTTTCGTGCATGAATAAGGTAGATGCTTGATATAGTAAATTGTCAATGCCACAAACCATTTTTATGGTTCATAGAGGCCCTAAATAGCAATATGTTGTCCTTACTTCCTTACTTCCTTGATTTATTGAATAGTTTATGACATGAAGTGAAAGCACATATTAGCTAGTTGTAGTTCCTCTTGTATGTAGTGAAAGCTCAGTTAGGAATGCATTAGTGGAAGGGATAGGGTATCTATCAATGCCATGCCCACATGTGTGTTCAAGAAACTCAAGAAAAGAGCACTCACCCTCACCAAGATGACCATTCAATTGGCATATAAGAATTATAGAAGACCTAGAGGATTCCTAGAAGATGCTATCATCTTAATTGGTCCATTTGATTTCCCTAAAAACTCGTTATAATGGATACTAAAGATGATTATTCAACATTGCTTCTAGGAAGACCCTTCTTGGCTACTTCACAAGCACTCATCGATGCCCATGAAGGAAGCTTATGATTAGAATGGGGTCCAAAGCAACAACATTCAATCAAAGAAAGGGAAGGAAGCATACTTACACAATATGGGATGAGGAGTAGCTCCAAGAGCAAGACAAGCTGGAACTTGTGTGCTCCATTGCTTATTGGAAGATTGATGGTCCACTAGAATGATTTTTGATCGCTGAGAAAATTCATATCTCAAAGAATTGGATCTCTCAACCAGGAATGAATGAACCAGCTAACGCTGACAAACCTGATCCTCCTATAATGAAAATGCCACCTCTAGCAACAATCAAGACATCATATGAGGGGCCACTAAAACTGGAGATGAAGGTGTTACCGGTTAATTTAGAGTATGCATTCTTGGTGGAAGGAGGAAAGCTACCAGTCATCATAAACTCATCACTGGCAACGGAGCAGAAGGAGAGTCTGATAGCACTATTGAAGAAGCACAAGAAGGCCATAACATGTAGGGCTAGAAAATGGTTTGGTCCGATTAAACTAGATTGGATTAACGTGATTTTTTGAAACCATTTTGATGCTCAACTTATATTGTTTATCGCTTACCATTTTTTATACATTTTCCCTTCTATTGACGCATCTTTAGTACATTTTACTGTATTTCATATGGATTTCATAGTTATTTGATCAATGTGCATACAATAGACCTAGGTTGTGTTTTACTATCATTTTATTCATTTTTATATGGTTTTGGGATTTTCAAGGTCAAACACAATCAAGGAGGAATTTGATCAGTCATTGGATCGAATAGGAGGATCAATGGAGAAATTATCAGAAGATCACGGAGTAATTCATCCATTAAACAAAGCCAAACAAAGAGTGGCCTTAGAGGAGAATTTACTGCCCAAGCAAATGAAAGAATCCTTAATGGGTCCAACTGCCAGTGGGTCGCCACCATATTCAACCCATCAAGTTGGTGCCAAAGTCCATGGAGAGGTTACTATGGGCCAAGAAGCCCATTGGAGGAAGAAACCAACATCGGTGGTGTTCACAAGGAGGTTGTCGCTAAGCACAAGCCCAATGGAATCTTTAGGAATATTCCTTGCTTCATCCCTAAGAGAGAGAGTTCCAGTCCCACTCGTACAAGGAAGTTTTTGGCCGAGTTTTAGGAGGAAAAGCCCTAAAAAACATTTCTCTTATTTATTATAAAGGGGCTTAGTACATAGTTTTTAGACACTCATTTACACACAAAAACAGTCAAAGTTCTGCCATAGCAGGATGAGGATGCCTTCATAATCAGTGACATCTTCTCCATCTCTTATGTTTAACTAAGCTTGTATTAGTTAGGGATGTGAATTCGTTGATGCTTCATGCATCTACTTTATGTGATTTTGAGATGCTTTGGTCAATAGATTTTATACCATTTGATGTTTATATCATTAGATGCCTTAGTTATCTACGGTTATATCATTTCATGCTTGAGTTATCTTATGTCTTAATCACTATATGTGTATATCATCAATGTCATAGACTATTCCTATGGTTCATAGAGGCCCTAAACAGCAATGTGATATCCTTACTTACTTACTCATTTCCTTTATTTATTGATTAGTTAATGGCATGAAGCAAAAGCATTCATTAGCTAGTTGTAGCTCCTCTCGCATGTGGCGAAAGCTCATTTAGGAATGCTTTAGTGGAAGTGAGAGGGTATCATAATAGAAGGATGCATAGATTCACATTAGTGGAAGTGAGAGGGTGTCATAATAGAATGATGCATAGATTCACCTTATTGATGAAGTTGTATACATGAACATCTAGATGAAACTACGTAAACAATAACATTTAATACTTGTTTTCTCGATTCTTTAATCATCTACTTTCTTGCTTTGTTTATATTAGAGTTTCGATCACAAGTTAGAGAACCTCAACCCATCATATTTATTTTTAGGTTGTCCTATTACTCAAGCCCATTTAATTAGTTTCAAAGTAATTACCATCAAAATACCCTTAGAATACGACCCTAGACATACCTAGGATTATCACTTGGCAATGCTACTACACATTGCATAACAAAGAATTTTTTTGTATAGGTTTTAAATAACTTAATTAAACGGTCACCAACAATAATGTCAATGATAAGTCACTTGTTGAGTGCATGTTGCTCAACAATAATGATAATTTATTGATGACACGTGAAAAACACTATTTTCGACCCTTATATGATGACTTATTCTTCATGGTTTTCATGCCTTTAATGTCATATGTCTTAAATTTTTCGGTGGTCAATCAAAGTTCATTCTAGTAGCATTAGGCTTGTTTATATAATTTTGATGCTCTTAGTAGTATTTCGTGTGTTTTCAGGTCATAACAACCTAGTGGACCACTTTAGATCGTCTAAGGGACATCAAGTCTTGACTACTAGGAGCTAGAAGTAGGAAATGGAGAGAAGACCAAATTGGCACCAAAAGAGGTGACCTAACCACTAAAACGACACCTCAAGTGCCATTTTGAAGATTGAGCGGAAGTTGCCAAATTCTTCAGAGAATATACCATGCTTGATGACCAAGATGGAAGGGACTGGAGAGGAGCCAAAATGCATTGTTTAAACTGTGGTCTTTACCACAAAGCCCTTATGAAAAGTCTATAAATAGACTTCCAAGATGGGGGATTTCAGTAGAGGGTCGTTACTCTGTCGAAAGAGTGACACACCTGACTTAGAACGACATCGACCAACATAAGGGAACCGACGCCCATATCGGAGGAACCTCAACCTCCACATCCATTTTCAGACCTCCTAAAACTCGTCCCTCACCACCTGAGTAAGTGATTGTGAGAGACCCTAGTGAATACGATCATCGCCTTATTACTAGGTAAATTTGCGTCCACGTACTATATGTGGTCAAATTTTAGGGGTGTACTAGACGTTCGACTTTCATCTTTAACTTCATTTTAATTTTTTTGTTTTATTTTCTTTGTGTTTGTGCTATTGAGTCCATTTCTACGAAGCACTAATTGGCGTTCAGGCACCGAATTTCCTTGAATTTTGGCGGCCAAAGATCCTTTTTGGATAGGATCCTGCCTCGAAACAGTTTTGTAGTTTAATTGTTCCTAAAGGTGAAGCTCCTATTTTGTGCCCAGTCTGAACTGTTATCAACCTTTAAAACATGGATAACTAGTACGTGCATAGCCACGAGGCTCTTCTAAGCGTGAGACTTAGCCAAAGGGTTGTACTTGATCTAGCCCATGAGTTTGGAATACCACCTCTAGTAATTGAAAGGCTTAAAGAGTTAAAACCCTTAGGAGGAATTCTCAATGAGAATCCTTGCAACCACCTTTAGAAGGTTCAAGACTTGTATGGACCTGAGATGCTATTCCACATGCAACCCCATTATGGGTGAATATGTACTTTGGCCACTCTCTCAAAGGGAGTGCAAAAAGGTGGTACGACAACCTACTCGACGATCTCTATACATGTGAAGAATTAATTCAAGACTTCATAGATGAATACTTCCTACCACGAAAAAATCACATGTTGACGTGCCAAATCCTCAAATTTATGTAAGAAGAGGCAGAATCCTCTATGAGACATGGCAACGTTACTAGAAAATACATCGATGAATACCCCAACCATGGATATTTGCAGATGGACTGAACCACAAATCAGAAAAATTTGTGCACTCTATTTATGGGGTAATATCTAGGAGACTCCTGAGAATCATGCCTGAAGGCAGTTTTTATACGTTGCAGAAGAATCTCAAAGGATAAAATAGAAACAACTAGTGGTATCGGCTTTGGCCAACAAAAGGCCGAATCTCAAAATAATGACTGCCTTATTGGTGGTGCATTAGTAACGATGATCTAATCCCTAACCAAACACATCAGATCTTGACAACAAGGTTATCACCTGGTAGAGGGACCCGAGTTACGCAATCACCACCAGTGGGTATGATTAACGTGCTCACTAATAAATTGAGCATAGGGGAGAACGAGGAGTCTATTTAAGAAATTAAATACCAACAAACTTTGTTTGAGGATGATCTAGCCATATGAAGGTCGAGCTGACCAAAGCCACTCAGGAGTAAGATCCCAATATAGCTATATTTCAACACTTAGACCCAAAATTCAATGCCCTCGTGGTGTATATCAAAGCGATTGTCTGGACTATAATCGAGGCCACAAACGGGATTTTCAACCTACAACGTCGCCTAATCCGCCATTTCAGGGAATATTAGAAAATCCTCTAGATCGAGCCCTAATTATGTTTGACATTTTCACAGTGGAGAAACTTTAGGAAATGGGAAGCAGAAGAGAAAATAGATACCCCAATGGACCACGTTCCTACGTAATGCTCTTATTTTGCTTGCATTGACCTTCCAAACTCTATTTGGGGTCACCACATGAAAAAGAGCCTTCATATGAAGGATCGTTCAAGGGGCGTAAATAAAAAAAAAGATGCCTATTTAAGTTGTCTGAGGTGACGTTTTAGGTAATACGCTGCCGAAATTTAGGGGTTGAAACAACCCAAGTTCAAGTCGGTTTAAACCCCCAGAGAAACCTCTTAATTCCCACAAGTAATCACCTTCACTGTGTTGCAGAGGATAGTAGAACCTATCCCTTGAGGAGAAAGGAAAAGAGAGGCAAAATCCTGACTCCTTGTAGAGAAAAGGGGTATCTCTATAAGTACACACCCCCTATACGCTTGATTCATGCTTCAACATTCACTATAAGAGAGGAAGAGCTTAAGGTCTTAATGGATGAGAACGAAACTCCATCAATTGAGCATAAAAGAAACGGCTCTGTCAGTTGGGAAACTCACCCAAAATCGGCGATGGCCCCGCCATTCCATACAAGTTGCATAATAAAGAAGAACATGATCCCTCAAGTACCATTACTGATTTTATTTCGATCCTGGGGGAGAAGAAATATCACTATTCATCTTGGAAAAAATAATGGGAATGTCGGATCATGTGCAAACCATGAAAGATTTGATACATAAGGAAGCACCACCTGATAGGGCCTCCCCCAAGCTCACTCCAACAGATCTTCCTTCGACTGCACATGTAAAGTCAATTTACGAAATTCCCAATCTTGTTCGTATGTATTAATCCAATTAGCATTCAACTAGTCGATGGCTCTATCTTCTATGCCAATGGTTTACTAAACGATGTAGAGGTCACCATAGACCCATGGTTTTTGACTGCAAAGTCATTGTAGTCAACATGCCTCATCATCATACATGCTTTGCCATTCTAGGTCACACCTTCCTTGCTTCCTCGATGGAATTGATTGACATCTCATCACGAAAAATCACCTTTAAGGTGGGAAGCATAGAGCACTTTATTCACATGACATGTCCCATCGTTGATGGATGGTTATTCTTCGACATGATTCAAATAATGACTTAATAGGAAACTCATCTGATGATGAAGATAACCCTGCAACTATTATGAGGGCAGAACCACCTACAGAATCTGATCGAGCAAGACCTTATGAAGCTTTCTTCAGGATGCTCTTAATAAAGAATTCCTAGTAGGATAGAGGGATCCTCAATATCACACCAATAGAATTCCCCTAGCAGTTGAAGCTCTAGTGCAAGATGGATTCTTCACCCATCTACACAAATTCTTCAAGAGAGAAGAGACCATATAAGGAAGACGATGAGTGGAGCGATGGTTGGCGCTTCAACTAATCCAAATTCTTCACCTAGCTTAGAGATGTAAAAGAAAGAGCACTCCATGGGAGACAGCTCATTTGCTGGTCTTACTTAAGGATGTTAAACAAAAGTACTCCTAGGAGATAGCCTGGATTTTTGTTTTAATTCATTGTGATTTTATGGCTGACTATTAAGTAAAGGGGAGTTTTTTATTGTGGAATTCGAAAATTTGGGTGATGGATTAAAATCCATGATGGTAAATTACCTTTCTACCCTTAATTATTTTTGTAATTACAAATTTGTCCTACTTTAATTCAATGGTCATGCCATTGTAAACTTTTTTAATTTCATATTTTATAAATATGAGAATTTATCATTGCGTTTTGTAATATCGTATTTTATTTAAATATGAATGTATATGTTATTTGTTAGATTCACATAGAAACACTTTATGCTCATCTTGTGCATTATTATTTGATTGACTGTCGAATTCCAAATCAGTGAGTTAGCAAGAAGAAGATGAGTTGCAGCAATAAAGCGAGCAATTGGTTACAATTGATACATAATATTGCGTATATTATTAGATAAATTGTTAATTAGTGCCAAATTGTAATACATTTCTATATTTGTAGTTGAATTATTAGTCCACATAGTGGTAAAGAGTTTAAAATTTCTTTTTATGTTTTGGATTAGTTTTAACATACCATTTGGTATAAATGAATTTCATAAGTTTTGAGGAATTCATTTTGAAATGAAATATTTTTGTGTTTGATATTAAAAAGAATTCATTTTCAATTCCAGATTTTGAATTCTACGGAATTGGAACTAGTTATAGCAATTCCGAGGAATTGAGATAGAATTTCCAAATGAATTCCACAAGTATTTACTAATTATAATAGAGTGACATGATTATCCTCTTTTATTAACTAAATTACTTATACATATGATATACCAAACACAGAAATTCATTTGACAATGAATTCTACACGACACTTTAATGATTTGAATATAACATACCAAACATAGGATTTCATTTGACAATGAATTCTACACGGTAATTCATTTTACAATGAAATGAATTCTAGATTCATTTGGTACCAAACGGTCTATAAATGAAAGATTTGGATTATAATATAGAAATATAATTAAATAAGGGTAACAAGGTAATTTGTATTTAATATTCACAAATCTAATTAGACAAAGTCCATAATCAAATCCATCAAACAAATAATAGACTTGTTCAAATCCATCATATATCATGATTTTCCAAAATCCAAATTTTATCAAAATCCTCATTTTTCAAATGCACGAACCAAACTACTTAAGTTCACGTCAGTCTGGTCTGTTAGCACGGACCCAAATTCAGCAGCAAACCTTCCATTTTTGGTAGTTTGGTACCATACATATCCGCGTAGTCCGTAGATGACGAGATCTTTCGAAGGAGGAGTTATTAGTCCGTAGACTACTCCTTGAAGAAAAGAAGGAACAAGGACCAGATAAAAGCTACGTATCGAAACTCATAGCGAATAAGAAGCAATAAGCTAAAAGGCCTGAAATACAGATCTAACCAATGAAAGTGAAACACATGCAGGACAACCAGCATCAAAAAGGTCCTAACAATAAAGATCAATACGGCTAACATGCCCTTCCATTTTTATTGATTGAGCTGTAATCTTAAATTAAAGACATTAAAAATTTAATCTGAACTCAACTTGCATAGTAGGAGTGAGACTTGAGAGTAATTAGAGGAATGGGTGGTTCAGAACTCAACTTCATTTCGTGATGTAGATTCTTTGAGATTTTATTTTACTAGTCAGAGATAAATTAAATTAGGTCGGTGGGAAGGGGGAAATAGTATTGCTCTCTACTCTCTAGTCTCGTTGGAAACTGGTTGGTTATAATTTAGTTTTATGTTGTTTCTATACTATTAGATTTCCATACAAGGATGAATTACAAATTTATCCAAGCCTTTGGGTTTACAAATTGTAATAACCCCCCAAAATGCCCATCCTTTTATTTTTGTGATTTGTATAGAATTGGCCCCCCCCCCCCCCCCGGTTCTAAACAAGGTTGCTAACCGGTTTAGCCATCCCGGTCGAATAGGTGAGTTCAACATTAATGGTCCGATCATTTTATTTCGATAAGGATTGAAAAATTGTATCGGAGGTTGTATCGAAAACAGTAAGTTGTAGGTTATTTTATTTTTATGTTGAAACCATGGTTTAACCGTAATTCAACCGTTTCATACTGTTAAATACCGCCTAAAAGGTTTCTCTTTCGGTAGGAGATTTTTCTGCTAGAAATCGACGGTACGTCACATCTTTTCAATCCTTGAAAAAAGTCACTACATTGCCCACTACATTTATGAATTATATCAAATCTCATCATAACATATGGGTTATAACATATA